>PVHT021183568.1:34541-194662 GCA_004024745.2 Catagonus wagneri
CCTTATCTGAGTTAGAGTTTTCTGTCTTTTCATTTTTGTAGGTTTTTGGTGTGGTGACCTTTGTGTCAACAATAGAGTTGTAGCCTCTCTTAGTTCAGGTGTTTGCCTCCCCTGTGGCTAAAGTTGGTATGGAGGGGGCTTGCTGTAGGCTTCCTGATGGGAGGGAGTGATACCTGCTCACTGGTAGGTGGGGTTGATTTCTCTCCCTCTGATGGATGGGGCTTTGTCTCTGGATGAGATTAGAGGCTGGCTGTGTGCCTGAGGGGTCTTTAGGCAGCCTGTTTACTGATGGGTGGGGCTGAGATCCCACCTGGATTAATGTTTGGCCTGGGGCTTCTCAGCGCTGATGGGAGGGGCCAGATTTTCCCAAAAATGGCCACCTCCAGAGAAATGCAGGCTGCTGAATGTCCCCGAGAGCTTCACCTGCAATGCCCTTCCCCCACAACAAGGCACAGTCACCCCTATTTTCCCAGGAGATCCTCCAAGAATTGCAGTCAGGTTCCACCCGGATTCCTCTGGAGACTGCTTTGCCCTGGGACCCAGTGCATGTGAAAGTCTGTGTGTGCCTTTCAAGAGTGGGGTCTCTGTTTCCCCCAGTCCTGTGAAGCTCCTGCACACAAGCCCCTCCGGCCTTCAATGCCAGATGCTCCGAGGGCTCTTTCTCCCTGTGCCCGATCCCCAGGCGTGGGGTTTTGACGTGGGGCTCAGAACTCTCAGTCCTGTAGCTGAGTCTCTGTGATGCAGTTACTTTCCAGTCTGTGGGGCTTCCCACCCAAGAGGTATGGGGTTGCTTCTATCGCGTAGTCGCCCCTCCTACCTCTTGATGTGGTCTCCGCTGTGTCTTCTGGAGCAGAGTATCCTTTTTGGAAGTTTACAGTCCATTTGGTTGAAGGTTGCTCGGCATTTGGCTGTATTTTTGCTGTTATTTGGGAGAGAAGTTGAGCTTCAGTCCTTCTATTCCGCCATCTTAATCCAATCCCCCATGAAAAACGCACCTGTATGGTTTATTTTTGATTTCAGGTTGCCTCACTTTTCAAGGATGTTAACCCCTTCCTGTATCTGTTAGCCTAGACTAATAGTCACATAGACTCAAACACATTCCTTTTTTAAAATTTTCTTTTCAGGGCTGCACCCTTGGCATATGGAGGTTCCCAGGCTAAGGGTCCAGTTGGAGTTACAGCTGCCAGCCTACACCACAGCCACAGCAACGCCGAATCCTTAACCCATTGAGTGAAGGCAGGGATCGAACCCACGTCCTCATGGATCCTAGTCTGATTCATCAACCACTGAGCCTATTTAGAGACCTTTCAATATTTCTTTTATAATGGGTTTAGTGTTGCTGTATTCTTTCTGTTTCAGAAATTCCTTGTAAATTACTTTTAATTTTTAAAAAATTTTTATGATAGTTGAACTATAATGTTCCTTCAATTTCTGCTGTATAGCAAAGTGACCCAGTTATACAAATATATGCATTATTTTTCTCACATTATCTCCCATCATGTTCCATCACAAGTGATCAGATATAGTGCCCTATGCTCTGTAGCAGGATCTCATTGCTTATCCACTCCAAATGCAATCGTTTGCATCTACTAACCCCAGACCCCCAGTCCATCCCCCTCCCCTTGGCGACCACATGTCTGTCTCCATGCCTGTGAGTTTGCTTCTTTCTGTGGAAAGGTTCGTTTGTGCCAGGTATTAGCTCCCAGTTATAAGTGATATCATATGGTACTTGTGTTCTCTTTGTGACTTACTTCACTTAGTACGAGAGTCTAGTTCCATCCATGTTGCTGCAAATGGTGTTATTTTCGTTCTTTTTGAAGGCTGAGTAGTATTCCATTGTGTGATTATACCACCTCTTCTTTTTTTAGTTTTAGGGCCATACCTGCGGCATCTGAAATTTCCCAGGGCAGAGTCAAATTGGAGCTGCAGCTGCTGGCTTGCGCCACAGCCACAGCAACACAGGATCCGAGCCATGTCTGTGACCTACACCACAGCTCATGGCAACATCGTCAGATCCTTAACCCACTGAATGAAATCAGGGATCGAACTTGCGTCCTCAGGGATACTAGTCCAGTTTGTTACCTCTGAGCCACAACAGGAACTCCCTGAATCTTTCATTTTTTGATTTGAGAATTTTCTTCTTTTCTTTAAAATATTTTTTAATTGTAGTATAGTTGATTTAGGAGTTCCTGTTGTGGCTCAGTGGTTAATGAACCCAACTAGTATCCATGAAGACACAGGTTCAATCCCTGGCCTCACTCAGTGGGTTAAGGATCCGGCGTTGCCGTGAGCTGCGGTGTAGGTCGCAGACACGGCTCGGATCTCACTTTGCTGTGGCTGTGGTGTAGGCTGGCAGCTGCAACTCCAATTTGACCCCTGGCCTGGGAACCTCCATATGCTACGGGTGTGGCCCTAAAAAGATAAATAAAGTATGGTTGATTTACAGTGCTATATGGCAGAAATTGGCACAGCAAAGTGACTCAGTTATCACATATATGCATTCTTCATTTTCTCTTCTTTTCTAATATAAGCATGTGATGCTATAAATTTTTCTCCAAGCCCTGTGTTTTTTTGCCACCCACACATTTTTGTATGTTGTGCTTCATTTTTATTTTTTAGTTTCCCTTTGGATATCCTCTTTTGGCCCATGACTGATTTGGACGTGTGCTGTTTAGTTTCCAAGTGTTTGGATTTTCTTGTTATCTTTCTGTTGATGGTACTTCTAGTTTGATTCTACTGCTGTCAGAGACACGACTGGCCTGATGTCAAGCCCCCAAAATCTGTTGAGGCTTGTTTTCTGACTCAGGATGTGGTCTTGCACGTAACATGCTGCTTGGGCGTTCGAACAGAGCTGTGTCTGGGTGGCTCCTGGTGACTCTGCGGGCGGTGACTGCCTGGAGGCCAGTTCCCTGCCTTGTTTCAAGGTGTGTCCTGCTGCTGTGGGCGGAGTGTCCCCAAAATAGCGATTACATCCTGTTGGTGAATGTGGCTGAGGTCTTTTATATCCCAGCTGACCTTCTGTCTCATCTTCCATCAACTATTGTGAAAGGGCGGTGAAGTCTTTAGCTATAATTATGGATTTGTCATATATATAAGTTTTTTTGGCCATATTTGTGGCAAGTGGAAGTTCCTGGGCCAGGAATCGAACCCAAGAGCCCCTGCACTCACAATGCTGGATCCTTAACCCTCTGCACCACAAAGGACCTCCCATCATGTTTTTAAAAATAATACCTCAGGGAGTTCCTGTCGTGGCTCAGTGGTTAACGAATCTGACTAGGAACCATGAGGTTGCGGGTTCGATCCTTGGCCTTGCTCAGTGGGTTAAGGATCCGGCGTTGCCGTGAGCTGTGGGTGTAGGTTGCAGACGCGGCTCGGATCCTGCGTTGCTGTGGCTGTGGCGAAGGCCGGCAGCTACAGCTCCTGTTAGACCCCCTAGCCTGGGAACCTCCATATGCCGCGGGTGCGGCCCTAGAAAAGGCAAAAAGACAAAAAAAAAAAATAATAATGCCTCAGGAGTTCTTGTTGTGGCTCAGCGATAATGAGTCCGAATAGTATCCATGATGCAGGTCGAGCCCTGGCCTCGCTCAGTGGGTTAAGGGTCTGGCGTTGCCCTGAGCTGTGGTGTAGGTTGCAGACATGGATTGGATCTGGCGTTGCTGTGGCTTTGGTGTAGGCTGGTGGCTACAGCTTGATTCAACCCCTAGCCTGGGAACTTCCATATGCCTTGGGGGCAGCCCTAAAAAGGCATAAATAGTATATAAATAAATAAGTATAAATAAAAATATCACTGCAGGAGTTCCCACTGTTGTGCAGCAGGCTAAGGATCTGGCATTGTCTCTGAGGTGGTGTGGGTTTGATCCCCAGCCTGGGAACTTCCATATGCCATGGGTACAGCCAAAAAAATAAAAACAAAATCACTTTGGTAACTAAATCTTGAATGGAAGAGCAAATTAAAATTTTTTTTAAATTTTGGGAGTTCCCACTGTGGCAGAGTGGCTTAAGAATCTGACTGCAGTGGCTCAGGTTGCTTCCGAGGTGAGGATTTGATCCCCAGGCCAGCACAGGGGTTAGAAGATCTGGTGTTGCTTCAGCTGCAGCTCTGATTCAATTCCTGGCCCAGGAACTTCCATATGTCTAGGGTGTGGCCATTAAAAATATATTAAAAAAAATGTTTTTGGTCGCGCCCACGGCATGCAGAAGTTCCTGGGCCAGGGACTGAACCCGAGCCACAGTAGTGACCCAGGCCACTGAAGTGACAACACTGGATCCTTAGCCTGTTGTGCCACAGGAGAACTCCTGAAAAATTTTAATGATAAATAATAAGAGCACATTATTGATGAGAAACGTGTGGACTGGAGTTCCCATTGTGGCGCAGTGGTTAACGAATCCGACTAGGAACCATGAGGTTGCGGGTTCGATCCCCGGCCTCGCTCAGTGGGTTAATGATCTGGCGTTGCCGTGAGCTGTGGTGTAGGTCGCAGATGTGGCTCAGATCCCGCGCTGCTGTGGTGTAGGTGGGCAGCTACAGCTCGGATTCGACCCCTAGCCTGGGAACCTTCACATGCCGCGGGTGTGGCCTTAAAAAGCAAAACAACAACAACAACAAAAAAAAACAAAAACGTGTGGACTAGGCCCGAGTGGGTCTCTGAGGAAACACTGAGACTATAGTGTGTAGTTATGCTATAGCCCTAAATGCGTAAGTTGGAAAACATGCATGGTGAGTAATCAGTCTAGTGATTAATAAAAGAATACTGAGGGGATATTATGAGCAGTTCAAAGCCGATACATGTGACAAATTCCTTGAAAAACACAACTACAGATCTCACCAAAGAAGCAGATAACGCGAATAACCCTGTACCTATTAAAGAAATGAAACCCGGTTAATTAAAACCTTCCCTGAGGAAAACTGACATAGCTGCTGGCTTACGTTTTTTGTTTTTTTCTTGTCTTTTTAGGGCCACACCCACAGCATATGGAAGTTCCCAGGCCAGGGGTTGAATCAGAGCTGCAGCTACTGGCCTGCACCACAGCCACAGCAACACAGGATCTGAGCCGCGTCTGCGACCTACACCACAGCTCACAGCAACGCCGGATCCTTAACCCACTGAGTGGGGCCAGGGATCGAACCCACATCCTCATGAATCCTAGTTGGGTTCATTAACTGCTGAGCCATGGTGGGAACTCCTGGTGAGCTTATGCTGAAGTTTTATTTTCTTGAAGTACAGTTGATGTACAGTGTTGTGCCGATTTCTGCTATACAACCAAGTGATTCAGTTACACACACACACACGTATCCTCACATACTGTGTTTCATATTTTTTCTGTTATGCTTTTTCATAGGATATTGAGTACAGTTCTCTGTGCTGTAGAGCAGGGCCGTGCTGTGCGTCCACCCTGTGTGTAACAGTCGGCTTCTGTTCATCCTAAACTCCCCATCCCTCCCTCCTCCCCTCCTGGCAACGTCTGTTCTCTGTGTCTGTGAGTCTGTTTCGTAAACAGGTTCATTTGTACCTTATTTTATTTTATTGGGGTCACACCCACGGCATATGGAGGTTCCCAGGCTAGGGCCCGAATTGGAGCTGCAGCTGCTGGCCTATGCCACAGTCACAGCAACGCCAGATTCGAGCCACCTCTGTGACCTTCACCACAGCTCATTACAATGCCAGATCCTTAACCCACTGAGCAGAGCCAGGGTTCAGACCTCACCCTCACGGATACTAGTTGGGTTCATTATCACTGAGCCCCAGTGGGAACTCCCATGCCATATTTTAGATTCCATGTATAAATGACATTCTATGGTGTTTGTCTTTCTCTTTCTGACTCACTTAGTACGATAATCTCTAGGTCCATCCATGTTGCTGTGAATGGCACTATTTCATTCTTTTTTTATGGCTGAGTAGTATTCAAGTAATGTAGTTCTACATTTTCTTTTTTTGTTTAACTTAATGGATTTTATTTCAGTTATAGGTATACATAAATCATCTCAAGTTAATTTGATAGATTTTGTGTCCCAAACTCACAGTGCACCCCCCCACCCCCCAGACTGTCTTATTTGAAAAACCAAGGTTTTCCAAAGTCTGTGAGTCATTGTCTGTTCTGCAGAGAGGTTCATTGTGTCTTTTTAGTTTCCACATGTAAGCGGTAGCATTGGGTGTTGCTGTCCAATTGTCTGTTTTCACTTCGCATGATAATTTCTAGGTCCATCCATGTTGCTATAAATGCTGTTATTTCGTTCCTTGTAATGGCTAAGTAATATTCTATTGTGTGTATGTACCACATCTTCCCTATCCACTCCTCTGTCATGGGCATTTAGGTTGTTTCCATGACCTGGCTATTGTATAGAGTGCTGCAATGAACACTGGAGTACACGTGTCTTTTCGAGTCATGGATTTCTCTGGATAGATGCCCAGGAGTGGGCTTGCTGGATCAAATGGTAATTCTATTTTGAGTTTCCTGAGGAATCTCCATACCGTTTTCCACAGTGCTTGCACCAATTTGCATTCCCACCAACAGTGTAATAGGGATCCTTTTTCTCCACACCCTCTCCAGCACGTATCGTTTGTAGACTTTTTGATGACGGCCGTTCTGGCCGGTGTAAGGTGGTACCTCATAGTGGTCTTGATTTGCATTTCTCTGATAATGAGTGACGTTGAACATCTTTTCATGTGTCTGCATTTTCTTTATCTATCTGGCAGTGGACATTTGGGGTGTTTCCATGTCTTGGATATTGTGAATAGTGCTGCTGTGAACGCTGGGGTTATGGAGTTATATTTTTTCCCCAGAATTATAGTTTTGTCCAGATCTATGCCCAGAAGTGTGATTGTTGGATCATATGGCAACTCCGTTTCTAGTTTAGTTTTGCGTGGCTGCACCCATGGCATGTAGAGGTTCCCAGGCTAAGGGTCGAGTCAGAGCTGTGGCTGCCGGCCTATGCCACAGCCACAGCCAAGCCGCATCCTTAACCCACTGAGTGAGGTCAGGGATGGGACCCACATCCTCATGGTTCATTAACCACTGTGCCATGATGGGAACTCCCTATGGTTTTTTTCAAGAGGAATGAAAGTAGCTGTGGGTCGCTATGAACATTGTATGTGCATTTTCATAGCTGCTTTATCTGTAAAATCTAAAGGCTGCCGACGGCCCTGAAGTTCCAGCAGTAGGTGAGGGAGAGCCACGGAGGCCCCAGCCGCGGGGTCCCAGGGTACTTGGGCTGAGCCGGGAGGCAGGGCGAAACGAGAGCATCTGCCACGTCTCCTGTCTGTGGAAAGTTGAGCGTAGAAGCCCCCAGGTGCGAAGCTGCCAGAATCTCCGGCCTGTCGGTGGTGGTCTGAGTGTGGGGAGGGCAGAGAAGGCCAGGAGGAAACTTCTGAGGGCCATGGGGAGTTTCGCCGTCCTGCCTGGGGTGAGTTTCAGGGTGTGTCGTCTGCAGAAACTTCTAAAATTGGGCCCAGCGACTGCGTGCAGTTCATTGTGCATTAGGACGAGTTACAGGTCAGGGAACCGCCGAAACCTCTCAAGTGGTCTTTTTGGAACTCTGGCTCTCGGGACGGTCCCCTGGAACCCAGTGGCTCTGGCAGGCACGAGCTACAGGGAGGCCACCGGAGGCCCTCTGGCCAGCAGCCAGCCTCCCTTTGGCCCCTTTCATGGGAGCCGCGTCCCGGCAGCCGGAGGCCCTCGGCCGGCAGAGCCCGGCATGTGGAGGGCAGGGAGGCCGCGGCCCTGGGCCCTGGGCCGGGGTGGACGGAGGGCAGCTGCGGGGAAGCCCGGGGACTGACCTCTTCAGGGGAGGCGAGGCCAGGAGCCGGCTCGGCCCAGAACAGCAGCCCCGGGACCTGAGGGCGGGGAGGCCAGACCCAGGAAAGACACAGGAAACCCTCCCCGGGGAGAGTTAACCCGGTGGGGACAAGGGGCGAGAGGGAGTGGGGGGCCGGCACCAGCGAGCCATCTGCTCCCGGGGAGGAGGCCACGTGGCCTGGGGGGGGCGGCTGAGGGAACGGGGGCTGCAGGCTGTGTGGTGGCCACCCAGAGGGAAAGCACAGAGGTGGCCCTGTTACCGAGGTGGAAAATGTTCTGGAAGGCGCAGCGGAAGCCAGGGTGCGGGCATGGAGGGGCCGACGCACAGATAGAGGGCTCCCGGGGCGCAGGAACTTGGCCGTTGCTGAAATTCAGGGCAAGCGTCATTTAGGGCTCGACTCAGCCCGTCGCCCTGAGAGGGCGGGGAATCGGGTCCGCAGGCCACCCCACCCAGCCTCTGCGGGGAAAAAGCCACCCGCAGGTGCCACCCGGGCCGCGGAGGGGCAGGTCCTGCACGGCCTGGGGAAGGGCCCCCCACCGCCGCCGCGCCGCCCGGAGGCCGGGACGGGCCCCTCTGGGTCCTGGACCCTGGAGCCCCTCCAGCCCCTGGGAGGTGTCGGTGTGAGCGGCCCGGGGTGTCCCGGAGCAGAGGCCAGACCAGAGCTCGGCTTTTACAAGCGGATGGAGGCTGAACTCGGTGCTTAGTGTCTGGCGCTTGCTGACAAAGCTGTGGTGCGGCCAGAGGACCGAGCCGCCGCTGGCGGATGGAGGCTGAACTCGGTGCTTAGTGTCTGGCGCTTGCTGACAAAGCTGTGGTGCGGCCAGAGGACCGAGCCGCCGCTGGCCGGTCGGTCCGGGTCCCCGCGGTGCAGCGGGAAGAGGCCGGGAGCCCGATCCCGTCGGCCCCGAGAAGGGGTCCTGCCGGCCGCAGAGCAGGGGTCTGAGCTCCAGGGACGGACGCCCAGTCGTAGCAGCAGCAGGCCGGCAACTCGGCCGGGAGGCGCCAGGCCGTTGGGTGGTCCGGGAAGGCCGCCGCTGGGCCCGGTGACGCGGAGGGCGGCTGCTGAGCCCCCGGGCGCCGCTTCGGCGATCGGCAGGGAGAGGGGGTGTCGGGGAAGGCGGGGAAAAGAACTGAGTGCCGCCACTTTCGCGGGGTCGCCATCGCCTTTGGGGAACAAGCATGTCTTGCGGGAAATCCTTCCCGATGACTGGAGTCCCCGCCACCTCTCCTCTGGTTTCTTGTTTTCTGTTAAATCCGAGCAAGGCGGGGAAGCCGCCCAGGGCCTGGGCGCGTTCACGTTGGGTGCACGGCTTACTTAAACGGCTGCTGGGGGCGCCCCCTGGCGGCTCAGTGGGTCGCAGCCCTGGCTCAGGTTACAGCTGTGGCCTGGGAGCTCCCACTGCCGCGGGCATAGACCCAGACCCCCTCCCCAAACGGCCTGTGAACAGAGGGACTGACCAGCAGCAGCAACGCAAGAGTGAGGCAGGGAAGACGTGGTCGGCCGCCGCTGCCCGGTCCCTCCCCAGGCCGCCCGCCCTTACCTGCTCTGCTCCTTTGGGCTGATTTCAAGATTTGACCTCATTGCCGTCTGCCCCAAAGGCCAGCAGCTTCGTTCCAAGACCCCAGTTCCCCGAAGGGCAGGTTCAAAGGGCCGGGGCCTCACGGGCACTTGTGAAGAGTGTGTCCGTCACAGAGAGGCCCTCTGCCCCCTGGCGTCCCCTAGGCCCCGCACCTCGGCCTGGCTCTGGCCGCTGTGGGCTCTGCCGGCGTGGCTCCCTTGCTCTGCTCCTGCCATCGACCCAGTTGTTTTCAAAATCAGACAAACTCGTCCCATCTAAGCAAAGCGTGCGATGAATACTAGGTTTAACATTTTAACGAAACAACCCCGTCCTAACAAGTGGTTTGCTCTCTTCCCCTCCCTTTTTTTTTTTTCTGTTTGTTTTTTTAGGGCCACACCTGCGGCATGTAGAGGTTCCCAGGCTAGGGGTCCAAACGGAGCTACAGCTACCAGCCTACACCACAGCCACAGCCACAGCCACGCAGGTTCTGAGCCGTGTCTGCGACCTACACCACAGCCACAGCCACAGCCACGCAGGTTCTGAGCCGTGTCTGTGATCTACACCACAGCTCACGACAACGCCAGATCCTTAACCCACTGAGCAAGGCCAGGGATCAAACCCACAACCTCATGGTTCCTAGTCGGATTCGTTAACCACTGAGCCACCTGCATCCACACTGACTGCCAAGACACCAGTGGATGCGGAGGGAGTTTTTTCTCCGTTCTGCTCTTTTCTGCACGGGGTCGTGCTAATCTCTCCCTCGTCCCCGACGCAGTAAACGTGGCTGCGGGAGGGAGACCAGGTGCTGTCCGGGACACAGTCCGCCCAGAACTTAAGTGCAATGGGGGGACTGGTTTCCATCGGCTGTGGGCTTACGGTGGGGACACTTGCAGCAGGAACGGACCCCGGTTTGGCCTTGTGCAGTGGTGATGGGGGTTTCAAGGTGAGAATGCAGAGGCGGGGACAGGTGAGAGGTCAGTGGAGTTGGCCAGGTAGGGGCCGGGCGGCGAGACCCGCGTTGGACTTATTAATAGCCCTCGTCCAGCGTCAGCCTCAGTCCCCACGGAGGCCCCGGGGTGGCTGGACTTTTCTCAGGCCGGCCCCATAAGGGGCTTGAGCTGCTGCAAGTCTTTCTGGACCTGATGAGGGGCGGCCTCAGAGGAGCCTGGCCGCGGTTTGGTCACCACACGCCACGCGACCCTCCCATTTAAAGTGCGCCGTCCAGTGCCTTTAGCGTGTTCACAGGGCTGGGGACCGCCACCGGAGTCCATCAGGAACGCTTCCTTGACTCCAAGAGGAAGCTGGTCCCTGAGGGCGCCCCGCTCATCCCGTCTGTCTCCTGGATTTGCCTGCTCTGGGCGCTGCATCGCGGCGGGCGGACGGCACGGGTGGGCTTCTGTGTCACCTCTTCCGCTCAGCGCCACGCAGCGAGGTCCGTCTGGCTGGCAGTCTGTGTCGGAGCTTCATCCTTTTCATGGGCAGCCAGGACACACCGCACCTGCCTCTCTGGCCGCCGTGGGTGGACGTTCGGGTTGTTTCCACCTTGTCGTCGTCGTGGGCAGTGCCGCTCTGACGACTCGTGTTTCTCACCCCGTGGCGGTCAGCCCGGACTCGGCCGGTCCCTGCCAGGACCAGCCCGGGAGAGCCCGCTGTGCTCCCTGACCCGCCGCGTAGCAGCCCCGGGCCGCGCGGCGCCCCAGCCCAAGGCCCTTCTCTGTGCAGCCGCCCCCTGGCCTCCTGCCTCTGGGTCTCTGCCGGCGGACGGCCGCCTCCCGCCAGGGCAGAGCCCCCGCCCTGCTGGCTCTAGGTGGGCGCCCTGTTCCCACAAGCGCAGGTTCAGCCCGTGAGCCATGCCGGTGTGCGGGAGGGTCCACGCTGCACGCGGCTGTCCAGTCGTCCGAAGCCATTTGCCGAATCAGCCAGGCGCCCTCGTAGAAACTTCTTGACCGTGGGTTCCCACCGTGTAACTTTTTATTTTTTGCTTTTTAGGGCCACCCCCGCAGCATATGGAGGTTCCCAGGCTAGGGGTCTAACAGGAGCTGTAGCTGCCGGCCTTCGCCACAGCCACAGCCACAGCCACAGCCACACAGGATCCGAGCTGAGTCTGCGACCTACACCACAGCTCACGGCAACGCCGGATCCTTAACCCACTGAGCGAGGCCAGGGGTCAAACCTGCATCCTCACGGATATTAGTCGGGTTAGTTACTGCCGCCCCACTGTGTAACTCCGTCAGTTATGGTCTGTATTTCAGGAAGACAGGCTAGGACTGAGGCATGCAAGGGGTGCTGGCTCCCCGGCTCGGGCAGGAAACCCATCCCCCCTCCCTGGGCCCAGTGACAGGCGGGCGGGCCTCTCTGCTGCTCTACTCACCTTCTCAGCTGGCTCTGCGGGGCCTCCTTCCCTCTGTCCCTGTCCGGGAAGCCCGGCCTCTGTGGGTGGCTGGGCTCTGCCCGCAGGCCTGGAAACCTGCCCGCCTTCACACACCCCCCCCCTGCGTTGCCGAGCCAGCCGTGCCCTTCCTCCCTGGACCAGCGTCCAGGGAGTGCCACGCAGACTGGGTGGACTGGGAGGAGGCTGGCGCACTGCCTCCAGATCAAAGCAGCTCTAGGGATCAAGAGTGGCTCTGTGTAGCCGTTGCCAGTGGGCCCGCGCCCCTCCAGCTTCAGTGGGTCCAGCCCGTGCGCTGCAGAGCCCCCTGCCCACCCTGGAGCCTGTGGCATCTCTAGCCAATAGCTGCTTCAAGCCTCACAGACGCTGCAGGGGACTGTCACCCACAAATGCGACCCTAACCCAGATCTGCCGTTTTCAGGAAATTCACAGACGGAGGAGGGGCCAGATCTGACAGGAGAGGCAGCGGGTCCAGCCCGGCTTGTCCGCGGAGAAGGGGCGGCAACGGAAAGGTCAGCAGGAGCAGAGTTCCGAACAAAACCCACTCGTTAACAGCCTGCAGGGGGCAACCTGGGGAAACCGGTGAGTCAAGACAGGCCAGATGGTGAATTATCCAGAGTCGAGCTAGGACTTTTTAAAAGACCATGCTCGGTAGGCGCGCGGAGTGTTTTCGACTCGCTTCCAGATAACGCCGAGGTGGGGAAGCATCTGTGGGGTGTGAACCCTGAGAAATCACCCTTGAGGCCAGGTGGGTAGTTAGCTGTTTTGCAGCTTTGTTGAGATACAGTGGTTTTCGGGTTACAGAGCTTTGCAACCATCACCACGGCCTGAAAATCCTGTATTTTCACCCACTCAAGATGCTGCCCCCGCCTCTGGTCCGTGACTAGGGCGTCAGGTCACTTATGTCCAACAAGCTGCCCGGAGCACTTGTCCTGCCCTGACTGGGGAGACAAACGCTTGTCCTGGGACAGAGGCCTCTCAGGGTGGCACCACACCAGCGCCTCCCAGCCCCTTTTGGCTTACCGACAGTGGCCTGTCTCCAAAAGCCCAGGGCTCTGACTCAAGGGGCACTTGCAGGAGGCCAGGCAGCCCCAGGGGGGCCCACGGTGCCCTGGAGCAGGACCAGCTCTCTGCCTGCACCCCTGCTGTCCTCCAGCCCTTTGCCCCCAGGCCACCCCAGGGATCCAGCCAGGGCCTCCTCGCCCCCGACAGTGAGGCTGCCCGCAGCCCTGTTAGCAGTGGGCGCAGAAACCAGGTGCGGCACTCCACCAGCCTTTATTAACATCCCGGCGGGAGCTCGCTTGGGGGAGGGGAGGGAGCCCGGGGCCGGGGGCGGGGGCGGCAGACAGCCCCCATGGCAGGTGCTTGGGCGGCAGAACCTGGGTGGGGGCGTTTTGGCTGATCAGCTGCTGGTGGGCCGACAGGCGCCCCTGTGGACATGCCACTCCCGACCAGGGAGCCGTGAGTGGACACCCCACACTCCCTGAGGACAGCAGCCGCCTCTGGGGGCCAAAAGGTTTGGGCAAAAGTGTTACAGCAACTGGGGGAGGGGGGGGCAGGGCGCCCGTCAGCCCAGAGCTCCCTCCTGGGTGCTCGTCCGCACTGGCCTGGGAGCTGGGGGCCCGGCCACTCTGGAGAAAGTCGTACGGCTGTGGTCCCTCTCCTAGGCTGAAAGCGTAAGTGCACGTGTCGTTTGGCGCGGAAGCTGGGGGTCCCCGTCTCCTCTGCCACCCCGGTCCGCAGTGGAAGCTGCAGGAAGACCCTGCTGGGGGGCCTGGGCTTAGTGAAAGGAAGAGACTTCAGAGGCTGGAGAAGAGACAGGGCCCCCGGACCCTCCCCCAACTCCAGGGCCAGCTGCCTACTTGGGGACAGAGAAATCCCTGGGTGTGGACACCCCCTCCCACAGGGGTCACTGGTGCATAGGGGAAGCTCTGGACTCCAGGTGGGCAGCGGGAGGAGGTGAAGCTGGCAGATTAGGAGGGGGCGATGGTCGTGGGACCACCAGGCAGGCTGGGGTGGGGGCTTTGGGCCAGGGAGGAGGGGCTGGGACACGGCACGCAGGTGCCGAGCTCAGGCCGGGCTCGGCAGCCACCCTCCTGGACGCTGGAAGAAACTGTGCGGGGGGCTGGGTGTCACCCAGCCGTGCCATAGCCACATCAGGACGGCACTTTGATGCCAAAGTGTTTGCGAAGCTGTTCCAGAAACACGAACGTGAGCACGGTGTGGGGCATGAGGCGGATGCCGGCTGGCACGAGGCCCTGAGGGGGACGGGGTGTGAGAGCTGCCCTGGAGGGGCCCCCACCCCCGCCCCCCAGCCCTGCCAAACCTTGTAAAAGGCCAACGGCCCAAGCTTCGCTGTTTCCATGGCGCAGTGCAGGACACCCTGCGAAAGACGCAAAGTCACACGAGAACGGGGAACTCTGCTCCTCCGAAAGCATGACGCCCTGTCCCCCACCCACGGAAGTTCAAAGGTAAACACTGGAGGTGGTGCCTGTGGGCACAAAGGTCAAGGGCTGCCCTGGCTGCTAACTGGCAAAACTAGAAGCTGAAAGCACATCCAGGGCCAGGCTCTGTAAGGACACAGAAGACGCCGCGTGTGACTGGTGGGGCCCCCAGCAGGGGTCTTGGCCCTGGGTGACGGGCCTGCCACTTCCCCAAGGCACCGGGCAGGGTTTCACTGAAAACACTGCCCTGGCGTGGATGGTAATGGGCCCAGCTGCTCCGGGCCACAAGGAGGGTGGCCAAACGGGCCCACACCCGGGACCAGGACACCACTCACCTGGTACTCGCCCTTGGCGTTCATCAGGCGGGTCTTGAGCACGTCCAGGGGCTGGCAGAGGAACGTGGCGCATCCACCCTGGGGGGCGGGCCGTCACCAAGGGCAGGTGGGCACCCCCTGCCCCTCCCCAGGCTCATCCCGGGCCCCCAGAGCAGCGGGGGGTGGCGGGGACAGTCCCAGCCCAGGCCCTGGGGGACCCACGGGCCATCCAGCAGACTCGCCAAAGCCTCCCGCTGCTCCGAGCCCTGGCCTCACCCCGGACGCCCTCCACCAGTCAGGGACACCCCGCCACTCACTGCGATGAAGCTGGCAACGAAGTGAGTGAAGATGCCGTCAGCCAGGTACCCCGTGCCGAGGACCAGCTGCTTGGCCTGGTCGTAGCAGGACAGCTGCGGCGGGGGTGGAAACGGTCAGGGCCGCAGGGAGAGCCCCCAGTTCGCGGAGAGCAGCTGGACCCACAACAGCGCCAGCTGGACAGGGACCAAGCCACCTGCTCCGCGGGTCACCTACGGTCACCACACCTGGGCGGACAGACGAGGCCCAGCCCCGCCTGTGTTCTGTGCCCACCGCCTTCCTGTGGGGCCTCTCGGAGCGCCAGGCCAGGCCCCCCGCTCCGGCCTGAGCGCCCCTCCCCAGGGAAAAGCCTCACCTGGCCCACGGTGACCAGCATCCCTCGACTGGACGCCATGGTCGCGCCCGAGAACAGCTTCTTCAGCCCCTCTGCCACAGGAAGGGGAGAGCTCAGGGGCCCGCCCAGACCCCTCCGCCCGCGCCGGGCCCCGCGCCGTGCCCCCTGCTCACCTTCTCGGGCCACGCGGTACAGGCCGTCCAGGGCGTGGGCGTAGCTGGAAGGACACACGACGGCCATGTGAGGCTCTTCCCAGCAAGGGCCATGCCCTGTCACGTGCCAGGAGGCACTTGGGGGTCACAGGCCGGAGGACGGCGCCCTTTCTGAGAGCCCAGAGCCCGAAGAGCCCGAGTCCCAGAGGAAAGCCCCGCTTCTGGGCTGCCAGCCCGGAGGCTGGTCCTTGTGGAGGGCGGGAGGCGGGGACGCCGGACAGTGGGGTCGCCCACAGACTCTGTTTCCTGAACTGACGCCCAGGCTGACTGCAGCATGAGGCCATAAACAGAGCTTTAGCACCCACAGTGTCTTAGATTTCATGCAAAATGGTGTTTTTATCTTGAAAAACCACCACCCATATGCTTTTGAAAACCAAACTCAAATTCCCACAGTACCCGCTATGACCGTGCCCCGGTGTGAGCCGGCAGAGTGCCCTGTGCCCCCCCAGGTCCCCCCAACCGCGGGCTCCTCCCACATAGAACCTGACGTTCCAGAAGCCCGCAGGATTCCGGCACAGATGCTCACAGTGTGCGTCTCCAAAAGCCCCCAGCTGTCCCACCTGCTCGTGATCCCGGAGGCCAGGGGGCCTCCCACCCGGCCCGACACCCCAGGGGCACAGCCTGGTACCCACTTGCGGCGCTGGTCCAGGGGCAGCTTCATGTCGTTCTGCATCCTGAAAAGAGCGGGGTGCGGGGGTCGGGGGCTCCCTGCAGAGTGAGCAGCCGGCCCCGCCCGCCCCTGTGCCCAGGACCTCAAGGTCTGAATGGCTTGTTCCAGGCTGAACACGCCACCAGCCCCGTGAGCAAGCTCGGCCCCATCTGGGGACAGCAGGATCCTGGCCCCGGGAGCCACACTGACCTGACATTGACCATGTCTGCGGGGGTCCCCACGAAGCCACCGATGCAACCTGGCAACGGCCAACACGTCACCACTCACAATGCCCACCGGCCCCGCCCCGCCCCACTAGCCACTCACCGCTGATGGAGCCCAGCAAGACCTTCTTGTAGAAGGGCAGCGGGCCCTGGCTGCCCTTGGCCGTCCAGTCCCGCACAGTCTCGTAGATGGCGAAGCGGGTCAGGGAGTAGGTCATCTGGGGAGCAGGGCCCAGCTCAGAGGGGGTCCTCCAGGGCACGGCCATCACCTCCGGACACCAGGGACCTTCCTGAGGCCACACGGCCAGCAGGCCGCTAAGCCAATTCACAAACCCGGGGCTGGCCGAGCCAGGCCCTGCACCACCCCTGTCCCGGCCTCAGTTTTCTCATCTGTGGCGGGGGGGGGGGGTGTCCCAGGCTGGCCCTCCGGTGCGGGGCAGCAGCCCCTCCCTGCCATGCCCCGCGCCCACCCTGGGAGCTGCTGGCTCCCTGGGCCTTGTGGTCCCTCCTTAAAAGCAGCCTTGAAATGGGAAAGTAGGTTCCATGCCCACTGGGCACCCGCGGCGGGCGGGTTGGGGGGGGCGACCCCAGGGATCCCCGGCTGATGAGTCCCAGGCCCCCTATCCCGGGCGGCGGGGAGCCCCCCAGAGGCACCTGTCTGCACAGGGAGGCGCTCAGGCCGTTGTAGAGCGCCAGCAGGCCGTCGGAGCGCACCACCCGCAGCGCCATGCCCGTCATGCGCAGCTTTACCTCCTGCTGCGTCTGCAGGTGCACCTGTGGGGAAGGGGTCGCACTGCTCGGAGCAGCACCGCACCCAGAGCCCTGCCCAGCTCCGTCCTGAGTCCCTTTCCGCCCCCACGCTGAGCCTGTGGGCCAGAGGCCTCGAGCAGCCCTGCCGAGGGACAGGAGACCGAGGCTCCCGCGGCCCCCGCGCTCAGGCCCAATGCCAACCTGTTCCATGCCACCGACTCGAGAGACAACGTGACTTTGGTTCCACCTGCCCTGCGGCGCAGCCGCCAGCCCCATCCTTTAACTTAGGACACCGGGCGGCTCCCGAGCCGTGTAGCCATGCCCACCTCTCGAGAGGGACAGTTACCGGGCCCTAGGGAGACACGTGAGACCAGGGGCGTGCGGGGGAAGGGCGCCGTGGAGCGCGTTTCTGCACACCGCGCCCTCCGGCCCAGCCACGCCTGGGCAGGTTCCTGCCTCTGCTGCCTCAGCTCCTCGGGGCTGGGGGCGGGGTGGCCACCCGGGCGGCAGCCCCGTCCAGGCACGAGGCCACTGGACAAGACGGTGGGCAAAGGGCAGGACCGAACAGCTTTCCAATTCTGTTCCAAAGACGCAGCTGAGAAGCAGAAACCCTGGCCAGGGCCTCCCCTGAGGCCTCCGTGGCTGCCGGCTGCACCCCAGCACGGGGCCACGTGCTCCCCGGGCCAGAGGGCAGGGACATTCCTCAGGCCTCTCAGGCCACCCACTGCCCGGCAGGCCTCGCTCCGCTGCACGACGGCGCCTGGGGGTGGGGCAAGGGGCAGTGACACCCAAAGGAGCCTGGGACAATGGACAAGGGACTCTAGGCTGGCCCGTAGCCAGGCAGAGACAGCGAGTCTGACGCTCCAGGGCCCCGACTTTCCCAGGTGGGGGTCCGGGGAGGCGGGGGCCCAGGAGCCTGGGTGGGCATCTTTCCAGAAAGTACAACAAAACAAACCAAAAAGCGCCTATACCCAAGGGCTCCGCCAAACCATCTCACGAGCCCTGGGGCCTACCAGGGGCCGCACAGGCCTCTCCCAGGATGAGCCAGGTCTCCGAAAAGCCACGGGACTCCCATCTGCAGCCCTGCCCCCACACCTGCTAATCCTGCCTCTCCCGGTGGCAAGCCCGAGGCTTGAGAGATGTGTCTGGGTCAGCCCAGGACACAGGTGCCATTCCTTCCAGGGGGCCAGCGTGGGCACAGGCTGCTCTGGGTGGGGTCAGGAAGGGGGTTGCCAGGCGGCTGCCCTGGCCCAGAGGCCCCACAAGACCACAGCCCGGGCTCCCTGGAGCTGGGGCCCCCGACCAGAAAATGCTTTGAGCCTCTCACTTTGTTGCTTGGGGTGAGAAAGGGGCAGAAAACAACCCTCCCGCGGCAAGCCTGCCCTCAGAGACAAGGAGGCTTGTTCTTAAAATACCGCATAGCTTTTTAAAGAAAAACATAAAAGAAGTGATTGCTTCTCTCTCGGAGAGTTGATGGCCCTCATTAAGCTGGACCTGCCTACAGGTGGGACCATGGCTTTCAGGTGCTCACCCACCCCCAGGAGGAAGCAGCCGGCGCACGGGTACCAGCCCACATCCCTCCCCGTCTCCCTCAGTGTGTGCCCGAGGGACCCCTAGGCAGAGGGGGCGCGTGGTCCTGCGGGGCGTGCTGAGCACGGGCATGCCAACAGCTATGCTCCCGGAGAACCACCGCCTCAACGCGTCGCTCGGCAGAACGAATTTCTCGAGTGCTGCGGGAGGGGGCCTGAGAGGCCACGGGACTAGCCCAAGGTCAGCAGGTAGCAGAGCGGGGTCCCGGGGCACCTCCGCCGCGCGTTCCACGCAGGGCCTCCCGGAGGGGGCGGAGCGACGGCCCGGCCCGCCGCCCTCGCCGCGCGGCACTCACCTTGAGCAGGTCCAGTGGGTGCGTGCAGCAGGCGGCCCCGCAGGACGCCAGTCCGCCGAAGTACCAGCGCGACACGCGCGCCTCGGCCGCCATGGCCCGAACGCTCCCGCCGCCGCCGCCGCCGCCGCCGAGGAGTGCAGACGCTCGGCCCAGACCCCGGCCCGTGAAGCCCGGACGCCGCCTCGGCCCGGCCCGATCCGACTCGACCCGGCCCAGCCCGGTCCGCGCAGTCGCCCGCCGCCCGTTTTAAAGCACAGCCGTCCGCCCGCGCCCGGCACAGCCAATGCGCCCGCGCGGCCGGGGGGCGGGCCCCTGGGAGGGGCCAACGAGACCCCGCCCCGAAAGGGGGCGGGCCCCGCGCCTTAAAGCGGCCGCGGCCCGGCAGGCCAGCCGGGTGGGCCTCACAGAGCCGCCTCGGAGACGTCCACGGGCGCGGGTCGCGCGGACTGCAGGGAGCCTGCGGATGAGCCTGCCCCACCCCCTCCAGGATCCTTCGTCCGCCCCCAACCTACTCCGGCAGCCCTCGGGCCACCCCGGCGCCCAGGGCACGTCGGCGAAGGTCACGGCCTGAGTGGCCAGAGCACTCGGCCAGCCCCGCCCCTCCTGGAGGCCGGCCTCCAGCAACCGCCACGCCCCTGAACTTGCACCCGGTGTTCTCAGCCCAGCTGGGCAGGCCCGGAGGCTTCGCCCTGGGCTGCGTGTAACTGCCAGAAGCAGGGAACCTCCTAGGAAACAATCTCCAGACATTACAAGAACGGGGGGGAGGGGGCAAAGGCAACGCCGAGACTGGCCGCCGCGCCCACCCACCCTCCTGAACTCCCAGCCAAGTCCAGCCTCAGGCCTGCTCTGACGAGACCGCCCCTATCACCCCGAGACGGCCCGGGCTCCTGGGAGGCGGCTCTCGGCAAACTGCCGGCCTCCGCAGGAACTGCGCACCCCCAGCAAACCGGGAAGTGCAGGTGTGCCGCTAGCCCGAAGGCACACCTGCCAGGCAGTGGGACTCGGCCACCAGAGGGCGGGGTCGCATGGATCGCTAGAGGCAGAGCCAGAGACCCCTGCTCTAGGCCAGGACCTCTGTCCTGCTGAACGAGCTCGGCCACTGCAGCCCCCACCCCAAAGGAGAAGGGTAGGGGGGACTAGGGAAACAACTGGTCCCCTGGGCCCACCGCGCCGTCGCTAGGTCCAGCCTGGCCTCTGAGCACACAGGGGTCTCTAAGTGTCGCTGGCAGACCCCCACCGTCCAAGGCAGCGCCTAGATCCTGCAGACACAAACCCAGGACTCTGACCCCCAAGGTCATCAGTTCTGACTGGCTGCAGATATTTCCAGCCCAGAAGCGCCGAGAAGTTGGGGCTGCCAGGCCTGCAGCGCGCTTTCTGAAATGTGGGGAGAGCCGGATTGAGAAAAAGGGCCCGCAGGTGCCTGGGGCTGAGCAGTGTAGGAGACCCGCACCAAACGTGAAAATGGGGGAAAATGCGAAAATGTCCCCAAATAGCTCAACGCACCCAGACACTAGAGCTAACAGCTGGCACAAACCCTGCTTCGGACTGTCTCATTCAGTCTGCGACTGGTCCCAGGGCAAAGCCCGCCCCTGGTCACACAGCAAAGTGGCGGAGTGATGACTGAAGCCTTGAGCCCCTGGGTCTCTGTGACTGCCCGGGAAGCCGGGGTCCAGGCTGTGAGGTTCCAGTGCTGGCTCCTCACAGAACGAAGCCTGCCCCCAAACTGAAAGGGGCGGGACAGGGCACTGAAGAAATGCCATCCCAACTCTGGGAGGGACCTTGGAAAATGGGCAATGCCCAACACTGGAGCACCCTTTTTAGAAAAAGGTAGATTTTACAAATTATAGGTCAAGAAACTCAAAAAGACCTCAGCCAAATTCTCAAGCAGATCCCATTCTTGCAGAAGAGCGAGGGGGCGCAGTGCGCAGAGAAGGGCCTCAGCAGGGCTGCCAGGCGCGGCCCCTACAGGACCTGGTGTCCTGAACAGCATTTACCGTTCCTCTTGGTGTCTGGGGGAGGGGGGGGAAGCAGCGTGGGTAGCCTGGCAGACGCCGCTGAGGTCCCTGGAATGGAGGAAGTGGTGCCTGGGGGGCTGAGAGTCTGGTGAGTCAGCTCTGTGCCTCCCTCTGCACCACTTCCCGAGCTGTGGCAAAGGCCAGTTCCCACTAGGCCCTGGCCAGTTTGCGAGGTTGTGCGTGGGTGCTGACGTGCGCAGACGCCTCCCAACATTAAGCCCAAGGGCCACGTGGGCATCACCACCCCCTCCCGGCCCCCAGACACTGAAGGGCCACCTTCAGGCTGGAACAGGTCCAGGGGAGCTGGGAAGACAAGACCCAGGGCCTGCACAGCACCTCCAGGTATGACAAGTTGTCCCCTGTACCCAAGGTGGGTGGGGTTGCCCCACCTTTTAACAGACAGCCCAACAACAGGAGCACGAATAGAAGGCCCCAAACTTGGGGCACCCCGGTCATCGACCCCACTGCCTTGGGAAGGAGGGGCTCGGAGCACAAGCACCTTTCCAGGTGACCCCTCCCTGCTGCCCCATCAGGTGGCCTGCAGCCCCCCACCCCCGGCGAAGGCGCACCCAGATCTGCTAGTAAATTACCAAGTCCCAGGTCAGGCTTGGTGGCGGCTCTGGTTAGAGCACAGCCCCTGGGCCCCTTCCTACAAGGAGGCCTAGCAGGCTCCGCCCACCTGGGAGCCTAGCAGCTCCTGGGCCTGCCCAGAGCCATCCCGCCCAGAGGGTGACAGCCCCAGCTGTAAAGTCCCCACTCGGGTCCCACACAGCTGACCTTGCAGCTCCTTCTTCCCACAGGGCTAAGGAAGGGGCTCAGGCTGGGCCCCGGAGAGCCAGGCTGGAGAGTGTGCAGTCCTATGGGTCACAGGAGCTGCCCATCCGCAGTCACCTGCCTTCTGCCTCCGCTGAGGACTCTGGGGGCCTCCTACTGGGATTCCACTGCCCCACCCAGACTCCGCGGAGCTGGAGCCCAGAGAACAAAGCCAGGGGTCCCCAGAGCCAGGGGCCACCACCTCCCTCCCCTGGGCCCTGCTCCGAGACACAGCTGCCCAAGCCCCCGCCGAGGGCCCCCAGGAGCGGCTGCAGCACGCAGGGCAGCAGGACGCATCCGACCTGCCTCCCCGAAGCCTCACACGCCTGCTGCTCCCGCCTGCCCAGGCCAGGGGCTCATCTATTAGAACTGCTGACATTTAAGATCAGGGATTCCACGACCACCCAACCAGCTGCGGGTGAAGACCTGCCACCAGCCACCAGCAGCGGCCACTCCCACCAGCAGCGGCCACTCCCACCAGCAGCGGCCAGGCTCCTGCACTCAGGGCCTGCGACACACGACTCCACACGCTCAGCGCCTGAACGCTTTTTTCTCATAGGCCACCAGGGGGCGCGCGAACTCCCGCTGGGTTCGAGTCCTGCCGGCCCAGGCGGCGGCCGCCCCCGCCCCTCCCCGTCTCAGGAGGTCCTTCCATCTGTCCCAGGACCGAGCTGCACGCGCACCGCAGGTGCCAGATCTGCTCCAAGGCCGCTCCGTCCGCTGAGCCTGGGCACGGCGGGGAGCAGGTGCGCCCCACGCTGCCGGGGCCGGACTCCTGTTCACGGTCCTCCGAGAGGGGTTACTCCAGAACCACGGTGCCGCCCACCGCCTCCAGGGCCGCCTTGATCTTCTCAGCTTCTGCCTTGGGCACGTTGGCTTTGATTTCCTGGGGCAGGGATTCCACCAGCTTCTTCGCCTGCCAGAGAGGAAAGTCAGAACTGGCCGGGGCCAGCCGCAAGCGTCCGCGCGGAGGACAGCGCTGGGCGCCCGAAGCTCACCTGGACCAGGTTGATGCCCTGGATGTGGCTCTTTATCTCCTTGATCAGCTTCACCTTGTCCACGGGCTTCGCCTCGGTCAGGCGGACGGTGAAGTGCGTCTGTTCTTTTCGCTGGGGGATGTCTTCTTCTGTCGCCTGGAAGAGGCGATCGGGTGTCGCAGTGAGAAAAGGCGGGACGGAGGGGAGCAGGCGGTTTGGCTCCCCTGTGACCCCAAAGGCAGGCCCCGGCTGGCAGCCCAGCAAAGCCTAGACTGGGGCGGAGGCCACCTGGGGGGCTCCCGCCCGCACCCGCCGCGTCTCTCCAGGCGCTGCTTGAAGGCCGCCTCTGTCCTCACCCCCGCTCCGCCTCTAGCGCCGGCATCCAGCCCAGCTGTGACTTAAGGAACAAAGAACAGCAGTCGAGGTTATACGCTGCTGATCCGCGTACAACCAGCTCCAGCCCCACCGAGTGACCAAGAGTGGGGACGGTGGGGTGGGACGGGGCTTCTGCCGCCCTGTGTGGGGACTGCAGCACCCTCACGGCAGGACCACGTGCCCCAAAGCCCAGGCCGCTCCCCGACTGTTAACAGCACCCCCTTTCTTCCTAAAAGCTGTGCGGTCATTCTCTCTCCTGGCCCCACACGCTCGGCTTGTAAAGCCACTTTCCAGCTCACAGTGTGGACGAGCGTCAGACCTGGCTGGGGCGCTGGCAGCGGCCGGGGGCAGGAGTCGAGGCACCCCAGCCTCGGGATGCTGACGCAGCAGGCGGACCCGGTGTGGGCCTCGGGAAACGGCTGTTTTCAACCCGAGTAGCCTAGACAGGAAAACCCACAGACGGTGTTTGCTGCGCAAGCAGCTCACGGCAACGTAGGCCACTTGCGCTTTCAGCCCCAGCTGCTGGCGCCCGCGGGAAGGCAGTCGGGAGCCCGCCTTCAGCTTCAACAGGCGCTGAGACAGAGACCAGGACAGAAGCGCATGAACAGCCATACTTCCATTTGTAAGCAAGTTTGCAATCTTTCGTAACAAAAGGAGCAAAAATGAGAGTTCCCATTGTGGCTCAGTAAGTCACAAACCCAACTAATATCCATGAAAATGCGCGTTCGATTCCTGGCCTAGTCCAGCGGGTTAAAGAGTCGGCGCTGCCATGAGCTGCAGTGTAGGTCACAGATGCAGCTCGGATCCAGCATTGCTGTGGCTGTGGTGTAAAGATGCAGTTACAACTCTGATTCAACTCCTGACCTGGAAGCTTCCATGTACCATATGACCCTAAAAAACAAAAGCAAAAAAGTAAACAAGAAAAACTTATCTCTGGCCTCGCTCAGTGAGTTAAGGATCCGGCGTTGCCGTGAGCTGTGGTGTAGGTTGCAGATGCGGCTCGGATCCCACGTTCCTATGGCTGTGGCAAAGGCCGGCGGCTACAGCTCCTGTTAGACCCCTGGCCTGGGAACCTCCACATGCCGTGGGTGCGGCCCTAAAACGACAAAAGACAAAAAAAAAAAAAAAAAAAAAAAAAAAAAAAAAAAAAAAAAACACCACCTAAAACCCAAAATCACCTTGTGGAGCCAGGACACGCGGTTTCCACCACAGAGACCTGAGCTGGCCCAGCCGCCCCGAGCGTGGAGCCGGCCGCAGCCCCGCAGGCCCTCCCTCAGGTCACCTCCTCCCTGCTCCTTCTCTGGGACTGGGACGTTTGAGACAGACCCTCCCTTTCTCTCTCCTCAGCTGCTGGGGCTGCTCCTCCCCCACGCGCTCCGTCAGCCGAGGGCAAGGGGCCCGACATCCTGCCGGGAGGTCCCAGGGTTCGTGTGGGGCCGATGCAGGACCCAGACGAAGGGCGAGGAGAGAACCTGGTCACCCGAGGCGAGGCCAGGCGGGAGCCGGACACCAGAGAAAGAACCCTCTGCACAGAAGCCCCTCCTGAGCTCACCTCGGGGGTGGCAGCGGCCCGGGCGGCACCCGGCATCACTCCGCCCACAGGCATGAACCCGACGTCCTGGATCTTCAGCGTTTTCTGCAGGACAGAGGAGAGCAGTTTCAGGAGCTGGCGCGCCACACCAGATGTGCTAGGGGACACCCACGGGCCACGGGTTGGCGCGCCAGGCACGTACCTTCAGGAGCTCGTTGAGATCTGAGATCTCCATGAGCGTGAGGCTGGCGATGTCCTGAACCAGCTGCTGGATCTTGGGGGGGTACTCCTTGGGGGCGTTATCCAGGGGGGCCCCAGCGAGGGCCTCCCCTTTCCGATGGCTGCTGCATCTCATCAGCCTCACAGCGCACAACCGCGGTCCCTGGTGCCTGAATCCCGCCAAACAGAGCCGTCAACCTGGCACAAGCAGGTCCGCAAGCCAGGCACGCAGGCGCCTGGGGCTCAGGTCTAGCTCCCCGGTCCCAACCCGGGGTTCTCAGGCTCCAGGGCCCACGCGGCTGACAAAACAACCTTCGGCTACTTCAGCTGTTTTTAAAGGCCTCACAAACCCACTTAACTGTTTGCACAAACGCTACCCACAACGTTATTTCCACTTTGAATAAACCGCACCAGCTCGCAAAGATAAGACAATCACTTGAACGCGCTTCGCCACACAAAGCCTTTCAGAACATGAGGCCCTTGGCGTCCGAACGCCAAATCCACTCACGAAAGTCCCACCACGTCACTGCACTGCCGGGATAACTGAGGCCCAGAGAGGAACAGGGACCCGCCCAAGGTCATCCAGGGCCACGCCGGCACTCTCAGCGCCCCACGTGGCTAGAAGACTGGCAGGAAGGGACCCTGCACCCCCTACTCCTGCAGGGACCAGCCGAGCCGAAGGGGGCCTCCAGCCCGCCGTCCCAACCTGCACCCTCAGTGACCAGCAGAGAACACCCATCCGGCCCGTCCGTCCAGCCCTCGGCAGCCCCGCGGTACCTGGCGACGCGGAGCGCGGCGGCCCGAAGCCCGAAGCACGGCGCCCACATGGAGCTTGCAGCCGCCGGCAGCATCGCTCCGCAGGCGGGAAGGTCACACGCGGGTCCCAACAGGAGGGACGCTCTAGCCGCCCGAGTCTCCAGGCATTCAAGCTACAAAGGACACTCTGGCCGGCTGGAGCGTCGAGCTGGGGGGGTAGACGCTCTAGCCGGCCGGACCGCCGAGCATACGAGTTGGGGGTCAATCTAGCCGTCGGTACCGCCGAGCATGCGCGCTGGCGGAGGACTGTCTAGCCCGCCGGGCCAAATAGCATATGAGCTGAAGGCTGACGTTCTAAACGGCCGGTCCACTGAGCATAGGAGTTGGGGGCGCTCTAGTCGGCCCGGACGGCCAAGCCTACGCGCTGTGGGGCGGCCGGGGGGACTCTCTAGCCCCAGGAACCAACGAGCATACGAGCTGAGAGGTGGCGTTCTATGAGGTTGGCTCTCTAGCCAACCGAGGGGGAGCCTATGAGCTGAGGGTGGGCGTTCTAGCCGACTGGTAGGTCAAACATATGTGCTGAGGCCACTCTAGCCGGCTGAGCTGAAAGCGGACGCTCCAGCCTTCTGGACCGTCGAGCATGCGCGCTACGGCGGGGTGGGGTTGGGGGGGGAGGACTCTCTAGCCGCCGGAACAAAAGAGAATATGAGGGCAGAGGACACTCTAGCCAGTTGGCGGGGGAAGGTGGGCATATGAGCCGAGGGTGGACGCTCTAGCCTTCCTGACCGCAGAGCATGCGCGCTACGGGTAGGGGGGGAGGACTCTCTAGTCGCTGGAATGAACGAGTATACGAGCTGAGCGAACACTCTAGCCAGATTGGGGGAAAATATGAGTTGAGGGTGGACACTAGCCGGCCGATTGGCCGAGAATATGTGCTGAGGACGCTCTAGTTGGCTGGAGCATGAAAGCTGGAGGTGGACGCTCTAGTCTTCCGGACTGTCTAGTATAACAGTAGGGGGCGCTCTAGTCGGCCGAACAGCCGAGCATAGGCGGTGGGGGAGGACTCTCTAGCCCCCAGAACCAACGAGCATACGACTTTAGAGGACACTCGAGACAGCTCGGGGCGGGGGGAACATATGAGTTGAAAGTAGGCACTCTAGCCGAATGGTTCACTAAGAATATGTGCTGAAGACGCTATACCCGGCTGGAGTATACAGGTTTAAGATAACCGCTCTAGCCTTCTGAAACGCCGAGCATGTGCACTGTGGAGGGCAGGGACGCTCTAGCCAGCTGGAGCATAGGAGCTAAAGGTGAACCGCCGAGCATGCGCATTGTGGAACGGGGAAAGGACATTCTAGCCATCCAGAGCATATGAGCTGAAGGTGGACGCTCTAGCTCTCTGGACCGCTGAACATGCGCAACGTAGACATGGGGGGACGCTCTAGCCGCATGGAACATAGGAGCTGAAGGTGGACTTCCGAGCATGCGCACTGTGGTAGGGAGACGCTCTAGCTGGCGGGAGCATAGGAGATGAAGGTGGACCGCCGAGCATGCGCACTATGAAAGGTGACACTTTAGCCGTCTGGAGTATAGGAGTTGAAATTGGACCGACGAGCATGCGCATTGTGGAAGACGAGGACGCTCTAGCCAGCTGGAGCATAGGAGCGGTAGGTGGACGCTCTAGCTCTCTGGACCGCTGAACATGCGCAATATAGAAATGGGGGGACGCTCTAGCCACATGGAGCATAGGAGCGGAAGGTGGACTCCCGAGCATGCTCACTGTGGGGGGGACGCTCTAGCTGGCTGGAGCACAGGAGCCGAAGGTGGACCGCCGAGCATGCGCACTATGGAAAGGAGGACACTAGCTGCATGGAGCATACGAGCGGAAGGTGGACGGCCAAGCCTGTGCAATGTAGGACGTGGGGGGCGCCCTAGCCGCATGGAGCATAGGAGCTGTGGGTAGACGCTCTATCCCTCTGGAGCATAGGAGTTGAAGCTGGACCGCCCAGCATGCGCACAATGGAAAGGTGATACTCTAGCCGGCTGGAGCATACAAGTTGAAGCTGGACCGTCGAGCATGCGCACTGTGTGTGTGTGGGGGAGGACTCTCTAGCCGGCTGGAGCATAGGAGCTGAAGGTGGGCGCTCTAGCTGTCCGCACCGCCGAGCACGCCCACTGAGTGGGGAGGATTCTCTAGCCCCCGGAATAAACGAGTGTATGAGCCGAGAAAACACTCTAGCCGGCCGGGGAGGGGCATACGGACTAAGGGTGGGCGTTCTATCCGAACGGTAGGCCAAGCATATGTGGTTGAGGATGTTCTTGCAAGCTAGAGCCCATGAAGTGAGGGAGGACACTCTAGCTCGCAGAAGCAAAGAGCACACGAGCTAAGAGGATACTCTAGGCAGTCGGAACACACGCGCTGAGGATCGACGCTTCAACCGACCGGTCGGTCAAGCATATGCGCTGAGAATGCTCTAGCCGGTGGGACCGCCGAGCACACGAGTTGGGGGGGCGCTATAACCGGCCGAACGAGCACACGAACTGGGCGGGGGTGGGACGGACTCTCTAGCACCCAGAACCAACTAACAGAGGGTGGACGCTCTAGCCAGCAAGACCGCCGGACCAAGCTATCGGACTAGGTTCGCTAGGCATACGAGCCGGGGCCGAGGATGCTCTAGCCGCTCAGGTCAAATAGGAATCTATACTCTAGGTGGATGGACCGTCGAGCACAAGAAGCTGCGCGTGGACGCTCTACCCGCCAGAAGCGCCGAGCATACGAGCTGGGGAAAGGCCGCTCTAGCCACGTCTCGACTTGCCGCTTTTCCTCCGATATTAGGGACAAGGCTACAGGCCGCGCAGGCGCAGAACTCGTTCGCTGGCGAGGAGGCGGGAAAGGAAATGGTGGTGACCTTCCCCCTCGCGGGGCAGACGAGGAACTGAGAACGGTGTGGCGCCGGGCCCTGGGCAGTGCTGCCAGGGGTGACTGGCTGGAACCTGGCCCAGTTGGCGCAGGGACATCTACCCCCAAGCGCCACAGGCGCCGCCGCCGGGAGTCCCCGGAGCCCAGCCGCCTGCAGCCCTGTGCTTCCCCGGCCAGAGGAGCGCCCCTGCCCTCTGGGCTGCCTTCTCTTCGGTTTTTTCCTGGACCTAAACGGCAGCTGCGCTTCGCGGAGACCGGGCCACAGTGAGCTCGGGACTCTGCTTACAGCGTCTGCTAAATGCTGTGCCTGCGCCCGGAAGGGGTCGCGGATGGGGTCCTGGACGAGAACCCCATCTTACCTGGGAGAGAAGCGCAAGCTCTGTCTCCAGCCACCCGGGTCCGCCGCCGCTGCTCCCTCTAGGTCCAGCTCCCAAACATCCAGTACGCGGGGCCTCCTCGGCCCGCAGGGTTTGGGGCCTTTGCTCTTTAAACGTAGTAAGGGACACCCCGTCCCCTTGCTGTTCCAAACGTCACAGCTGACTTTCCAAGAGCCCAGACGACAACAGCCGTGACTTCAGGTTAAACCAGGGTGGCAGGGCTGCCTTTGGCCCAGCTCCTGTGTGATCCCGGCCCTGCCTTTGACCATCTGGGCCTGTCACACTAGTCCACTGGCCCAGGGAAGAGGGCTGCACACTTACGGTGTGTGAAACGTCCCACACTCGGCACGAGCAGCCGGGCGTCTGGTCTAGACGAGAGCCCTAACCAAGAGGTGGGCCGGGCCTCAGCCTGGGCCTTCGCAGCTGAGGCCGGGGCAGGGTCCGCCAGGGGCGCTGCCTGGGGGCCGGGGCGCCTGCATACCGTCCTGAGCTCGACCCGTGGCCACCCCTTCCGGCAGAGCAGACCCCCAAACGCTCGATGAAAGACACTTTATTCTCGCTGTTCCATTCTGCTGGGTGAGGTGACAGCTCAAAAGCAGAGAAGCTGGAGACAGGCCCACAGCCCCCCTGCTCACGTGCAGGGCCACGCAGACCGCCTGAGGTGCCCCCAGGCCGGTCCCAGACCACAGCCCTGAGGCGTCGGGGGGAGAGGAGGCAGGGGGGCCCTGCTGGGCTGGGTGCCCCTCTCCGAGCAGGGCCTTCCCTCCACCCGCCTCCCCGGAGCCTAGCCCTGGGGAAGGAGTCAGACACCAGCAGAGCAGACGCACAAGGACAGGGCCTGGGGCAGCGGGCGAGGACAAAGGCCGCGGCTGGCTCGGTGAAGGGCCGGCTGCCCGCCCGCGCCGAGCAGGGACGCGACAGGCAGAGAGGAGCTCGAGGCGGGAAAAAGATGCTACTTAGAGACGGGCGGTCAGAACCGTAGTGTTACTCGGGCGCCGGGGCTCTGGGGCGGGCTCAGTCGAAGGAGATGAGCTGGGCCTCACTGCCCTGCGCCGGCGGCCCCTGTGCAGGCGGCTGCTGGGCCACGGGGGGCTGCTGCTGGGGGGGGCCTCCGGAGGGCGCCATCTGTGGGGGACACAGGCCAGGTCTGTCCCCCCGACCCCCAGAACACAACACGGCCAGCACACGCCAAGCCAGGGGTCCCCTGCAGAGCGCAGACCCAGGACCTTGCAATTCACGGCTGCGGGGCTGACCTGACGTGACCTTGGGCTTTTAAATACATGGAAGGTTTTGACATCTGTGGTGCCACACGCCCTGTGGCCCCGGGGGAGCCTCACCTGCTGGTACACGGGCTGCTGCCCCGTGAGGTAGGGCTGCTGCGGGGGCGCCAGGGGTGTGTCCTGGCCAGGGAGGGCGGTCAGGAGACCCTGGAGGGAAGACAGGCCCGCGCTGAGCCAAAGGCCACCAGCAAGGCAAGCCGGAGGGGCAGCGCGGCCGACCCCGGGCCCGCACCTGCATGCCGTAGGGCTGGTAGCCCACGGACACCGCCTGGCCCCCGACGTAGCCCAGGGCGCCGGCCTGCGGGGGCTGGGAGACGGCCGGGAGGCTCTGTGGAGGCTGCGCGGCCACGGTCTGTGGAGGGAAGGGGGTGACAGAGGGGAGGTCTGCGGCTGGGCCCGGGCCGGGGCCTCGTCGGGCACGGGGGCCAGCGCCTACCTGGTAGGCCTGCGTGGGGCCCGGCTGGTACGACGAGTAGGCCGGGCTGGCGGCGGGCCCGGCGGGGGCCGTCTGCGCACCTGTGGCCGCTGCTGGGTACATGTAGGCGCCCACCATGCCGGGGTCTGCGGAGGAAGAGAGAGCTCAGCGCCGGAGGGGCACCGCCCTGAGCTCCCTTCTCCCGGTGACTCGAGGGACCAGGGCGGAGCCGGGAAGCCACGGCAGACCCGTGAATGTTCCAGGTTGAAGGAGGTGAAACACAGGCCAGCTCAGCACGTGTGACGGGCCTCCTCTCGGCACAGGGGTGTCTCTAGGACTGCACGTGACCTGAGCCAGCTATGGGCACGGTCACACCACGGCCTCGGGGACACCTGGTTTAGCAAACGCACCAAGGCCTCTAGGGGTGAAAGTGTCACGCCTGCCACCACCGCCCCAGCCCCCAAACTGGCCCAGAGGAGGAAGCATGTGTGGGAGGAGAGCAGGAACTAAGGGGGCGTCTGGGGACCCTGGGCCTTATGCGGCTCTGCACGGTCCTCACTATCCAAACTCGCATTCAGACGAGCGTCAAAGGAGACGGGGTGGCCGGGGGCGGCCGTGCGGGCCCCTCACCTGCTGCGGCCCCAGGCAGGCTGGGGTAGGGGCCGCCGGCGGCCGGGGCAGGCTGGCTCATGTACACGGTGTGCATGGGGGAGCCCTCCACCGAGCCCGCCGGGCTGAAAGTGCCCGCGAAGCTGGCCGGGCCGGAGGGCTGGTACAGCACGCCGCCAGCCGTGGGCATGGCCTGGAGCTGGGGACAGAGAAGCGGCCATCAGGGCGGGCCCCGGTCCCCAGAGTCCACGGAGGGCGCAGGTGAAGGGCGGGCTCGGGCACCTGGGCGTAGGGCAGGGAGAAGGCGGGCATCTGGGCCCGCATCTGGATGGTCTGCTTCTGCTGCTCCAGCCGCAGCTGCCGCTCCTTCTCCTGCTCCTGCAGGCGCTGGATGGCCAGCTGCCGCTGTACCTCCAGGTACTCCTGTGGGCCAGGCGGCGTCAGGCCTGCGTGCCCCCACCCCAGGGCCGCCTCTGCCCCCACCGCCACCACCGCACCTGTTTCTTCTGTCGCATGATCTCCAGCTTCTGGGCCAGCTGGATCTGGCGCTGGCGCTCGGCCTCCTCAGCCGCACGGCGCAGCTTCTCCCGGTGCTCCTCCCGCAGGGCACTGAGGGCCCCCCGGGCGTCGCGGATCTGTGCCAGCTTGTCCTGCAGCCCCTCATAGTACACTGCGGGGCGAATGGGGAGCCCTTGACGGGGGCCGGGGGCTCGGGCTGCCCGATGGTGGCAGTGACTGCCGAGCGCCCTGCCTGGGACCTCCTCCGGCAGCCCCACCCACACAAGCCCGGGCCCAGGGGGCGCCCCGGCCCTTGAGGGTGCGGCACCTACACCTGCGCTCGTCCAGCTGGTTGAGCAGCTCGAGCAGCTGCGGGTGCATGCCGTTGATGGACTGGAAGAGGGACAGCACGGCCGAGTCGTTGGTGATGCTGCGGCCGCGCACGTGGTTGCTCTTCACGCGGTTGACGAAGGTGGTGACCGCGTTCTGCAGCGCCTTCAGGAACTGTGCGTGGCTCTCCTCCGACTCCCCGTTCTGGTACTGCCGGGGCAGGCGGGCTCTGGTCGGCGCCCGGCTCGGCCCCCCGCCGGCTCTGGGAGCGCTTCTCGGGCGGGAACAGGCCCAGGGTGTGCGCGGTGGCCAAGCTGGCCGCGGCCCGTCCCTCACTCCACCGGGTGACAAAGCGCAGAGCCCCGGGGCGTCTGGATCTGCTCAGGGCAGGGAGCGAGTGGCCGAGCTCTGGGCCACCTGGCTCTGGGCGGCCCCCAGCGTCGCAGCTGCCTGGGGGGGGCTGGTGCTCATGCTCCTGGAGGCCAAGTTTGCCCCCAGGCCGAGGAGGGAGCCGCTTACCTCACCAAAGGGGCCCCCGGCGGGAGTTAGAGGCTGAGGGTCGCCCTCCGGGAGAGGGTTCTGGAAGAGGCCAGAGAGTGAGGGGGGCTCCCCCTCCGCCTGCCCTGGCGCCCCCACCCCGGGGACGGGGGACAGGAGCCCGAGAGCGGCCCTCACCTCCACGCTCGCGGGCATGGCGTGTCCCTCCCCGGGCTGGACAGCGGGCTCCGTCAGAGGCACGGGCGCGGAGGGCGTGGGGCTCTTCCGAGCTTCCTCCTGCTTCTTCTCCCAGTAGTTGCGGTTGAGGTAGCGGGCGAGCTGCACGGGCGAGAGGGGGTCACTCCCGAGGCCAGGAGGCAGCGAGAGGGACGCACCGCGGGCGGGGTGTCCTCACCTCGGGGTCCATGTCCTCGGCCAGAGGCGCCGACGAGTTCTGGGGAGACACAGGGAGTGAGGGGCCACGGGCCGGAGCAGCGCGACCCCGGCCGCCGGCGCTCGGAGGCCCGGATGGCACAGTGGGGACGGGGGCCGCCGGAAGTTGGCCAGAGCCTGTCTCAGCTCCGAGGGGCTCAGGGTGGCACCCCCCACCTCCCAACAACATCCCAGAGAGTAGGCGGCAGGCTGCTCTGAGCCCCAGGCAGAGCCCTGCAGGGCTGGCAAGTGCCTTTCTCGACCTTCAGTGTCCCCTCCTCCCAGACCCTGGGCGGACCCGGAGCGCAGCGCTGGCCGCGGAGCTGGAGAACGGTCGAGCACCTCGGGCCCAGGCGGCCGGCCTCCTGCTCCGGGCGCCGTGGGGAGGGTCTGGGGTCCCGAAAGCAAGGCCTCTGGCCTTGGGGCGCCCTCTGCCCCACAGGGCCCCCAACTGGAGAGCCAAGACCTGGGGGCGCCAGGCTGCACCCAGACCCTGCCCACAAGACACGCGCGTCCTTGCTGGGGAGCAGCCCCTGCCCACGGGAAGGGGCCCAGCCGGGGGGCTGAGCTGGAGGGCAGGCTCACCACCGGCGAAGAGTACAGGCTGCTGGCCGGCGGTGCTGACGAGGCCACGGGTGCGGGCTCCGCCTTGGGGTAGGCGGCATAGGCCGACTTCTGTCTCTGCGGAAGGGCCGGGAGGAGGGTGTCGCGAGGGTGCCCAATTTTCCCGGCCCCCTGGCCCCCGGCCCCCGGCTCACCATCCTCTCCTTCTCCTCGGCCTCCGACTGCGACAAGGCCAGGGCCAGCTGCAGCTCCTCCTCCTCCTGCAGGGCCGTCTCGTCCCTCTTGGGGGGCAACTGCAGGGGACAGGGTGGCCTGAGCGGGGACCAGGGGGGCAAGGCACCCCCGCGGGCCCGGGCAGTACCTGGGACTGCTGCGCCAGGGGGCTGGTCAGGTACTCGGGCGGCAGCTCCGTTGAGGCGGCCTTCCCCTCTGCTTTCCTGGAGGAGGCGGGCGCTGTGGGTCAGTGCGCGCCTGCTGCAGCCTGCAGGTTCCCCAACACGGCGCCCGCAAGGACGACCGGGATTCCACAGGCCACGCCCCGGCGCGGCTGGACCCTCAAACCTGTGGTCACGTCTGGACTGCAGGGCCCGGGCGAGTCCCCAGTCTAATCACGTCTGGGCTGCAGGGCCCGGGCGAGTCCCCACTCTAAGCCGCAGCCACCCTCCTGGAAAGGGGGCTCAGACACCCGCCAGGCCGTGGCCTCCCACGGAAAAGGGCCGCCCCGGAGTAAGACCCCACTCGGCCCAGGGATCGGGGCCCCGGCTGACGCAGGACGGACGGACAGCACAGGCCTCCAGACCAGCCACACAGAACCCGACCCCAGTCGTGACGAAACCTCGCACCCAGACCAGACAGGCCCTGGGAGCCTAGACCCTCAGAAACGTCTTTGTCACGAAAGACAATGGGGCTGAAACACACGGGGTCCTGATGGGACGGAGCTGCCGCAGGTCGTTCCCGGGACAAGGGACCCAGACAGAGGTTACAGAGGGGACGTGGGCACCCAGAGGACGCCAAACGCCCCACTCAGGAGCCACGCGGCAGCCTCGGTCACGGTTCCTGCCCCCTTGGGAAGCACATGGGGTCGGGGGGGGGGGGACAGGGCGCCTGCAGCTGGTCCTCCGCTGGCTCAGGACACAAGTGCGTGGGGACGGGGGCGCGCGGGACGAAGGCGAGGGGCCACCGAGGGACGACGGAGTCCTGGGCCCACACTCACTTGTTGAGCTGCTCGTAGCAGGGCTCGCACACCCGCACCTCCTTCTCGATGCCGAACTTGGGGATGGTGGAGCACTTGGAGGAGCACTTGCCGCAGAAGATCTGGCCGCACGCCCGGCAGTGGTGCTGTGACGCGGGCGGGTCAGGCACTGCCAGCCCCTTGTGCCCACCCCCTCGCCCAACACCGCCCGGCCGGAGGACAGGAGGTGGGCCCAGGCGGCCACAGAGGCCCCTTCCAAGCTCTCAAACATAGCCTCCACTTGGGGGAAAAGAAGGCAAATTTAAAAGAAAACTTTACCAAAAACAGGCACAAAAAACAAGTTTTGTTGGGCAATGGGTCCGAGAGCGCTCAGACAGCCCAGGCCCAGCCTTCGGTGGAAGAGGGTGGCGGCCTGGCCGAGTCGGCTGGGGCGGCACCGACCGAGCTCCCGGGCACAGGTGTGGGTGGCCCCACTCCCCGGGCGGCAGCCTTGCCCGAGCTTCGCCCGAGGGCAGTGACCACCAGACACGGACCCTGCAGCACAGGTCCCCCCCAAGGGCAAAGGACGGGACGCGGGTGCGGGGCCTCGTGCTAACAGCGGGCGGCCCCCCGTGGAGCCGGGGCGGGCACTCACCTTGCGAGTCATGACCCCGAACTGCACGCGGCACCGGTGGCACTCCTCAGCATCCACCCAGTCAGGGGCCTGGGGACGGCAGAGGCAGGGTCAAGCAGTCCCTGGACCCCTGCCCACAGTGGGGAGCACGCGGGGACTGGGGCCAAGTCACCGCAGACGTGACTCGAGGAAGGCCCCCCTCCAAAACGGACTTGCTTCTTTTTTGGCTGCGGCGTTCAGCAGCTTACTGTGAGGTCTCAGTTTCTGGACCAGGGACTGAACGCGAGCCGCAGCAGCAGAGGCGCTGAATCCTACCCGCGAGACCCCCAGGGCCTCCGCTGACCTGCTCCTGAAGGCCCGATGCTAACACTGCCCACGGCTCTGGGACGGAGGCGTTTGTTTTGACTTCGGTAGCGGCAGCCACAGCCCGGGCCCGCCAGTGCTACCCCAGGAAGCGGGGCGCTCCTCCAGAGCCCCAGCAGCTCACCTGCTCCCAGCAAGCTGGGGCCCAGCACCTCCTGCCCCGTAAAGCACCCTGACCCCAGCCCCCAGCAGCCCCCAAACTCACCCTCTCCGCGGCAAACATGGCATCGCTCTCCTTGAACTCTGGGAAGACGTGACCTGGAGAAAGGAGGCTAATCACCACCGAGTGCCAGCCTGGCGTATGAGTCCCCGGCCACACCAGTCCTCTCCGCCTGCCCTCCCCCCAACCCCAAGCCAACAGAAGAGGCCCCGAGCCCCCCACCCTACCCCTCCCAGCCCAGGGCACCCCACAGCCGGGTGGCTCCCTCAGGCGCCAGGTCCTGGGGCCCCGCACAGAGCCAGCCTTGATCCCAACAGGTCAAGGCCTCCCAGGCCATCCCCGGGCCCCCGCCTGGCTGCTGGTCCTACGCTCCAGCCAACATGCTTCCCAGGGCTCTTAAAGTCGGGGTTCCTAAGTGTCAAGGCACGGACCCCTCGGGGATCCCAAAGACCTCCGGATGTCCTCGGGTCTAACAGGCAGCTCACTGGCCCGGCAGGTCCCGCGTCAATGTCTGCACGGCCTGCCCGGAGGACCCGGCCCTGCGCTGCACAGGACGCGGAAGCCCCTGCCCAGCCACCTCATCCCACGCCTGGCACAAGCACCAGCATGCCTTTCTTTTTTTTTTTTTTTGCCTTTTGTCATTTTAGGGCCGCACCCGCGGCATGTTGAGGTTCCCAGGCTAGGGGTCTAACAGGAGCTGTAGCCACTGGCCTACGCCGCAGCCTCAGCAACGCAGGATCCGAACCCGTCTGCGACCTACACCACAGCTCACGGCAACGCCGGATCGTTAACACACTGAGCAAGGCCAGGGATCGAACCCGCAACCTCATGGTTCTTAGTCGGATTCGTTAACCACTGCGCCACAACAGGAACTCCAGCATGTCTTCTAAATAGGGCTTGACTCCACCACCTCCCAGTCCAGCCAGCTGCCTCTCCACAGACACCGCACAGCCGCCCAAGGCAACAGAAGTAAAAGCAAAAATAGACACATGGAACCTAACCAAACTCACAAGCTTTTGCACAGCAAAAGAAACCATAAATAAAATAAAAAGATAATCTACGATCTGGAAGAAAACATCTGCAAGGATGTGACCAACCAGGGCTTACTTAATTCCTAAAATGCACAAACAGATCACAGAGCTCGGGAACGACAAAACAACCCACTCATCAGAAAACAGACAGGAGACTAGACAGATGCTTCTCCAAAGAAGGTAGCCAGCCAGCCAAGAGGCGCACGAAGAGACGTCCAACACCGCTAACCGCCGGGAAAACACAAGTCAAGATGACAACGTCACACCACTCGGAACCGCCATCGTTAACAAGTCTACAAATAACAGGAGTGCCCGTCGTGGCACAGCGGAAACAAATCTGAATGGCACCCACGAGAAAGTGGGCTCGATCCCTGGCCTCGCTCAGTGGGTTAAGGATCCGGCGCTGCCGTGCGTGAGCTGTGGTGTATGTCGCAGACGCGGCTCGGATCCCAAGTTGCTGTGTCTGTGGCGTAGGCTGACGGCTGTAGCTCCAATTCAACCCCTAGCCTGGGAACCTCCATATGCCATAGGTGTGGCCCTAAAAAAATGCAAAAAGGAAAAAAAGGTAAGATGTAGCATGGGTGTACACATGTGTACACAAACACGCACAAGGGACTACACTTAGACGTTAAAAAGGAATAAAAGAACAGGAGTTCCCTTCGTGGCTCAGTGGTTAATGAATTCGACTAGGAACCGTAAGATTGTGGGTTCGATCCCTGGTCTTGCTCAGTGGGTTAAGGATCCGGTGCTGCCGTGAGCTGTGGTGTAGGTTGCAGACGCGGCTCGGATCCCGCGTTGCTGTGGCTGTGGCGAAGGCCGGCGGCTACAGCTCCTGTTAGACCCCTAGTCTGGGAACCTCCATATGCCGCGGGTGCGGCCCTAAAATTACAAAAGACAAAAAAGTAAATAAATACAATAAAATAACATTAAAAAAGAATGAAAGAACAGACACGTTGACCCATCTGAAACAACATGGATGGAGCTTGAACTTCTCACACTAAGAGACGTAAATCAAAAACAGAGACATCTCACGATATCACGTACATGTGGGATCTAAAATCTGGCACAAATGAACTTATCTATGAAAGAGAAACACGTTCACAGACACGGAGAACAGACTTGCGGGTGCTGTGGAGAGGGGTGCAAGTTTGGAAACCGCAAATACAAACTACACACTACAAGCAGGGTGGATAAACACGACGACCTACTGCACAGCACAGAAAACTGCTCAATACCCTGCGGTAAACCAGGGGGGATGTGGAGAGTTCCCACTGCGGCACAGTGGAGATGAGTCCAACTGGTACCCATGAACACTCGGGTTCGATCCCTGGCTTCGCTCAGTGGGCTAAGGATCTGGCATTGCCGTGAGCTGTGGTGTAGGTCACAGACACAGCTTTAATCCCAAGTGGCTTTGGTGCAGGCCGGCAGCTGTAGCTCCGATTCAACCCCTAGCCTGGGAACCTCCATATGCTGCAGGTGTGACCCTAAGAAGAAAGGGACAAAAAAAACTTGGAGAGGAACATATCCATCTCCTAATAGAATTACTCCACCATACAGCTGAGACTAACACGACGCTGACGTCATCTACACTTCAGTAAAATAAAAAACATGTACCCGAGCTGCCACCCCCTCTTCAGACCCTCCAGGAACTCCCACGGCACGCAGCACCAGCCAGGCCCCTCTGACCCCCGGGCTCGTAGCAGCCGTGCACCTGCAGCCGTGTGCTCTAGGGTGGGGACACTGGGCCCGACCTTCTCGCTGGTACATCCAGGCTCGGGTCTGGGGCCCGTGCCCCTGCTCTCCGGCCTCCCCGACCACTCCTCCCACACTGTCCACCCACTAGCCCCGGCCAAACGCCCAGGCCTGACCTCCCTCCCAGGCCCTGCCCCTCTTGGGACTCAGCTCCCGTCCCCCAGCCCCGACCCCACCGAGTGTGAGGCCCAGAGCCAGGCTGAGACCAAGCCCGCGGGGCAGTGGGACGCCATCCACACCCTGCACAGGCTCGCTGGTGCAGGACAGCCCCTGGGCCACGTCCTGAGCCCGGGCCTGGACCCACCTTCCACCTTCATGATCTGGTACGTATCCTGGACCACCTTGTACTTGGGCTCGTTCCGGAAGGCGTGTGCCCAGGCCTGAATCAGGTACAGGATCTTGTTGCGGACACTGACTTCCACCTGCCTCTGCAGAGCAGGGGAGACGCAGGGTGAGGGTCCAGGATGCAAAGACCACAGCAAGCAGCTGCCTGTCTGAGCAGACGGGGCCAGCATAGGTGGGGTGGGGGCGCTGAGGCCGTGTAGTGACCCCACCCCGACCCCAGATGCAAGCTTCCTCCCGGGAACCCGGATCTGAGGACAACACATGACATCTGTCTGTGCACTCAGGGCCTGAACTCTTTCTTTTTTTGTCTTTTTGCCTTATCTAGGGCCGCACCCGCGGCATATGGAGGTTCCCAGGCTAGGGGTCTAACAGGAGCTGTAGCCGCCGGCCTTTGCCGCAGCCACAGCAACGCGGGATCCGAGCCGCGTCTGCGACCTACACCACAGCTCACGGCAACGCCGGATCCTTAACCCACTGAGCAAGGCCAGGGATCGAACCGGCAACCTCATGGTTTCTAGTCGGATTCGTTAACCACTGCACCACGAAAGGAACTCCCTGAACTCATCTTTAATCGCCTGGGAGAAGCAGGGGACCCCTCAGGTGGCAGCTCTCCAATCTCCATGTCCTGTAATAACCTGTGACCCTAGCCCTGCAGGACCCTGAACACCTAGGAAGGGAACCTCCCGGCCTGTAACCCACGCTGATGCCGGCTAAGGCCAGCCTCGGACAGGCAGAGCCAAGCAGGCCTGGGCCAAGGGAGCCCCCAGGGCCTGCCCGGCCAGGTCGGGGAGCGACTCCGGAAGGCTCCCCACAGGCAGAGCCACTCCTCCGGCCGGTTAAAGCACAGCCAAGACGTTTCTTGGGCTCTCTCGGGGACCTGTCCACACGCGACATTCAGAATGGCAGGCGAGAGAGCGGCTTCAGAGACGCCGAGCACAGCTCACACTCTGGGCTCCGCTCTCTGCCGTGTCGAGTCGGGAGTTCCCCCCCACCCCCGCGGCACCCCGCCTCTTGAAGAACGAGGACCAGGTGCAGCAGGAACAGGACACGGCTGTGCCAAGGTGAGGAGGGCACGGCCCTGCCCCTCCGCTGTCCGCCAGAGGGAGAAACCCCCAGTCAGCTCCACCCCAGACCGGCTCCTCCTCGGGCGCCACGCTGGGCAGGGCAGCCTCACCTGCTGCCAGCTGCACCGCCCACTATGCATCACACAGCCTGCTGGTGTCACCACCCACGTCACAATCCCTGCAGGTGGACGGGATCCCGGGCCCTGGAGGTCCCTCCCTCCCTGCCTGGGGGTGGGAGCCCAGCACCCCAGCACCCCAGCTCTGCCGCTCCCCCAGCTCTCTCTCCACAAACACGGCACTCGCGCGGCTCCCTGCCCAGAATCCTTCCCAAGCCCTCTCGGGCCCCCAGGCCTCCTCTCCCGCGCCCGCCCTTGGCTCCCTGTGCGCCCCTCTGGACTCAGGGTCCCCGGCCCTTCCAGACTCAGCTCCTGCCCCCCAGGAAGGCTGCCCGACCTCAAAGGGGCAGCGGGCTCTCCTCCACGCCCCCACAGGCGGTCCTGGCTGGCTTCTGGTAAGGCCTGACCTCGCCAGGCAGGGACCAAGAATGCGTGTCTCCTGGCCCTCCGCTGTCCCGCCACAGGTGCTGCCCGCCCACGAGAAGCCCCCGGGGGGAGCGGCACCTTCAGCAGCTCCTTCAGCTCCTCCATGGTCTGCTTGTTGGCCACCTCGTCGTGCACGGTCTGGCCGCAGTTCTTCACCACGGACTCCATGACCTGCAGACCCCGAGGAGGGGAAGGCTCGGGCGGCTGCTCAGGGCAGGGACTCCCCTCCTGGATGCCCCCCCATGAGACGGCAGGCCTCCCAGCCAACCACAGCCTCCAGGCGGGCAGAAGCCAGGGCTGTGTGTGCTCCTAACTTGGTGTATTATCCCGAGCGCAGGCTCGGAGCCATGCTGGGGGCCGACGCGTGTCTGCCTCAGGTGGAGGCCCTGTTCCCACTGCTGCCCGCCCTCCCTGGCAGCCGCGTGGCAGGACGGCCACCCCATCCCCACCACTGACGACCAGCGTGCGGGATCTGATCACCTCTAGAGCGTACAAGGCCACGTGGGGGTTCTTGTCGTTGACTTTTTTCTTGATGGAACTCACGGCGTATTTTGCTCTGATGATAAAAAGGCATTGGATAAAAACACAGGAGAAGCAAAAGAGAAAGAAAACAACCTCTAGACCACAGAAGAGCCTACCCGCCACGTCCGGACAACCATGCCCACCAAGCTGCACAGAGAAAGCCTCACAAGCCCCAGAATGCAGCCGCTTCCCTCACGCAAGATCTCGGGAGATGGGGGCGGGGGCCAAGAACCCCGGCCCACAGCGCGCCGCCCCCGCCCCTTCCAATGCAGCACTCACTGCGTGTCCCCCTGGCGGATCAGGTCGCAGATCTGCAGGATGGACTCCCAGTCGGTCTCCAGCAGAAGCTGGCTGGTTGCTTTGTCTACGGCAGAAAGGCACCGTGGCAGGAGCACGTCCTGCACTGCGGTTCCCAGGGCCTCCCGCCAGCTCACAACAGCCAGGAGAGAGAGACTGCCCCCTTCCCACTTCACACACTTGGACCCAGCCGAGTGCTGTCCTTCCCCAAAGACCGCAGGCTGCCTGGCCGATGTCGACGGAGAACCCACAGGGGGCTTGCTCCGGGTACATGCGGGTTCAAACGCTGCGTGAGCTCACACAGCCTATGGGTTTGGTGCCATCTCTACCCTCTTCGCAGACAGGGAAACTGAAGCAGGTGAGGTCGCTGCCTGAAATCACACAGCTTGCTGGGGCAGAGCTGAGATTCAACACTAGGCCCGGCTGCTTCTCGACGGTCCGAGTCCCTGGCTCTCAGACGTTTAAATCTATTCAGCTAGCTCTCAACTGGGCCGAGGCCGAAAAGATAGTCCTCTGCTTCAAGCGTTTCGTGGGGTGCAGACAGAGTTGACCTGCCAAGGAGGACTTCCCCGCCCCCGCTGCCTCAGACAGAGGGATGAACTCTCCGGGGCCGCTCCTGCCCCGCCAGCACCATTTTCCCGGGAATCCAGCAAATGATGGATTCTGATCCGGCAGTAAATTCTAGGTCCCTGGAGGGCCCAACCACCCCATAAGCTGAGCTCCTCGGTCTGCTGTTCCAAAAGCAAGCGAGACATCTCATCTTAGATCTCCTCCAAACCACATCCAAGGTAAACGGAGGGCAGGCTGAGCATTCCAGCCCCCAGAGCGCCCGCCCCACACAGCACACAGCTGCTCCGAGGGAAGGGGGCTTGCCTATAAACACCGATTTTCCTTCCTAGAGCCTGTGACCTCCGGGAGGCTCTGAAGGGTCAGCATTCTACCGCGACCACAGAGGGAACGCCATCCTAACCCCAGACGCTTCCTGGACAGCCGAGCGGGGACAGACAGCGCCGATCTGGCTCCCCGAGGAAGCAGCGCTCCAAAGAGCCTGGCAGGTCCCAGGGACGACGCTGCTGGCTACAACCTTTGGGGCCCAAATTTGGGTCAGAACTCCCAAAACCCTCGCAACCTAGGTTTTTTTGGGGGGGAAAGGTCTACTGAGATTTTTTTTATTTCACTAGGTCACCCGTTTTCGTGACTCAGGACTTGAGGCCCACTAGGCCAAACGCTGGGGGCCGTTTCCCCGGGGCTCCGGGCCAGTCTCTTGTGCGGACCCTCACCCACCCGGCCGGGGCCATGTCTGCGCCCCGAACCACTGGGCCCCGCGTCGCCAGCTCGCCCACCCGGGTCCCGGTCGAGCGGCAACAGCCTGGGTGGGCCGCGAGCCGGGGGCCTTCCCGCTGAGGGGCAGGGGCCGCGTTACCTAGGAGACGCTCGAAGGTGCCGCTGCCGCGCCCCATGGCGACCCCAGACCCCGACCAGACGCCGCGGCGCTCCCTGCTGCGAACCTGCGCGCCCCCGACTTCCGCTTCCGCCTCCCCTCGGGCAAGCGCACGAGCACGCGCACGTCGCCGGCCAGCCCGCGAGCCGCGGGGAGGCGGGCCTTTCCGCTCGCCCCAGACGCTGGCGCCGATTGGTCCGCGCCCGCTGAGACTGAGAGCACCGGGAACCAATGATCGGCGCGCAGGCGAGGCCTATCCAATGAGAGCGTGATTGAGGGCGGGTCTTGTGTCGCCGCGACGCCAAACTACGGATACCGAGTCGGACCCAGAAAGGTGGGATGTGCCTCCTGCTCGGGGCCACCGGTGTGGGGAAGACGTTGTTGGTGAAACGCCTACAGACTATCCTTTCGCGCAGGGCGGGGGCGATGGGGGCCGGGGGACTGCGGGGCACTGGTGGGGAGTGGGACGGGGGTCTTCGGGAGCGGGGCACCCGGGGCGGGGTCCGGATGGCGCTCCCTCCTCGGCCCTGCTCGGAGTCCTTGACCGCTTCGCACAGCTGAGCTGCCGGGATGGCAAGGGCGACCTGGGCGATCCTCCTCCAACGCGGCCCACGGTAGGCATCCGGAGAAGCGGGCCCCCTGTGCGGCTAGCAGAGCCCTTTGGGTTCCTTAAAGTGGAACCTGGTGAGTCAGGGTCCAGTATGGCTCCCGGGAAGTGGTGGGTGTCGCTGGAAGGAGCCTGGCCCCGCCGGGACAGAGCCGTCCGTCCCTCACCACTGGTCACACTGCTTTTGCTACTCGCCGCCTAGGGCAATCCCTCTGGTGGGCGTCGCTCCCCCGGCCACAGCCAGCCCTGAAGGCACGGGCCTTGAGAGCGGTTTTAGGCTTCTTTGCCTATGGGTTCTGCCTTAGGACCTAAACTTCTGAGAAGGCGTGTGTTGGGGTAATTCGCAGTATAAAGGGCTGAGCACGTTGCTTTCCAGGAGCTTCCAGTGGGAAAGGGCTTGTTGTGGTCTCTTTGCAACTTGTTTTTTTTCCCACAGGTGGGCACCAACCTGACGGACATCGTGGCCCAGAAAAAGATCACCATCAGGGAGCTGGGGGGGTGCATGGGCCCCATCTGGTCCAATTACTATGGAAACTGTCGTTCTCTCCTGGTAGGCTCTAGTCTTTTGGACTTCCCTTGGCGAGGTGCGCCCTCCTTCCTGCGCTGTCCTCAGCTTGATTCTGTGGGAGACAAAGCTTAGGTTTCTGGGGCCCCAGCTTGACCCCTAGTGCTCCTGCTTGCAGGGCAACCTGAAAGCTTAGGGAGGACTTGTTGAGGGCAGTGTTCCTTCTCTCTAGGCAACTGCCCACCCACTCACTTGCCTTCGGTGTGTTTCTGTGTTTGGAATCTCCATTCCTCTGGTTCGTCCCATCCCAGCAAGGCCTGTACCCCAGATTCCGGGGCCCATTGGTGGCAAAGTAATGGCCACACAGAGAGATTTCCACGTAGGTGGAAACAGATAACCCTGGTCTCTCTCACAGCTCACTCGCCTCTGCTCCTGCCTGTCCCCAAAGGCTTTCTTCTTGCTGTTCCTCAGCCAGGCCTGGGCTGTGAGGAGAGGTTTGGCAGAAACAGTGTTCCACAGCGGAGGGACCCTAATCTCTGTCTCCTTCTACCCAGTTCATGCTGGACGCCTCTAACCCCACTCAGCTCTCTGCATCCTGCGCGCAGCTCCTGGGTCTCCTTTCAGCAGAACAGCTTGCAGAGGCATCGGTGCTGATACTCTTCAATAAAATGTAGGCGCCCATGAGCTGAGTGGGAGTGCCACCCCCCCAGCTTCACTGGACTGTAACCAGGAGGGTGACTTGTTAGGGAGGGGGTGCAGGGGGTGCTGGGGCAAGCTTTTGGCAGCCCACGCTGACAGGGGCTGCTTTCGCTCCAGTGACCTGCCCTGTTACATGACTGTCGAGGAGATGAAGTCATTGATGAGGCTCTCTGACATCATCGCTTGTGCCAAGCAGAGCGTCACCACAGCAGAAATCAGTGCCCTGAAAGGCACTGGCTTGTCCGAAGTGCTGCGCTGGCTCCAGGACACCCACAGAACCAACAGCTGACTGCAAGGCAGAAGCGTGGCTGGCCTGCTCTGTGGCAATAAGGCAGAGGCGGCGCTGTTCAGCCTCTGGCCATTGGCCACTTTCATGAGGGTGGGACAACCCAGCGCCAGCCCCAGAAGATGGGATTCTCTGCTGAGCTGCGGTGACGGGTCACCTGAGGCACCCAGGCTACAGAAACCCCTGACGTCAGCCCTCTGGCTCCAGGGCTGGGAGAGGACAGGCCTGCCGGCTGGCTCGTACCTGCCTGCCATCCTGGGACAGTTCTCCTGGGATTTGCTCCATTTCTCCCAGGAGATCTGCTCTCTTAACTGGGTTTCAGGCTCCAACCTGTTGAGTTTCTGAAACATGGATGTTGGGACGTCCCCCCCCCCCCAAGATAACACGCGGTGCATGAACCGTAGTTGAGTAGGAAGAACTAGGCCTAGGATTAGGCACGGTAAACAATAACCAGACGGGCCTGGAGAGTGCGGGGTCCCACAGGCAGGCCAGGGTGGGGAGAGCCTCTGGGAGCACCAGCGTGCTGGTGAGCTCGCGGCCAGGCCTTCACGCAGTTCCTCAGCGGCCCACTGCGTCTCCTCACCTCAGCTACGGGAGACCTTGGGAAGCCATCTGTGCGCGGGACACTTGTGTTCTGGGCCCTGTAACATGACCATGCACCCGGCTTGCAGCAGCATATGCTACGGTCATGGCGCTGGAGCCAGAGTCCCCAGATCAGCAGGGCTGGTTCCTCTCAGGGCTCCTGGCTTCTGGTGGCTGTGGGTGGTGCTGGGTGTCCTTGGCTTGTGGCCGGGCTGGACTCCCTGCTTCTGTCTCCAGGTGGTGGTCCCCTCTCACGAGGAAGAGCGGGGCTCTGCTCCAAACCGGGGGCAGTCTCACCTCAAGCTCCCCAGTTCCACATGCAAAGGCCTTTTCCCGGATAAGGTTACCTCTGTACGTTCCAGGGGTTACAACTTGGATGTTCCTTTTGGGGCCACTATTAAAGCCACTGTGATCAGGTCAGAAACTTGCTTGAGTGTGGTTGTGAGGTTTCTGCAACAGCATCCTCCGTCTCAGCTGGTGGTCTGGCTCACTGGGCCATGAAAGACCCCCCAGCCCGGGCCCTCAGCTGTCTGGAGGTTTCTAGTCTGTTCCTGCAGAGGTAAATGGAGCCCCAAGAAAGCTCCACACATCCCACAGGGCAATGTGGGTCCAGGTTTTGCTCCTTGGCTGAAGCGAAAGGCCTCCGGGTTCAGTGCTGCCACTCATCGGGAGGGTTCTCTGCTGGCTCCAGGATGTACGCGGTACCCTTGTTGACTGACTGGCAGACGTCCCCCAAACTCAGGGCACCAAGGAGAGCCTGGCAGGTCCTTGCAGGGCCAACCAGATGCAAGTTCACCTTTTGGCTCCACACAGGTGGGTCTGAAAGAAGCCTTTTAGCCTAGGCTGAATCTCTTGGTTTCCAAGCAACAGAGAGAGCGATACCTGGGAATAACACGGTTTTTTAACCCAGAAAGAAGGGTCTTAACCAGGGGAGGAGACTACCTGCCCCCGGGCCCCTAGGCTGATGTTAGGAACAGGCCACCTGAGTTGACAGCCTCATGTATAAACAAGCAGGCTCCCAGCCTGTCAACACACCTTGTAAATGTGTCCAGTGGGGTGGACAACCTGTCCCTGTTTTGGGGTCTGTTCTGGGTCTGGGCATAGTGACTGCCAGGATCTAGATTAAGAAGGGACAGGAGTTCCCCTCCTGGCTCAGGGGAAATGAATCTAGCTAGTGTCCATGAGGATGCAGGTTCAATCCCTGACCTCACTCAGATCCAGCGCTGCCAGGAGCTGTGGTGTAAATGGCAGAAATGGCTCGGGTCTGGTGTGGCTGTAGCTGTGGCTACAACTCCAATTCAATGGCTACAGCTCCAATTCGACCCCTAGCCTGGGAACCTCCATATACCACAGGTGTGGCCCTAAAAAGACAAAAAAAAAGGGGAAGAAGAAATTATACCCATCCTCTTTAAACTTTTCCAAAAGACTGAAGAAGGGACACTCCCAAAAACATTCTATGAAGCCACCACCCTAATACCAAAGCCAAAAAAGTTACCAAAAAAGAAAATGACTGGCCAATATATATATATATTTTTTTTTTTTTTTTGCTTTTTAGGGCCACAACCCTGGCATATGGAAGTTCCCAGGCGAGGGGTTGAATGTGAACCACTGCCTCAGCAACTTGGAATCCGAGCCGCAGCTGCAACCTACATCACAGTTCACAGCAATGCCAGATCCCCAACCGGCTGAGTGAGGCCAGGGGTCAAACCTGCATCCTCATGGATACTAGTCAGATTCGTTTCCATCGCTCCACAACAGTAACTCCTAGGCTAACATCCTGATGAATATAGACGCAAAAATTCTCAACAAAATTTGAGCAAACTGAATCCAACAGCACATAAAAAAGATCATACACGACTAAGTGGGATTCATCCCAAGTTCACAAGGATGGTTCACCATATGCACATCAATCAACGTCATGCACCACATTAACAGAAAAGTCAAAAACCACATGGTCATCTTAATAGAAAAAAACATCTGACAAATTCAACACCCATTTATGATCAAAACTCTTACCAATGTGGGTACAGAGGGAACATAATAAGAGCCATTTGTAACAAACCCACAGCCAATATATACTGCTCAACAGAGAAAAGCTGAAAGTCTTCCCACTAAACTATGGAACAAGATGAGGATGGCCAGTCTTACCGTGCAGCCCTGAAAAGAAACAAAAAATTGTTTTTAAAAGGCGGGGGCAGCAGAGAAGCGGCCCCAGGGGAGAGTGGCTCTGCGCCCACCCCGAAGCCGAGGCAAGTTGCCCCTCCAGCAGGACGGAAAGCACAGCCGTAGTATGCGTCTGCACGGCCCGCCCTGCACCCCGAATTCCATGGGCGTGCCACAGGGCCCGTCAGGTCAACACTGACGACTCACAGCGCTGATGTCCCCAGACTGCTGGGGGAGAGGGGAAGACCCCGGTATCAGTCAAGGACCACAGCAAAGACTGCCTCCTGCTGACCCTGAGCACAGAGGTGGAAGAGCAGCAGCGTGGACCCGGTGCGCTGGACAGAGCTAGTGGCCAAGGCCGAGGAGAGAGGGCCAGGCTGAAGGGGAGCAGAGATGAGGGCTAGGCCATCAGGTCATCCGGGAAGGATGGCTGGTCACGGGCCATGAGTCAGGGGCAAGTACAGGCCAGGTTGCCTTCCTCTGCGGCCTCCTGAGGCCCATGATGCCACCTACGGATGCCCAGATGCTGAAAGTATACGCGGGAATTTCCTCATGGCTCAGTGGATTAAGGATCCACAATTGTCACTGCTGCAGCTTGGCTCGCTGTGGTACAGGTTCAGTCCTTGGCCCAGGAACTCCCACATGCCGTGGGCGCAACCAAAAAGAAAAAAAACAAGGAAAAAAACGCAATTTGGTGCAAGATTGAGACATAGAAGATCTATAAAGACAGACTTACTTTTTTTTTTTTTAGGGCCATACATGCAGCATATGGAGGTTCCCAGGCTAGGAGTCGAACTGGAACTACAGCTGCTGGCCTACACCACAGCCACAGCAATGTGGGACCCGAGCCACATCTGCGACCTACACCACAGCTCACGGCAACGTCGGATCGCTAACCCACTGAGCGAGGCCAGGGACTAAACCTCCATCCTCAAGGATCCTGGTCAGATTCATTTCCACTGAGCCATGACCAGAACTCTCATAATATATAAATAACTATATTTACATAAGCTTTACATTTTATTTGTATAACTATATAAACCTTAACATTTCGTTTGAGCAAATATATTAAAATAAATTATACAAATAAGGTCCATGTAAATATAGTTATTTTATGTAAATAAAAAAGATAATTCAGTTTGTGGTCTGTTAAAAATGAGTTAAAGGAGTTCCCTGGTGGCTCAGTGGGCTAAGGATCCGGCATTGTCACTGCTGTGGTGCGGGTTCGACCCCTGGCCCTGGAACTTTTGCATGCCTCGGGCACAGCCAAATAAAAAAGGACTAAAAGAATATCAATAGCTGTTTTTTGTTGTTTTGACCAGACCCATGGCATGCAGTTCCCAGGCATGGGAACCAAAGCAGTGACCGCTGGATCCCTAGCCACTAGGTCACCAGGAAATTCCAATAGTTTTTTGGTTTGGGGTTTCTTTTTTTCTTTTTGTCTTTTTGCCTTTTCTAGAGCCGCACCCGTGGCATGTGGAGGCTAGGGGTCTAACAGGAGCTGTAGCCACCGGCCTACGCCACAGCCACAGCAACGCGGGATCTGAGCCGCGTCTGCGACCTACACCACAGCTCATGGCAACACCGGATCCTTAACCCACTGAGCAGTGCCAGGGATCAAACCCGCAGCCTCATGGTTCCTAGTTGGATTCATTAACCACTGAGCCATGATGGGAATTCCTGGGGGGATTTATTTGGCCACACTCGCAGTAAGTTCCTGGGCCAGTGATCAAACCCATGCCACAGCAGTGAGCATGCTGGATCCTTAACCCACTAAGCCACCAGGGAACTCCATAAATCAAGTTTTAAAACATCAGTTGTTAGGAGTTCCTGCTGTGTACAGTGGGATTGGCAGCCTCCTTGCAGTGCCAGGACGCAGGTTTGATCCCTGGCCCTACACAGTGGGTTAAGGATCCAATGTGCTTCAGCTGTGGCATAAGCTGCACCCATGGCTCAGATCTGACCCTTGCCCTGGGAACTCCATATCCTGCAGGGCAGCCAAAAAAAGGGGGGAAAAGATCAGACAACTTAATGAATTGTGAATTTCATTCACAGAGTGAGTTTTTAACATTCAAGAGTAAACTGTCAAGAAATGTAAAGGAAACCACAAACTAGCAGCAGCAAGGAACAGAAAAGATTTATATACACAGTGGGTCTTAACCGGGGCAGTGTGGCCACCAGGACACAGTCTGGAAATGGTCTGGGCACTATAGCTGGGGTCGGGGGCTGGGCTCCAGCATCTATGTGTATCTATAAACAGAGGAGAAAGAATGAAATCTTAAGGAATTGGCTCACGTGATCGTGGGCACTGCCAGGTCCAAACTGTGCACAAGGGGCGGCCACCCGGGGCCCTGGGAAGAGCCGGGGGCAGCTGCAGTCTGAGGGCCGCTGCAGGCGGGTGCCTCCGTGCTCTGTGGGAGGGCGGCGGGCGCTTCAAAAGATGGACAACGCCCACGTGCACTGCGGCAGGTCCTCCGCTTCACCACTAACGTAAACGTCAATCTCTCTAAAAACCCCTTCACAGGAGCTCCCTTGTTGCACAGGGGGTTGGGTTGCTGCTGTGGCGCAGGTTTGATCCCTGGCCCAGGAACTTTCATAGGCCATGGACGCCGCCAAAAAAAAAAAAAAAGGCCACCTTCACAGAAACATCTGAATGTCTGTCCATCATTGGACAGTCAAAGCAAGCTCCTTGGACTCAGGAAGCGATGGTGAGCTGTCCAAAGCGGTGTGATATTTGTCCAAAGCGGTGTGATATTCCCCGCCGTGATTCTTTCCCAGCATCCTGAGCATCTGCCTCTATCACCATGGCAGCAAAAGCACAGCCCAAGGAGCACCCTGCCTCTCCTACAATGCTGTGGTGATCTGTGTCCGTTCTATGCCAGGACCCGCTGAAGCCCTGGAGCCTCCAGCATCACCTGACTCACAGGCCGGGCACAGGGCCTGTCCACCAGGGCACTCTCACAGCCGCGTGTGGTCCCCGGATCTCTCAGCAGACAGAACTGCTCTTACTGGCATTCTGGGCCTCAGAGGGTGTGAGAGGACCAGGCACCTCAGCGGGTGCAGGTTTGCATCCACACCACCACGACCATTGAAATAAAGCGAGTAACACGAGTATTGTGGTTTTCCGGTGCATAAGTTTGAAATGCTGTAAGAATTACCAAAATGTGACACAGAGGCACAAAATGAGCAAACGAGGCTGGTGAAATGGCACCAAGAGGTACAGGGTTGGAGTTCCCGCTGTGGCAAAGTGGGTTAAGGATCCGGCGTTGCCTCTAGCTGCAGTGTAGGTCACAGACGAGGCTCAGATCTGGTGTGGCTGTAGGGTAGGCCGGCGACTGCAGCACCAGTTCGACCCCTGGCCTGCATATCTCCACATGCCACAGAGGCACCCTAAAATGAAAAAAAGACAGGTCACTCTGCCTGTATGTCTAGGTTCAGCCCATCCCCGCGGCTGCAGAGCCCCGTCCCCTAGTTTAGGGGCCCAGGTGGCCATCTCGAGGGAGCACGTGGGGCTACCTTGTCATTTCCAGTCCCCTCCAAACCTGGACAAGTTTCCACTGCCCTCCTGCCTGACCTCACAGCCAGCCCACTGGCCACAGCCCGCAGGTCAGTACGACCTCAGACACATGGCCTCGGACCACCGCTCAATTCTTCCATCACTCCCAGGAAAACCACAGGCAGTTCAGCCTAAATGAACAGATCTGTTTTTACCTTTTTCGATCAGTTTTCATTTGCTGGTCTTTTTTTTTTTTCTGGCTGCACCTGTGGCACGTAGAAGTTCCCAGGCCAGGGATCAAAGTCCATCACATCAGTAACCCGACAATAGCAGTAACAACACTGGGTCCTTAACCTGCTGAGCCACCAGGGAGCTCCTCCATTCATTGGTCTTTCTGAATGAGATGTTGACCCTTCACCTTAGAACTGCTGGCCACAAACCAAACCGTTGCTGGTCAGTTGAGAGCTGCTGCTTACAGGGCACCGTCCAAGTGACAGCAGAGTCCAGCGGCTGCTCATGCAGTTCCCGCGTAGGCCTGAACCTCCCTGCACCCTCCAGGCAGCAGGAGCTACTCCAGCCGCATTTCCGTGCTTATCTGGAACCCTCCTGGGCACTGCCACCCTGTCTGAGTTTCTGACGTCGTCCTGGACATCACAGCTCTCTCCTAGTTTAAGATCATTTCATGTTAATGTCAGCCCATTTAGCATGTCCTGAAGCCAGTTACCTGCTTCCGTTTGACAAGATGAGGTGCAGGGACGCCCGTGTCAGGTACAAAGTCTGTCCCCACAATACAGAAAACAGCTGTGCCCACCGCACGCAATGCCTGTGAAACGCGCCACCTCCATAGCCGCTCCCTGCCTCCGGCAGCTCTGACGCTCTTCCGCTCTCTGTCTGCAGTCCTGGCCGGGAAGTGTCCCCGGCCTTTCCTGTAAAAATTCAGGTCAGGAGAGGCAACTTGTGCACGTAGCACCTGCCCACACACGCCAGCCTCCCTAACCACCAACCAAGCCAGGGCTCCTCCCAGGCCTCTGGGACCACAGGCTACGGGCTCCCGGGTCAAGGAGCCCCGGAAACTCCTCTTCTCCACCCGCCGGCCACTCACCCACCGTGTGCGCAAGTCCCCAGCGAGGGTGGCTGTCAGTCTTTATCTTGGCTCCTGCCCAGGCGATTGTTGGCTGGGATTCTCAGTGTCTTCTCTGCCTCCCGGCCTGTAAATTCCTCTGAACTGGGGTAAACAGGGCAGACATGTTCGGGGCCCTGTGACGTGGGGGCCCAGCAGAGGGCCCGCCCAACCTGGGGAGCGCCATATTGAACCTCTGTTGTAACCCCGTCAAGGTCAGTTTCACTTGTGCCATTTCCTCACAGCCACCCAGAAGTTCCTGCTGCTCGGGACTCCGCGTTGCCCGACTCCTCTGTGTTCTGCCTCTTTCGATACTGGCTTTCTTCATCTCGTTACTCACTGAACTTTAAAAGCCCACCTTGGAGTTCCCACAGTGGCGCAGCGGAAAGAATCCAACTAGGAACCATGAGGACGCAGGTTCGATCCCTGGCCTCGCTCAGTGGGTTAAGGATCCGGCGTTGCCATGAGCTGTGGTGTAGGCAGCAGATGTGGCTCGGATCCTGTGTTGCTGTGGCTGTGGTGAAGGCCGGCAGCTGAAGCTCCGATTGGACCCCTAGCCTGGGAATCTCCATACGCCACAGGTGTGGCCTTAAAAAGTAAATAATAATAATAATAATAAATAAATAAATAAAGTAAATAAAACTTTCCGCCTTGTTGGGAAGAGCCCCGTGACACCCCCGGCCCCGGCCTCCCTCCGCTCTCCCGCTAGCTAACACACTGTTTTATTAGGGGAAGCTGAAACAGCAAATTCCCTAAGGCTTCCCAAACTTTTCTAGGGGCCTTTTTAGAGCCTCACGCATGGCAAATGGCAGCAAACACCAGTCGGATTCTCAGCCCGCTGGGCCACAACAGGAACTCCGTGGGCTGCGGACCCTAACACCAGGTGCAGGCTCAACGTCGCTTTCCCCAGTAACGAGCTCTCGGCAGACAGTCAGATGAGGAGGACGCAGCAGTACACAAGGACGTCACAGTCCCACAACCCAACCCAGGAAAGCCGTCCCCACTGCCCCCTCCCAGGCACCCCAAACTGCCCGACGGCCGTCTGGGGTTTGGCCCGTGGGCTCCATAGGAATCCTGTTGTGAGGACACCAACACCGCAAGGCCGCCCCAAGGGCCATGGGGTGACGGGGCTGAGTCCTGGCTCCTGCGTGGCCACCAGCGCCTACCACCCCACGCCGGGACTACCCGCCACGTGGAAACACAACCCTGAGAAGGGGACAGCTTCTGCAATTCAAATCTTTTAATTGTAAGATAAACTTCATTGCGTGGAACACCAACTTGGGGAAGGGCAAAGCAGATCCCACACGAGTGATCCACACCCACCCTGCAGGGCCGCCGCGGCCAGCACGTCCAAGGGGCCGGAGCTGGGGAGCGTGACGAGGGAGCCCACCGGCTCAACTTCCCAACAGGACTGTGGGCAGCCCGACGCCACCCCCCGCCCCCACCCAATGCTCGGCTGCTAACAGCCCAGAAGCTTCAGCCCCTCCTGCTCAAACCCCACACCCGGGCAGGACGATAAAGCCAGGCCTCCCTCCTTCGGTGCCAGCAGGAGATTTCAACCTCGCCAGGCCTTCCTCGGCAAGAACTCACACAGCCCTCCGACCACAACGAAGTTCTCATGGTCAAACCACTCTGGACCGGGCAGGCCTGCCGCCCTCCCCAGGGACCTCGACGACAGAGGGACCCGGCCTCCCCAGGCCGCGGTGCGGGTGGCTCAGACTCCACCTCCTCTGTTGGGATCGTGACAGCAGTGCCGCGGGCTGGTCCGGGTGGGCTGGACGCTGACGGCTGTGCTGCTCTGTCACAGCCGCCAGGGCCTCCGTTATCGACTCAGTCAACCTAAACCGACACTGTTACAACTGCTGACTTTCAGGGACGGGATCACGGGACTGGCCTGCTCTGAAGTGGCCCCGACTTGTGTCCCAGCCTGGACCTGAGTGTCCACAGCGAAGCTTCAGGTGACGCCAGACTCGGGGAGCGACGCTGGCTGCATATCGCCCAGGCGCCGGCCCCACCCACGGGGCTCGGGAGGACGCCCTGCGGGAGACATGGTCCTGCAGACGGTCACTCACCGAAGAGCGGTCTTCGGGGAGAAGAAAGCAGGAGCCCTCGCCCCGCCTGCATCCCAGGGTGAGCTCCGAGGAAAGGGCTCCAACCACAGGCCAGCTGCCGCCTCACCCCAGCCCAGGGGCAGGAGCCCTGGTCGTTCACCGTCACACACACATCTCTGGCTTCTTCCCGGACGTGGGGCAGGGTGGCCGCGGTGACTGGGTCGCCGGCCACTGCTGCCGCTGCAGCTTCTTCAGCGCCCTGTAGGCCTGCACGGCCCGCTCCCTCTCCCCCTGGATGACCCGCTGCCTGGCCAGCGAGGCCGTCGGAGGCTGGCACACAGCGCCGGAGCCCAAAAGCGTCTTCAGCATCAGCGATTTCTTTCCAGGCTGAGGAACAGAGACGGAGACTAAGGCACAGGTTCAGGGGGGAGGTGAGGTCACAGAGAGCCGAGGTCCGTGCAAAGGCGCGGCCTCTGTGTGCCCTAGGCCAGGCAGCACCAGGCACACAGCGAGCCCCCAGCCCCGCTTACCTGGCCGCCACTCACGCTCGTCCTGGGCTTGGCGGTCAGCTCTGGGGGCTGCAGGGCCACCTCACCAAACTCCACCGTGTCTGGACGGGCAGGGAAGCACGACTCAGGCCCGCTGTCCACACAAGCCTGGAGCCCTGGCACCCAGGGCCGCTGTCCGCCCGCCCCCCGACTCCAGGGAGACGCTGGTGCCTGGGCCCGCCCCCGGCTTCAGGCAGAGCTACCTCGGAGCAGCTCCTGCTCCAGCCTTTCTGCTGCCTCCTCCTCCCGCCGCTGCCGGATCTTATCCAGCCGCCGCTTCTGGAACCTGCGAAGCGAACAGGGGCTGTTCACACCCTCAACTCTCTGGGCGAATTCCGGAAACGCGGCCAGCCGCACGCACGCAGTTGAGCCGCAGGGAGCTCCAAACCAAGCAGGTCGCTCCAAAGTGCCGGGTCGGCGCCCTCAGTGGAGGTGACTGCGTCCCAGGGCCACGGGACAGGGTCTGGAGACGGTCCACGTGGTCACAATGCGGAGGGACGGCATGCTCCTGGCACTTCGTGGAGGAGGTGAGCAACGCTGCTCAATGCCCCACGGAGCACAGGACACCCCCCACCCCCCGAACCGCCTGCCCCAAGTGTCAACTGTGCTGCTGCGGCTAAGGGCCCCGTACAGTAGCACGTGACATGGGCCCTTAATGTGACTGGAACCAAAACTCGATGACACTTTTGGAGCTCACTGTGGCTTTAGGGGGTACCAGGGACAGGCGTTCTGTGATGGAGTTTCCACTAGCAAACATGACTACGTGTACGATGGGAATTCAGACACAGAGAAACCACAAAGCTGAAAACTAACTTCCAAGCTTGTGGAGAAGTTTCTGATGAAAGTATGGCTCGGTTCATGTCACAAGTTGCGACAAAGACAGAAATGCAACTCAAAAGCCCTCGTCTGCTGAAATCAGCGCCCAGCCCCCACACAGGGCTCAGGGAGGTGCCACAGTGCCAGCCTTCTCCAGTGCCGAGGGCAGGGCGGGCAGGGGAACCCTCCCGGTGCCAGCACCTCTGTCCTACCCTCCCGGAAGCGGATGACACAGCCCCGGGCTCGCCAGTCTCTGTGGGCTGGGAAGGTGAATGCTGAAAGCCAACGTCCGCAGGGCAGCCGGCAAGCCCCCCGGAAGGCGCTGAGCCTCACCCTTTCTCTACTTGCCGACAGGTGGCCTGGGGGGACGGCCGGCCCTCAGCCTCTCTTGGACCCTGTGACGCTCTCCAAAGGAAGGCCCACACAGAGACAGGCCTTCAGAGTTCCATGGGTTCAGAGCCACCCCAACAACGTGAGGTTAGGCAGCCCCGGTGGAGAGAAAAACACCAGCTGATGGACCGAGCCTGTGCTCTCCCAGAACCAGGGTGCGTGGTGGGCGCCCCTGGCCACAAGACGCTGTCACTGCAGAAGACACTGCGGGGACCCCACAGCCCTGCCTCCCCAGGCCTCCAGCCCCACGCACGCTTTCTTCCGCTCTGACTTCTTCTCGGGAGCCGCGTGCGCCTCAGGCTGCCGGCTGGCCTGGTTCTTGCTGAGGAACAGCACGTGCTGGGCCTCCTGCTCCATGCGCCGGATGTAGGCCCCATCAGACTCCCGCTTCCTCTGCTTGAACTTGGGGACGGCGATGTCCGGCTCTACCCCCTTCGCCTCCTTCTCCAGCGCCCTTCTGAAGGCCACCTGGGCTGAGGACAAAGGGAAACCTCAGAGGGGTAAATGGAGGGCGAGGAGGGAGCGGGTGGTGCCAGGCTGGCCGCCCAAGTGCATCTCCCCTCCCGAGGCCACAGGAGGGAAGACCAGGCTCAAGTGGGAACTAAAACATGTTCAAGATGCCAGCTAGGGGACCCCCTGGGGTGGGATCCCCACAGCCCACCAGTACGTGTTAAGATGGCCTCTGAAGGAGTTCCCGTGGTGGCTCAGCGGTAACGAACCCGACTCGTATCCATGAGGACGCAGGTCCAATCCCCAGCCTCCCTCAGTGGGCTATGGGTCCAGCGTTGCTGTGGCTGTGGTGTAGGCTGGCAGCTGCAGCTCCGATTCAGCTGCTAGCCTGGGAACCTCCATACGCTATGGATGCAGCCCTAAAAAGACAAAAAAGGAGTTCCTGTCGTGGCTCAGGGGTCAACGAACCCAACTAGTATCCACGAGAACGCAGGTTCACTCCCTGGCCTCGCTCAGTGGGTTAAGGATCCGGCGTTGTCATGAGCTGTGGTGCAGGTTGCAGAGCTGGCTTGGATCTCACATGGCTGTGGCTGTGGCCTAGGCTGGCAGCTACGGCTCCAATTCAACCACTAGCCTGGGAACCTCCATAAGCCACAGCAGCAGCCCTAAAAAGACAAAAAAAAAAAAAAAAATCCACTGGAAGCAAAAACCCAGGGCACCAAACAGTACAGAGTATGAAGGAATAGCTTTTACGTCATAAAGGTATGAAAATAAGCACAACACTTCCCCTGGGGAAATTATACGAGAAGATGAACAGAGCTTTCTTTGGGGGGCGTGGAGCAGGACTCAAAGACGGGGAGGGGGCCACGCCTCACTGCAGAGCCTTCAGATCGGTGTGACTGCACCACGTACTTCCACCTTCTAAACGACCCCGGAGAGTGCTGACTCCACAGAGCACGTTTCAGAAGGTGCCGGCTTCCACTGAGCCAGCGACCGCCCCCACCTCCCCCTTCCTCTACTTTTTGCACTTGCGGCATGTGGAGGTTCCCAGGCCAGGAGTAGAATCAGAGCTACAGCTGCCAGCCTACGCCCCAGCCATAGCAACGCCAGATCGCAGCTGCGTCCGCGACCTACACTTCAGCTCACGGCAATGCCAGATCCGAGCCACGCTTGTCACCTACACCACAGCTCACAGCAACACCAGATCCGAGCCATGCTTGCCACCTACACCACAGCTCACAGCAACGCCAGATCCATAACCCACTGAGCGAGGCCAGGGATCACACCACCTGCATACTCAAGGATACTAGTCGGGTTCGTTTCCACTGAGCCACGATGGGAATTCCTCCTCTTCCTCAACTCCATTTCACTATCGCTTTGGCAGCCATCTAAGCCGCATCAGAAAAATCTAAGATTTACAAAGAAATAACAAAACAGCATTGCTGCAAAATCAGTCCCATGTTTGGAAAAACGAATACCTACATGTGTACAGAAAACACAAACACCCTGGACTCTAGTCCCGGCACCCAGAGCGTTATCTCTGGCAGAGAGAAGCACGTGAGCACCCTCCTGGCTTCGGGGGAAGGGTGAGTTTCTCAGGGGATCGGGCCAATTCCCTCCCCGAACTCGGGAAACCATCTGCTTCTCTCCGCCGTGGTTTTTGTGCTGTGGCCCAAGAAACCACCATCATTTTTCATCTGCCAAAGCTTCACTGGCCTGCAGTGACCTCTCAGTCCCTCAACCGCTACATAAGGACCTTTTTTCAAGGAAATCTGAACTGACCAAGCTCTGATGGATCCCCACTATTCCGAGAGGCAGGGGAAGACTCAGCACTCCTAGCTCTGCCCATGAAGCTCTGGGGGCTCCTTCTGGAGCCTCACCTGAAACCACACGGCCGCCGACAGCCACCGCTCCGGCCCTGGCAACACCAGCTTTCAGGCAGCACCCCACGTGCTCCCGCGCTCTCGGTCTGCCAGGGCCTGGCAGATTTCCTCTGCCTGAAATACCGTGCAGTTAAATGCATTCAAACATACAAGGCTTTACTGCCACCCGGCATGGGTCTAGAGTTACCCTCTTTCTTCCTCTTGTTACTGATGGGGTTTTTCATCTCCTGGCGGCTCCTCATAATCTCTCGGAGCCGGAAAGGGATCTCCTGCTCATCCTGGTTCTTGGGCTTGCAGTTCACTTTCTTTGTCTCTCTGCTAGGAAGGAGAGAACACGAGGGTGAGACACGTCTCAAAACACGCAGAAGCAGAATCACAGAAACTAAAGCTGGGCCTGGATAAACTTCGCAGGCCACCCCGGCTGCTGTAAGGGTCACTGGAGCATGACCCCGTCCTCGCCCTCCCAGATGCTGTCTCTGGCCCGATTTCTCGCAGGACGCTGGGTGGGGGCGCTTCGAGAGCTCCGGGGCGGGGGGGGGGGGTGGCTTGATCCCTGGCCTCGTCCAGGGCGGCAAAGCCGGCACCCTGGAAGGTGACAAGTGTCACACCGGAGTCTCCCTCACGCCTTCGCCCACCTGGCTAACCCTCCAGCGAGCCCACCGCACGGACGGGGCAGGGCGCCGGGGTCCGCCGGGGCATGGGGGCCCGGCGAGTCTTCAGAGTGGCGGGACCGCACCCACCTGTGCAGCCGTGGCTGCGGGGCAGAGCGCTGCTTTCCCGGCTGCTGCTGCCGCCGGCGGCCCTGCGGTCGCCCTGGGCTCCCGAGCCCCGCTGTCCCTGCTGGCGCCGCCGCTCGGCTTCCAGCCCCCGCCATCTCCACGCCTGCGGCTCCCAAGTGAAACCACTTCCACACTCCCTCACGGTCCCGCCCCACGCCAGCCACTTCCGCTTCCTGCGCTGAGCCCCGCGCTCATTGGTAGGGAGCAGCTCCCCGGCGGGCCGGGATTGGTCAGGGCGGCCGTCCGTTCTTGGCTCGCGATGGCCGGGGCGCGCCAGCGCTGTGGGCCAGGCTGCAGGTGATGCTGCTGCGCAGCGTAGCTGGGGGTTGCCGGGCGGCTGCCGCTACCCGCAGCAGGGCAAGTACCGCCTGGGGAGGAGGAGGGATGCGCTCGAGAGGCCGGGCCCCGCAGGAACTGAGAGCCCCGCCCGCCCAGCCTCCCCGCCTGCGGCGACCGCCCGCTGTCCTTGGTGCTTGCGCTGGGCTTGGCGTGCGGGAAGGCCGCTCGGCCGCTGGGCGGAGCTCAGGGTGGTACCGGCGACTTATGAGTTTGTTCCCTCATCCGGCGGTGCTTGTTGAACACCTGCTGTGTGCGAGCCCTTTGGGGAAGCCTCGGTGAAGTTAAATAAGTTTGGGCCCGCGTTCAGTGTCCTGGAGACAGAGCGGGGAAGGGGAGCCGGGGGCCGGGATCGGGGCTAGAGGTGGGGAGAGGGCTGCCCACCAAGCCTTTGGGGGTAACGTGGGGGGCCTGGGCTTTTCATGTGACAGAGGGTAAGGGATGAAAGGGTGATGTCAGGAGTCCTGGCTGGAGCAGAAGTGGCTGCGTGGGCTTCCGCCCCCCACTCTTCTGTGCTGGCCAGAGAGAGCCTTCCTAGCTGGAGGTGCGATATCACACACACACACACCCCCCATCTGCTGGAGTACATGCCAGCACGTGGCCAGCAATTCTCCTGAACCACAGGCCACCCTCATACCAAGTACCACGTCCATTTTACAGATGGGAAATTAAGTCTAGAGGCAAAGTCACTTGCCTGAGGTCACCCAGGAAGTGAGGAAGCTGAAAAGGACACATAGCATCCCCTGCCAGGAACAGGAGGCAGAAATTTTCCTGGAGTTGGAGGCAGGCAGGGCCCCTTACCAGCCTTCTGGAGACTCATGTGCTTCTCTCTGTCTTTAGGTGCTACTCTCCAGCTGGGCCTGGTGCCAAAGGCTTCCTGGAGACGGAGGTCTTCTTCACAGGAGCCGAGTCTTGGAAGGCCTCCGAGAGTTCAGAAAGGACCATGTGGAAGTGGGCACCCAAGCAGGTGCAACGGACCCTGGGCAGCCCCAGTCCTCCCTTTCTGGTGGGTGCCCCTCAGAACCCCCACACCCACCGCCACCTGATCTCCAGCCGCCCACCAACTGCTGCATGAGCGGTTGCCCCAACTGTGTGTGGGTAGAGCACGCGGACGCACTGCTGCGGCACTACCAGGATGGGGGGCAGCGGGCCCTGGCTGCCCTGGAGGAGCACGTGGCCGACGAGAACCTCAAGGCCTTTCTCAGGGTGGAGATCCAGCTCCGCATGCGGAGTGGAGGCTGAGCCACCCGCCGGCCGCCCTCACCTGAACCAGCACCTCGTCCTGCAGCTCAGCCTTTGCCCCACGGCCCTCGTGTGGCGTGGCGATAGAACAGGACAAGTCGTTCACTGTCTTTGCCTGAGAATAACACGTTCCCTGTGGTGGTCAGACAGGAGGCTTTTGTGTTGTCGTCTGTAGGCTGGTGTCGCCTTGGCAGGGAAAGCAGAGGCAGTTGTCATCGTTTGTACCCTGAGCACCTATAACCATCCTCAACCTGTGAGGGTGAAAGGAGGCACTTCCTTGACAGCCCAGGAGCCCCCTTCCGTGTCCTAGCGTCCCGAAGTCCCACCCACTGGCCAGCTCTGATTAGGCCCAAGGGTGTGGCAGAGGGAGGGCCGTCAGGTCCCGTGAAGCTGCCTTCAGCAAAGCCCTTGGCAGTCACAAATGCCTGCAGGCAGCCTGGGAAGCACCCCATTCATCCAGCTGCGAGGACAGTCCTTGTCCGCCAGACAGACAGAGGCTGCAGATCAGCCTGCGGGGGCCCAAGCACTGCCTGGTCCCCATCCTTCCGGTCCGTTTAGCCGCGGCTCCCAAGGCGGTTGGCGGGACTGAATGATGGGGCGGCCTCGGTGCCAGCCCTAGAACCAGCCTGGTCCTTGGCTGCAGACCGGGCCACTGGACCATCAGCCACGTAGACTTTATCTTAGAGCCCTCACTGAGCGTCCCACCTCCTGCTCACCCTTGTCCATGGAAATTTTCCCACTTCATCTGCCCCGTCCCCAGCAGTTCCAGGCTCTGACACCAGTGGTCTGGACAGTTGAGGGTTACAGGAATTTAAGCCTGTTTTACTTCCTCTCATTTAGGGGAAAAGCTAGGATCATGACTTCATGAGGAATTTGAGCTGACACGTAGGCCTTCCCAGGAGCCATTAATGTAGAGCCAGCGTGTGCCCTGGAGATAGGCCTGGGAACAAGAGGCTGAAACCACAGCCACAGACGTGCTGCCCAGCTAATGCCTGGGGACACCCAGTAGTGCAGGCTGTCCCTTCCTGGCCAGCTGGTGTGTCACCTGGCAGCAGTTTTGGTTGGTTCAGAGAAGTGTGATCCTAGCGATACCTATTTGTTGGACTTTCTCTCCGAGGACGTCTCCTCCAACCCCAACCTCCTACGGATTGGAAGACGGCCCAGGAGGAATGAGGTTTTCCCCGGAGACAAAAGCACAGGAGGGCTTGGTGGGCTCAGGGCCCTGAAGGGGTCGGCAACATCGAGGGGGTTTGTCTTGGAGACGTAGGAAGAGGTTGACTGAATCTTGAAAGGTTTTCTCTGGGTATTTGAGCCTGGGGCAGATCTCTGACACCGGGAGAAGGGAGCTGGGGAAGGGGAGAGGGGTATAACATGCACCACGGGACAGGTGCAGCCGGTGGAAGGGGCCTGGTGGAGCACAGGAGGGAGGGGTGAGAGGTGAGTTCACAGAAGTGGATCAGGGAGCTCCCGTCATGGCGCAGCGGAAATGAATCCGACTAGGAACCAAGAGGTTGCGGATTTGATCCCTGGCCTCACTCAGCGGGTTAAGGATCCAGTGGCTCGAATCTGGCGTTGCTGTGACTGTGGCGTAGGCCAGCAGCTGCAGCTCCAATTACACCCCTAGCCTGGGAACTTCCATGTGCTGCGGGTGCAGCCCTAAAAAACAACAACAACAACAACAACAAAGAAGTGGATCGGGACCAGGCTTTGGGGCCACAAAGGCAGGTTCCTAGGCAGTCAGGACTGGAAGCGGGGGAGGCCCAGGACGGCAGCCGGGGGGCTGTCTCTGCTTCAGACATGAGCAGCTTCAAGAGAGCCCACTTCCCGATCACAGGTCCCTTGCCTGCCCTGAACCTGTTCGTGGCTTGTCCTTCCTCGGGGCCATGACCGCCCCGGAGCCCCTCCCCCATCTTGGGGATCCTCGGTGGTGGTGCCCGCGCCGCAATCGCCTTAGCGTTGGGAGGGCACGGCCCTAATCAGCTTACCCGGCAGGATAAATGTCCGGCCGGCGCCCTGCTGCGGGAGGCCTGCGCTACGCCTGCGCTACTGGGTGAGTAGCGTCCCTCCCGTCTGCCCGGGGCGGGGGCGCTGGCGGGCTTCTCACCGCCATCCTGAGGTCCGGGTCTGGGAGTCACCCCATGCGCTGTCCAGAAGGGACGCCCAGCCCGTCACCTTTTCCGTTCCCCATGTCAGACGGCGGTGCGGGCTGTCCTCTAGGCCAGCAGCGGTCTCTGAGCCTCAGGCCACAAGCTCAGCCAGCTTGAGTGGGCACCAGCCACAGGCCTGGTTGCTGCTAGGGCAGCTCGAGCAGCAGTTCCAGTGGGTTGGCATCTGAGAGAGCTCCATTAGGGCTCAGAGCTGTCCCAAGGCCAAGGGCTAGGGAATGGGTCGGGCCGGGCCTGCGCTGCCTGGGCCGTGAGGAGTGCGTATCCTGGCGGTTGAGCAGCCAGGACCACCAGGCCTGCCCTCTGCCTTGGACCCCGTGCAGATCGGCCTCCTGATCCTTGCTTCCTCCCAGGCTGATGCTGGTCCTGGCACAGAGGCTGAACCTCAGGGTCCACTCTAGTCCCAGGGGCCCCAGCATCCACGGCCAGGCCTTCCTCGCCAGTGGAATGACCTGAACTTGCCTCCCAGCTGGTCTCAACTTTGGTGCTCCAGCAGGCAGCTGGCAGTGCCCCAGGCTAGAGTCGGGCATTGCAGCCCACAAACTGGAGGCAACAATGGGGGCCCAAGAGGTGGTGCCTGGGACACCCAGTGCCAGGGCAGAGGCTCCTGTCTGCGCCACAGAACCTTCTGGGCTTGCAGTGGCCCCTGAGGGATTAGGGTCTCCCTCTGGTGCTAATAGGCTTAGGGGAAACCGGCTGCCCTGGCCAAGGTCACTGGGGCTTAGGGCATGGGGGGGCACCCTATACAGTGGGTTCAAGGACACCAGCAGGTGACAGTGGCACCCAGAATGAGCTCTGAGCACAGTGAGTAGCTGGGGGTTTGGGGAGGCGGTTTTTATCAGGAGAGGGAAGACGTGGCACAGCTGGCTGCATGCCTCATTGTGACACAGGCCCCTCTCCTGCCTGGACACCCTGCCCTCCCATTTCTCTTATTGGTACCACTGGGTGCCCAACATGCCGCCATGAATGAGACCAAGTGTCCTGCCCAGGGGTTGGAGTGGGGAGCATGGCAGGAGGGGTGTGTCTGGGGCCACCCGCGTGGAGCTGGCAGGGGCTCCCAGGCAGGGGCTGCCGGCTGGTTCCCCGGGGGATCTCGTGTTTCAGGCTTTCCTCTGCCCTGCTGGGTTGAGAACTGCGAGGGATGTCAGAAGCAGGAGGACTGACTGGGCCCCCGGTCTGGTTTCTGTGCTGCCCACAGTGTGAGGGAGTCCAGACGGCAAAGATCACCGCGGGGTCTCAGCCAGCCTGGCCATGAACCTGGAGCCGCCCAAGGCCGAGATACGGTCGGCCACCAGGGTGGTCGGGGGACCCGTCACTCCCAGGAAAGGCCCCCCCAAATTTAAGCAGCGGCAAACCAGGCAGTTCAAGAGCAAGCCCCCCAAGAAAGGCATCCAAGGGTAAGCAGAGCTATGGGGGGGTGCCTCTGAGAGGGGGCAGGGGGCCCAGCCCTGGCTGCAGGGGGACTGCACCTCAGGTCGGGGGGCCGGATGGGGTCTCAGCCTGTCTCGGTCCCATCCTCCTAAGCACGTGGGGCAGTTCCCAAGGGCCTGAGACTGGCCTGTCTCAGGGCCCCCCATTCCTTGGCACGGGGTCCGGGGGGTGCGTCAGGGGCTTCTATCACCCTCTCTAGCTGTTACTGCCAATGGGTCTAGAACACACACCCACCCACCGCCACTCAGCCACAGTCCCGCTAACCGCACACGCGTTCCCACACGCACACACACTCACAACCCACAACCCCATGTGGACACACTCAGACCCCACGTTCTCAGCAACCTGCCTGCGAGTACGCGCAACGCCCCCCGTCCACTCCTCCTGCTTTCCGGCCCTGACCCCTCTGTCCTTGCAGGTTTGGGGACGACATCCCTGGAATGGAAGGCCTGGGAACAGGTATGGCAACCACTAGGGCCCACCCAGGACCCCCCCTCGCGCACCCTGGGCTGTGCCTGGGGCCCCAGCCCCACCCCGCTCTCTCGGGCAGGCCACACTTCAGGCACCACCCCGACTGTCCGTGTCCGCCCCCAATATCAGGTTTCAGACCCCGTTCAAGTAGGGTCGTTCCTACACAGTAGGTCCATGGCATGCTTGGAGGGGCTGGAAAACAACGAAGCTCTTGCTGTCCCCACCCCCAGCAAGGCCAGCTTCCTCTAGCCCTCCCTCCCCGGGCCTGCTGCCCTCTCTCTTCCTGGGCAGTGCCCACCCCACCCCCAGAGCTGGTGCCTCCTGCGAGGAGGGGGCGCACCTGGGACCTGCGCTCTTACTGCCGGGGTCACTTCGGGGCCCCGCGAAGCCGTGGGCCCTGGGGCTCGGACCCTCCTGGACCCACTGGCCCTTGTCCTGCAGACATAACGGTCATCTGCCCCTGGGAGGCCTTCAACCACCTGGAGCTGCACGAGCTGGCCCAGTACGGCATCATCTAACGCCGCCCGCGCCGGCCCCGCTCAGGACCCCGCCCCCGGGGCCAGGGTGTCCAGACTGTACCTGGCGACCGTGGCAGTGCGGTGGCCTCGGCCCCTGACACCGCTCATCACCCTCGTAGGACCCCACCGGGGCCGCCAGGCCCTGCTTAACTTCTAGAGACCCTGGTCCTCGGACCATCTCTTCCCACGGCTGGAAAGCGAGGCGGGGGCTCCCCCGCCCCGTCCCGCCTGTCATGGGGGGAAGACAAGCGCTCCCCACCGCCCCCAGCTGAGGCCCTAAGCGGTGTGGTGGGTGGCAGGAGTCAGAGAGTGAGGCCCCACAGGGCCTGAGAGAAGCGTCCTTTCCAAAACGGCCCATGCTTATTGTCCTTTCAAATAAAATGAGTGTGTCCACCGCTTGCTGGGGCATGTTGTCAGTGGGGGCAGGGCCTGAGGGCTTCGGGGGGCCAGGGACAGCAGGGGCCTGGCCAGGCTGAGGGAAGGACACCCTTCAGGGGCTGGGCCGGGCTCGAGATGGCTTGACTAGAGCAAAGCAGGCAGCCGCACACACTCCAGGGGCAGGAGCAGGCCTCGGGGACCAAGGACAGCTGGGGGGGCGGACATTCTGTTCCCCACGGGTGAGGAGACAGGTGCAGCCCACCCCTCCTTAGTGTCCACTGAAGCTGGACAGATGACGCCCTGCGACCCCGCAGTTCCCCTCCTGACAGCACACCCGGGAGAAACAGGGCACGCTGCCCCACACACACCTGCGGGAAGCTGTCCCTAGTGGCGATCAACGTCCAGACGCCACCCAAGTGCACGTCTACACGGACGCCAGGGTTGTTCACACAGCAGAGACCAGACAGCGACTCTCGGGGAGGGGCCCCCGTGATCCTTTATGTGATGGCCAGAAAAACCATCGCTAACCAGAGGCGACAAAGTCCCAGCGGGGTGATCGCAGGGGGGGGGCATGAGGCAGCCTGCTTGGGGTGGGGGGTCTCCTGGTGGCGGGTCCACAGGTGGCAGAGAGGTAGAGACCCTCGTGCTGCCCACTTGGGCTTGCTGCAATTTACTCAGTGACACATCGCCATAAAACCCACCCCCCCCAAAAGACAGCACTCGAAGGAGAGGCCTGGGCCCCAACTTCAACCTCCACAAGGATCAGGGAAGGGGCAGGTGGCCCCAGAGGAGGGCAGGTGCCAGGCTTTGGTGAGGACGTGGGGCCTCACGGACTGGGCTTGGAGATGGGACTCAGAGGTGGTCGCAAGTGGGGGTCAGAGGTGAGGGTCGGGGTGAGGGCCAGAGCCGGGGGCTGAGAGGCAGGGATTCGTCCAGTTCCTGCTTGCCCCTGCTCTCCCCACAGGCCAGGGGCTTTGCCTGGCATCCTCCACGGGAAGCAGACGTTGGCCAGGCAGTCGCTGGGGTTGGCTTGCAGCGATCGTAAGGGGGCAGGCAGCAGCGGGGAAGGGGGCACTGGGGGCCTGCCGGAAGCAGGTGGGAGGAGGCCTGAGGGTCCCAGCACCAGGCAGGTTACTCTGACATCTTCCCGGGGGGAGGAGGGGCGGCCTGCAGCCCCAGACCCCATCCCAGTGCTGCGGTCTTTGGTCCCACCTGCCAGACAGGCCGATTTGGTGAAGGGCTGGGCACTGGGTCTGGGAGCCTTCCTGCTGCCCCCTTGTGGACAGCCAGGGCCCTCACCAGCCGGGTGGCCAGCAGGAGCTCCGCGCCCTGGACCATGACGACCACAACGAAGAAGCTGCCTACAGCCCGGATGTTGCTGTGCAGCCACTGGCGGAGTTGGGGGCCACAGCCCTCCAGGTGCACCACCCTCTGGGCCGCATCCTCATCCAGGCCCAGGGCCCCAAAGCCACACTGGTCGTTGACAGAGGCACCATCTTCGCAGGGGTCGATGCAGCAGGAGGCGGGAAGGCTGCAGGCCTGGACTCCGGGGGAGCTGCAATTAAAGTACCTGCAAGGGCGCCAGCGGGCATCAGGCTGGGGGGCCACAGTGCTGTGTCGCATATCTCCTCCCCACCTTCAAATGTCCGTGGCCACACATGTGCGGGCACACGGGTGTGCCCACCTGTGATGCATACACATGCACAGGTAGTCAGCGTGAACTCACACTCAGGCACACGCACGATACCCAGCCGTCTAGAATTCATCCCAGCACCAGGCAGCCCTCTGCACATGCTTCTATGCTACAAGGGACGCCCTGCCTGCAATAGCGGAAGGGAGACGAGGGCTAGCCGCCGGCTGGAGGTAAGACAGCCCCCCTGCTCCACAGATGCGGCTGAGCTGGTCTGAGCGGCAGAGCTGGAGTGGGAGGACGTGGCTGAAGACTGGCAGAGGCTTCTCCAGTGGTCAGTGGGCCATGGCGGGGGTGCGAAGGGCAGCACTGGGCAGTGACGGGCGGGGGGCTTCGGATGAGTCTGTGGGGCCTCAGGGGAGTGTTGCTCTCATCACCTGCTTCAGGCAGCCCGCAGGTGCCCTTGGCCTTTGACTGGCATCCAGCGCCCTGCCACCTGCAGGCGTGCCGCCCCGGCCCTCCCTCACAGGCGCAGTCTCATCTCCTTGAAGGGTGGGCCTCCCTAAGGCAGGGGCTTGGAGGCCAGCATGCTGGGTGGCCAAAGTCACATGTGGCCACCAAATAAGAACAAGTCCTGAGGACGCCTTCAGGACGCCCAGTTCACAAAAGGAAGGGACCAGCTCATCTCATGACTGTTGGGTACAAAAGGCCGGTTTTCAAGAGTCTCTGACCCGCACCCACACACTCACACACCGGAGAGAGATCTGTGGCGTCATAGTCCGGAATAATGCCCTGAATTAACCGAGGTTATTTTCATTTGACATTTTGACACTGGGGTGTCTTGCATAAAGTCCTCATCAAAAAAAAAAAAAAAAAAAAGGTGACTTTCTAAGTGTGCTGGCTGAGCTTAAACTGTGTGTGCAGGGGTTCCCATCATGGTGCGGTGGAAACGAATCTGACTAGGAACTATGAGGTTGCGGGTTCGATCCCTGGCCTCGCTCAGTGGGTTAGGGATCTGGTGTTGCCGTGAGCTGTGGTGTAGGTTGCAGACGCAGCTCAGATCTGGCGTTGCTGTGGCTGTGGCATAGGCCGGCAGCAATAGCGCCGATTAGACTCCTAGCCTGGGAACCTCCATATGCCGTGGGAGCGACCCTAAAAAGACAAAAAAAAAAAGGAATGAGTGTGTGCACACACTTGTGTACACACTCGGGCCTAGCCAGGCCAGGTGTGAGACCACGTGTGTACAGGTGCAAGTGTGCCTGCAGGAGCATCTGCACACACGCAAGCGTGTACGGGTGAGGCGTCTGTACAGGGGAGTGTCCAGTGGGTCTGTGCACGTGATCGTGTGCGTGGCCTGCCTCCTCTCCAGCCCCGGGGACCCTGCTGGCACCGCGGGGCTGCCCTCCTCCCTCGTGGGCTCCAGGACTCACAGGTTCCGCTGCCAGTCCTGGTAGGAGACCGCCCCGCAGCACTGCAGCCCGAGCTGGACTTGGTCGATGAGGAAGCACAAGTCTGGGTCTTCCTGGTAGTGGGTGATGGCCTCGCGGAGGACGTGTTCCAGGCCAGCCTGCAACCGGCCCCAGAGGGCCACCAGCAGGGCCCCTGCCACGGCCTCCAGCACCAGAAAAGCAAGGATGCCCCCAGAGAAACAGCGCAGCAGAAAGGCGTTCTCGCAGAGGGCGCCCAGGCAGCCCGCCAGGCTCACCACGCTGAACGCCAACCCGCCCAGCACCAGCCCTAGCATGGGGTCTGCGGGCAGGGGGCTCCCGCGACTACTCCCCAGAGAACCCTTGACGGCCAGACCCCAGAGCCCAATGGCCAGGGCCAGCAGGCTGAGCAGAGAGAAGAGGAAGTTGGACAGAAAGGTCAGGCACTTGAGGCAGCTTCCTCCGGCAGGCAGGGGGCAGGCCGGGACCCCCCACAGGCCGGCCCTCCAGGCCTGCTCCTCCCAGAGCACTGGCCCCGGGGGGCGTGCGGTGAGTGGGCTGCTCCTGGCGAGGGGTGCTTCCTGACCCCCAGCATCCTGCAGAGAGAGCAGGGATGGAGGGGGTCCTGCCAGTGCCAACCCCATTCACTCAGACAGCAAGACAACCAGCTGGGAGGAGACCAGAGCCAGGGGTCCGAGCGCGCAGTGGGAGCAAGCTGGATGGTGGAGCTGGAAGGGGCGCTCAGGGACCCAGACAGCCAGGGACGTGGGAGCCTTGAGGCTTGCCCCGCTTGGCAAGGCAGCAGAGGGGACTGCGAGGGGCTCTGGGGAGTGCAGGTCCTTCAAGGGCTCCGCCTCCCCTCCAGCAGGACACTCAGCCAAGCTTGGGCCCAGAGCAAGGGGTGCTGCATCCTGGGGGTGCCGCCCTCTCAGTTCCCCGACAGCGGCCTGGCTCACTGAAGGCGAGGTTTGGAGAAGCTGCAGAGCCAGCTCCACTCGGCCCCTGGACGGACAGTCCCAACTGCAGACCTGCCGGCCCCTCAACCGTGTGGCAGGCGGGTGTGCGAGGGCTTCCGCTCTCCATGCAGGGGGCGGGGGCGGCAGGCCCTGCAAGTCTGGTTGCGGGGCGAGTCAGGAAGCTGCGGCCCTTGACACCCCACCCACCTGCCTGCATTGGAGCAGAGGAAAGGAGGCTTGTTTATCAGCCGCCGGACCCGCACAAGTCACTGAGAGATAAGGGACAGGCAGTTGGCACCCTGAGCCAGAACTCCCACCTCCCCATCCACAGGGAGGCAGGCCGGCTCTCTTGCCCTGGCGCCACGCTGAGCCGAGCCCTTGGCAGCCTTGGCGGAGAGGCAGCAGGGAGGCGGGAAGGCCGAGGGCCGCTGGGGGGGGTCACAGGTTGTCGAGAAGAGGGAAACATGGGGTGGCCCCGTGGCCCTGCGGGGCACCGACCCCTGGGTGTGCGCTTTCCCTGGGCTCGGATTCATCCCTTGCCGCGTCCAACACAAGGACAAGGCCAGTCACCTTTCAGAGTCTGAGCAGGGCACCTCATCAGTAAAGCCCCACCCAGGCTCAGCAGCGAGCCCCAGCACCCGCAGGCTGGGGGGCCTAAGTGAGGAGAAAACTCCCAACCACCGACACCGCCAAGGCCTCCGGGGCGCCGCGTACCTGGGGCAGCAGAGGGCTCCTTTCCCCTGCCTCCATCCTCCACCCGCGGGTGCTCTGGCCCTGCCGCCTCTCTGGCTGGGACGCTGGGGCTGGTGCTGCCCGCGGCCCGCCGCTCTGTGAGCTGGCAGCCCCACTGGGAGGCTGCGGTCACGACTGGATCATGTGAGAAGTCATATTTTAGGGCTTAAGACAGCCCCTGCTTGTCCAAATACAGAGGATCCTTCTTGAGCCCAGATTCTTGGCCTCTATCTATGCAGGCTCCCCGGGGGCGGGGGCGAGAGGCGTCGGGGGCCGGCTTTGCAGCCATCACACAGGGCCTCAGCCTGGCGGGTTCAGTGCTGCCCTGCAGCCCAGCCAGAGGCTCAGGCCCCTGCAGAGGGCTCTGGCTCCCAGTTATGGTCCAGGCAGACCTGCCCACTAAATGCAGCTAAACTCCGGGTTACTGCTGATTCATTCACTGCAAGAAGGAAATTATAAGAGTTTCCATTGTGGCTCAGCGGTAATGAACCTGACTAGTAACCATGAGGACGCGGGTTCGATCCCTGGCCTCGCTCAGTGGGTTAAGGATCCAGTGTTGCCGTGAGCAGTGGTGGCAGACACAGCTTGGATCTGGCATTGCTGTGGCTGTGGTGCAGGCCGGCAGCTGCAGCTCCAAATCAAGCCCTAGGAACTTCCATATGCAGCGGGTGCAGCCCTAAAAAGACAAAAATGAAAAAAAAGGAAAAAATTGTATATATATAGGTATATTAGGTATATAGAATACACAGGTATATTTTACAAACACACACACACACACACACACACATATTTGAAGTGCCTTTCTTTTTTTCCCCACAAATCACTGGCTAAATTGTGTCCTTCCTAGTTTGAGGTACCTGGGCTCCCACCCCTGAGCTTCTCAGGAGCAAAAAAGTCATGCCCTAGGACCCAGAAGGACCCGGGTCATGCAGACTCCACGTGGAGGATAGAGGTGTGCCCCCCAGGCTCTGTGACCCAGCATCATCAAGCAGGAAGGCTGGCTCAGAGCAGACTCCTACCCACCACCAGCTTCGCGAGACCCGTGCATGCAGCCGCCCGCTCCGGTCCCGCTGTGCGTTGCGTGAAGGTATGCCCCGTGTCCACGCTGCTGTTGGCTTCTGGGACCCGGAGGCCCTGGGAGGCAGAGGCTGCCAGGAGCCCCTCTGCAAACAAGCTCCCAGGGCGTCCAGGGGCGCATGTGCTCTGGGCTAGTCCCACCGCCCTCCCTGCTCCCTTTCTCGACTTTTTTTGTTTGACTTTCAAGCCCAGCCTCTCTCTCCCAATGCACCCGCCACTTTACAGTCCAGCCACACGGGTAGCTTGCTGGCCCCAAAGGGCCCGGCATCCCCTGAAATCTCCTCCCAGTGTCCAGTTCCAGACCGGCGCTGCCAGGGAGCACATTTCATTTCTCTGTGCTTCACGTCCCCGCCAGCTCCTCCCGGAACGACTGCCCGGCTAAGCCCAGCTGAAATGCCCGCAGAGGCCTGTCCGGTGAAGGATGGTGGCTTTAACCCACTGAATCGTGGGAGAGTCTGTTACGCAGCGCTAGGGTGACCACAGATGCCTGACAGGGGTTTTCTCTGCCAGGGACTGTTCTGAGCCCTGCAGTAGAACTGGGAGAAAACCTGGCAATCCCGTTATCAGGAGTCACAGCGAGTGCAGGGGAAGCCGCAGAGTTAGCGGGTAAAGAAACGCATGGTCCTGTACGGTCGCAGGGGCTACGCAGCGAGGGAAGGAGATAGCGGGGGCACGGGTTTTTTTTTTTTTTTTTTTTTTTTTTTGTCTTTTTAGGGCCATACCCTTGGCATATGGAGGTTCCCAGGCTAGGGGTCCAATCGGAGCCATAGCCACCAGCCTACGCCAGAACCACAGCAACTCAGGATCCGAGTCGCGTCTGCGACCTACACCACAGCTCACAGCAACGCCGGATCCTTAACCCACTGAGCGAGGCCAGGGATCGAATCTGAATCCTCATGGGTGCTGGTTGGGTTCATTAACTGCTGAGCCACAACGGGAACTCCTGGGGGGTGCTCTCTTATGAAAGCTGATAAGGGGGGCTCACTGTAAGCAGATGTCTGGCTCCTGGGTACGTGGCCAAAAGAATTGAAAATGGGGACTCCACGAGTTCCTCCTGTGGCTCAGTAGGTTAAGAATCCAACTAGTATGCACGAGGACGCAGGTTCGATCCCTCACCTTGCTCACTGGGTTAAGGATCCAGCATGTGGTGAGCTGTGGCGTAGGTCGCGGATGCAATTCAGATCTGGCATTGCTGTGGCTGTAGTGCAGGCCGGAAGGTAGTTCCGATTCAACCCCTAGCCTGGGAACCTTCATATGCTGAGGGTGCAGCCCTAAAAAGCAAAAAAAAAAAAAAAAAAAAATGAGACTCCAATAATGACATGTACACACAGCAGCCGACAGGTGGAAACAAGCCAGGTGTCCACCAGTGAAGAACCGGTAAAGAAAATACAGTCCCCTCAACGGTGGATGTCATCCAGCTTGAAAAGGAATGAAACACCAACACAGGCTACAACATAGATGAACTTCAAAAACATGATTCTCAGCGAGGGAAGCCAGACACCAAAGTGAACATATTATACGATTCCACTTATTTAAAATATCCAGAATAGGAAGCCACAGAGACAGAGGGTAGACTGGGTGTTACCAGGGGCTGGTGGGGAAGAAATGCAGCTACTGTTGACTGATCAAGGGGTTTCCCTCTGGGGGTGATGAAAATACTTTAGGGAGTTCCCATCGTGGCACAGCAGAAATGAATCCGACTAGGAACCATGAGGTTGAGGGTTCAATCCCTGGCCTCGCTCAGTGCATTAAGGATCCAGTGTTGCTGTGAGCTGTGGTGTAGGTCGCAGATGCATGGACAGTAGTTGGATTCTTAACCTAGTTGGATACTAGTAGGATCCTGTGTTGCTGTGGCTGTGGCGCAGGCTGGCAGCTGCAGCTCCGATCAGACCCCTAGCCTGGGAATCTCCATATGCCGCGGGTGCGGCCCTAAAAAGCAAAACAAGAAAATACTCTGGGATCCAGAGCTGTAAAGGAAGTGGCGTTGTGAGGGCGGAGGGGGACGTGAGCTATCAGGCCTCGGGGACCCCTGCAGTGGGACAGCCTGTGGACTGACCTGATTGAGACACGGGGCTGGGCCTGGAAAGCCATCGACTGTTACTGGGCGTGAGCTGCTGGGGAACGGACCTGCGGTCTGGAGGGGGACAGGCTCCAAAGGGAGCTCAGCTGAGTGCTGCCAGCAGCGTCGGTCCTAAGCCAGGGTGCACTCAGCACACCCCAGGCCGAGGCGTGCAGGGAAGAGGGGTTCGGGCGCGTGAAGTGCCGCAGGTGGGAGCAAGCCTGGGAGAGCGAAGGAGGATGGCTGCCCTCGCATTTTGCTCCAAGTGACAAGGGGAGATGATGGCTGTTGGGTAATGTGTATCCTGACCTGACCCCTGCTCCATTTTATTTTATTTTATTCTTTGGCCGTGGCACGAGGAAGTTCCTGGGCCAGGGGTGGAACATGTGCCACAGCAGCCACTTGAGCCACAGCAGTGGCAATGCTGGATCCTTAAGTGGTAGGCCGCTGGGGAACTCTCTGACGTCCTCTTTATTTTATTTTTTGTCTTTTTAGACCCGCACCCGCAGCATACGGAGGTTCCCAGGCTAGGGGTCTAATCGGAGCTGTAGCTGCTGGCCTACGCTGCAGCCACAGCAACTCGGGATCTGTGACCTACACCACAGTTCACGGCAACACCGGATCCTTAACCTACTGAGTGAGGCCAGGGATCGAACCCTCAACCTCATGGTTCCTAGTCAGATTCGTTTCCTCTGCGCCATGGCGGGAACTCCCGGGATGAGAATTTGTATGCAAAAATATCTGCATTCACTCTCCCTAAAAACCCAAGTAAAAGTGTCAAAATTTAAAAAAAAAAGAAATAACAGGAAACTGGGACACAGAGAGACACCAGGAACGCACCTCTGCAGAGGAGAGACACAGGAAGAAGGCGGCCGTCTGCAGTGGAGGAGAGAGGCCTCGGAAGAAACCAAACCAGCTGTCACCCGACCTCAGAGCGCCGGCCTCCAGAACTGGGAGAGGATAAATTTAAGCCACCCTGTCCGCGGTGTTTTGTTATGGCAGCCCCAGAAAATGAATGTAACCACTCATGTAACTTAAAAAAAATCAAAGAAATACCTTCACAGTCACACAGGGGAGACTCCAAGGTAAGCAGCGCCGAGCAGAATGGATGTGGGTCCTCCAGCAATGCCTGTGCGTGTCCACGCTGGGAGACACCGCCAAGAACCCCAGCCCGGCCGGCCCTCCTGTGTGAGCGTGGCCCCCGTTAGAGGAGAAGCAAGAAGAGGCCGCCCTGCCCAAGAACAACAGGATGCGGTGAGAGCACAGGCCATGTGCCAGAACGAAAACCCCACGCCAGCCCCTCGAGGCCTTTGCTGCCACCGGGATCATCTGCCCTCGAGACTACTGCATCAGCCTCCCCAGGGCCCTCGCCGATCCCCAACACTTTCCCCCTAGTCTGTTCTCCATCCAGGCTCCAGAGAGCGTGGCTCCTGCACTCTCACCCATCCAAAGGCCTCCTCACACCCTTAGAGTCCAAAGGCCTTTGCCCGTCTCCCAGAGTTCCTGCCAACCAGGCCACCCAGTCCTCTGTCTTTGCACTCAGCCAGAGGTTTTTTGTTTTGTTTTGTTTTTTGGCCACTCCCCATGGCCCGTGGACGCTCCTGGGCCAGGGACTGAACGTAAGCCACAGCAGCGATCCGAGCCACAGCAGCGACCCGAGCCACAGCAGCGACCTGAGCCACAGTAGCGACCCGAGCCGCTGCAGTGACAATGCCAGATCCTTAAGCCCATGTGTCACAAGGGGACTCCGGACCAGCCCGTTTTGGTTCCTGGGCCTCCAGCACTTCTCCGGCCCCTGGACTTCTCATGTGCTTTCTCCTTGTCCTATTCGCCTCCTCCCTCAGACTTTTACATAGCTCACTTCATCTGGGACATGCTCAAGCCTTGTCTCCTCAGAAAGATCTTTCTTGACCATCTTACTTTTTATTTTAATTTTTTGGCGATAATTATTTATTTATTTTTTGTTTTTTTCAGGCTGCACTTGCAGCATATGGAGGTTCCCAGGCTAAGGGCTGAATTGGAGCTGTAGCCATTGGCCTATGCCACAGTCACAGCAATGCCAGATCTGAGATGTGTCTGCCACCACAGCTCACGGCAACACTGGATCCTTAACCTACTGAGTGAGGCCAGGGATCGAACCCGCGTCCTCATGGTTACTAGTCAGGTTCATTACTACTGAGCCACAATGGAAACTACTATAATTTCTTTCTTGCAGTGAATGAATCAGGCCAGGGATTGGCAAACTTGCATCCTCATGGTTACTAGTCAGATTCGCTTCTGCTGCACCATGATGGGAACTCCCCGCTATTTTAAATATGATGGTCAAAGGAGTTCCCTGGCATCTCAGTGGGTCAAGGAGATGGCATTATCACTGCTGTGGCTCGGGCTGCTGCTGTGGCACAGGTTTTAACCCCTGGCCTGGGAGCCTCGAGTGCAGCCAAAAAATAAACATCTGCGTACATGCTCCATTCCTTCCTTGCTTTGGCACCTGCTGCTGCCTGACAGCACACATTTAGATGTCCAGATTCCACCGGGACAGGGACCGCTCTGGTATCTGCTCTCTCCCCAGTGTTAGAGCCGTACCACACAGAAATAGACACTTCATAAATACACGGGTGGAATGAATAAGCCAAGTTCAAATAATCGCTGGGGGTTATAGAACAGAATCTGTTATAAATTTTTTTTTGTATTTTTAGGACCACACCTGTGATATATGGAGGTCCTCAGACTAGGGGTCCAAAACAGAGCTGTAGCCACTGGTCTACACCACAGTCACAGCAAAGCGAGATCCGAGCCAGGTCTAGCGACCTACACCACAGCTCACGGCAACGCCGGATCCTTAACCCACTGAGCGAGGCCAGGGATCGAACCCGTGTCCTCACGGATGCTAGTCAGGTTTGTTAATTCTTGAGCCACGATGGGAACTCCTGTTATAAATATTGACATTGTACAGGGAATAACAAAATCGGTTAAATTAAGAGGTGAGGACGGGAAGGAAATGAGAGTAACAATTTCCTAATTCTTTTCAGCACAGGAAATAAATAAATACGATCTGAAATTGAACCATGGGGTTAAAAAACATAGTTTACTTGGGAGTTCCCTTCGTGGCTCAGCGGTTAACGAATCCGACTAAGAACTGTGAGGTTGTGGGTTCGATCCTTGGCCTTGCTCAGTGGGTTAAGGATCCGGTGTTGCTGTGGCTGCGGCGTAGGCCCGCGGCTACAGCTCCTGTTAGACCCCTAGTCTGGGAACCTCCATATGCCACAGGTGCGGCTCTAGATAAAGGCAAAAAGACAAAAAAAAAAACATAGTTTACTCTTTGAGGTTCTCATAATTTTTTTTCACAATTCCAGGCAGGGTCAGCTACAAAATGTGCAGAGCCCAATGTGATGTGAAAATATCATGTCCTTGCTGAGAATTACTAACGACCGTGAGAGGGTGAGCATGAACCCAAAGCGAGGCCCTTCCAGACAGCGCCGGTCTGTACCCATGAAGCTGGTCCTGTGGGCAATTTAGGATACTGAATCTCGGTGGCAAAAAGCACTTATCTACAATGCAGTCGAGGAGTTCCTGTCGTGGCTCAGGACGCAGGTTCGAGCCCTGGCCTCGCTCAGAGGGTCAGGGATCCAGCGTTGCCGTGAGCTGCGGTGTAGGTCGCAGACGCGGCTCGGATCCCCCGTTGCTGTGGCTGTGGTGTAGGCCGGCGGCTACAGCTCCGTTTGGACCCCTAGCCTGGGACCCTCTACATGCCGTGGGTGCGGCCCTAAAAGGACAACATGCAGTCAAAATTCACTCGTTCCTGTCACGTTAGATTCAGGGAAAATGCTTTCTTTAAAATATGTATATATACCATTAAGATGCGATGTCACCTTCCCGAAACTTTCTCTGTTTCCGTGTGACCAGCGAGGTGTGAGGAAAGCCAGTCCGAGGCACGAGCGGCCCTGCCGGCTTCCCTGCAGCGTCTCCACCGCGTGCCCAGCAGGGGCGCCCGTCGGCGCGGAGCCCAGGGCGCGGGGCCGGGCTGCGCAGGCGCGCGCGCGGGCCGTTGGTGCGGCCGGAACCCGGTTGCGCGGCCGGAACCCAGTTGCGCGGCCGCGGGGCCCGGGGAGCGCGTCGGGCGAGGCACCGGACGTCGCGGCGGTGGCTGCCGGCGGCGAAGCTGGAGCGGCGGTGGCGGCGGCGGCGGGAGGCCGGGGCTGAGGCCGGGGCCGGGGCCGGGGCTTCGAGGCCCGCGGGGCGGCAGGCGGCGGCGGCGGCCCGGGGCTCGAGCCCAGAGACAGGAGCGGCCGCCATGGCCGAGAGCATCGTGAGTGGGGCGGCCGGGCGGGAGGCGCCGGGATGAGGCAGCAGATTTGCCGGCGCGGCCTGCGGGAAGCGCGGCGGATCGCCGTCTTCCGCCGGGCCGGCCGGGCCCCCGATCTCCCCTTCCCGGCTCCCGGGTCCCGGCCGGCGGGGGAAGCCGGGCCGTCCGCAGGGGCTGGGCCGTGCCTGCCGCCTCGATTCCAGGCCGTGGGGGGCTGGCCGGGCGCGATCGGAGGGGCTCCGGTTACCGGGGCCGGGGCCACGACCCCGCCTCGCCCCTTCCGTCTCTTCTGCCCCCTCCGGTCGCCCCAGTAAGAGCCCTGTTACGGGTCACTGAAAGGAGAGCGCTTTCTACCAACGGGGACTCCCTCTCTGCCAGAGGAAGCTGCGGACGACAAGGAGAACTTGACAGCTGCCTGTCTAAAGAGATGTTGTAAAGGGAGATTTCACTTTGTACCTGAAGTTTTTTTTTAAGTAAAAAAAAGAAACAACAACAACAACAAAAAAGCCAGTGAAAAGCAGAAAAAGCCGGCCATGTGTTAACTTGTGGAAAGTTTCCTCTCAAAAGTCAAGTGTGGCAGGAAAAAACCCGCTGGGCAGAAGAATATTGGTCGACATTAAGGACTACTTGGGAGCTCCTAGGGGAAGCAAAAGCAGCATCGGGTGGCAGGTGGTGCTGGGAACCTAGCCAGGCGGTGGTGGCTTCTGCAGTTTTGCCGGGTGTCCGGAGTGGCGCAGGTACTGGCTCTGCAGGGACCTCCAGCCCTGGGCTTCCTGCCCTGCCTGTGGTGCCTCCTGGATACACAGCTCTGAACTCAGGAGCTCCGGGGTCTCCTCCATGCTTCACAACTTGCAGATGAGCGGAGGGAAGAAATGGCCCGAGAGAAACCAGCAACTGACTCCTTAAGATTTATTAACCCTATCCTAGAAATAGGTTAGGAGTTAACACTCAAATCAGATTTCAAAGTTTCTCCATTCTTTAATATTTTTAACTGAATCAAAGTAACCATGGACACAAATGAGTCGTTTCAGAGAAGGCGGTTTCCTGCTAGGCGTAGCATGGATCTCTTGTCAAATTTCTCAGGAATTAACACAGATCATTCTGAGATTTGTTTAAATTTTTCTTAATTTAAGATTTTTATTTTTTCTATTACTTGATTTACAACGTTCTGTCAACTTCTGATGTACAGAAAAGTCTTATCATTTTAGAAAGATCCCCCAAAAATTTCTGTGGGATAACTGGTTTTCATCTTACCAATTCTTTGACTTCCCCCAAGAAGTGTTCTGAGCTCATTTTCTTAGAAAGAGGGAAACTTAAGTTATCGAGAAGCTGTGTGTCCATGTTGGTGGGTCATATTTTATATTATGGCCTGTGTCAAAGGCGAAGGCATAATTTCCCTCAGTACGAGTTATGTCTGTCTCTGAGTTAAATTCTGAGCTTGGCTTGGAAAGCTGGGCTGCCGTGCCCTGCTGTCAACGAGCAGACAGAGTAACTTAAGATTTAGGTACACACAGACGTATACAGAAAAGTGTATACCTGACTTTTAGCTCTTCAGGGAGTGGAGTGCTGTGCTCTTGGCCCTAAGTGAACATTCAGAGCAACCCTCACAGACTCCCTCAGAGCGAAGAAGAGCTCTTCTTAAGCTGCTTCACTGTTGGGACAGATTTCAGGAACAAGCAAAGGGGAGCCTGTCTAATGCCCAGGCTGCATACTAAGAAAACATTTCTTGACGTTCCCGTAGTGGCTCAGTGGAAACGAATCCGACTAGTATCCATGAGGATGCAGGTTCTATCCCTGGCCTCACTGGGTGGGTTAAGGATTCCGGTGTTGCCATGAGCGGTGGTGTAGGCCACAGATGCAGCTCGAATCTGGCGTTGCTGTGGCTGTGGTGTAGGCCAGCAGCTGTAGCTCTGATTTGACCCCTAGCCTGGGAACCTCCATATTCCACAGGTGCAGCCCTAAAAAGCAAGAAAAAAAGAAAACTTATCTCTAGATATTGAATCTGGAGTAAAGTGGATGAGAAATCAAAAGTGAAAAGAATTTTCATTTGCAGTATGCACATCTGAACGCACATCATCTGAGTGAGAAAGTTAAACAGATGTTGAGAAGCAAACAAAATATTTTATGCTCTAAACGATTGGTATTTCTTGAGGACTGTTCAAAACAAAATCTTAAAAATTGAGAACGGGGGGGGGAGCCTTTTCAGTCAAGAGAAGATTACTAGAAAAATGAGATAGTCAAGCTCTTTTAGGATAATCTAGATTATTCTTAATTTGATGAAAGCGGGCAAATCGGAAGTCATTGTGGCACTTTGTCTGTATCAGTGAAATTCTTTAAAAAGAAAAAAAAAAACCCGAAAAACTGCCTGTGACATTTCTCATCCGCAGTAGATACAGTATATGGTGCAGTGATTGCTAAGAGGAGGAGCTGCAGCATGAGTGCACGCTGGCGTGTCCTGTCCTTTGGTCCTCCCACCCCTTAGGTGACTGAAGCAGCCTCTGTCTTGCTGGCAGCTGGGCAGGCCGTGTCTTGTCCTGCTGTTTCACTGAAGCAAGCCTGTATGGTGGCTACCTTCAGCTCAGTCAGCATAGAACTCAAGTTTAGAAAGTGATGGACTGTGTCCAGAGTCTCCAGGCTGGGCCACCATTTCAGGCTTCCCATGAAAATACTTTTTTAAAAGCCCGGCCAAGCTTTGTTTCTTTTCTTGTAGTCTTTTTTTGGCCATGCCAGGGGCATGCCTAAGTTCCCTGGCCAGGGACTGAACCCACACCATAGCGGTGACAGTGCCAGATCCTTAACCTGCTGAGCCATAAGGGAAATCCTTCTTTTAATCTTTTTATTGAAAGTAAATAACAAATTAGAAAAATTCCTGTGATTCTTTTAAATTAGTTTAATCTGTGTATGGATTCTGGAACAAAATGAGGTGGGTCTTTTTTTGGTCTTTTTAGGGCTATACCTGTGGCATATGGAAGTTCCCAGGCTAGGGGTTGAAACAAGGCTGGAGCTGCAGTTGCAGCCACAGCAATGCAGGATCCGAGCCACACGTGTGATCTATACTGCAGCTCACGGCAGTGCTGGATCCTTAACCCACTGAGTGAGGCCAGGATCCAACCCACGTCTTCATGGATACTAGTCGGGTTTGTTACTGCTGAGCCATGACGGGAACTCCCAAAGTGAGGTGTTTTTTAAAGGATTCATTTATGATTCACAGTGGTTTTTTTCCTGCCTTTTTTTCCTCTTTGTAAATTTGAAGACAAAAATGTTAGTGTTTCAGGTATATACTCTACAAATAATGGTGAAAAATTGAAGTTGTATTCTCTCTCTCTCTCTCTCTTTTTTTTTTTTTTTTTTTTTTCATTTTTGGCCGCCCTGCAGCATATGGAGCTCCTGGGCCAGGGATCAGATCCGAGTCGCAGTCACAGCCTAAGCTGTAGCTGCAGCAATGCTGGATCCTCAACCCACTGTGCCGAGCCGGAGGTCGAACCTGCGTCCCGTCGCTCCCAAGTTGCCGCCGATCCTGTTGTGCCACAGCAGGAGTTCCTGAAGTTGTATTTTTTTGAGCGAAGTGGAGCTGAGACTCAAGGCGGTCCTCTTAGGGCAGCCTCCTAGCCCGATGACTCTCGGAGCCGGTCCTTGCTCTTCCCGTTGCAACACCCAGCCCAGTGTTTCCAGAAGTCAAAGCGGAGGCCCAAGTTTCAGTGACCCAGATGCCAAAAGGCTGCAGGTGTTAGTTTCAGTAATGGGTGAGGAGTTTTCTAGTCTGTGTAGTAACCGTCTGGTTTCATTTACAACAGATAATTCGTGTCCAATCTCCAGATGGGGTAAAGCGGATCACAGCAACAAAGAGAGAAACAGCTGCAACGTTTTTGAAAAAGGTACCTGTGGCTTGGGTAGTGACCTTTCTTCATCCTTCGCTGTTGTTCCCTTCCTGGTCTGTACCTTTTCTCTTTTCCTCATTTCCTGATGCCACCCCCTCCCAAGTTCAGGCTGCATTGCCTTTCTCTGTCACGGTCGATGAACCTGATACAGGGTCACATGTCACAGCTGACCACTGCTTGCCACTATAGGACCAAAGATAAGTGTGAAAGGACTTTGCAGGAGGAATGTTTGTAAAAGTGAACACTCAGAGAATAAAAAACTTGAATTGGAGTTCCTGTCCTGGCTCAGCGGAAACGAATCTGACTAGTGTCCATGAGGACACAGGTTCAATCCCTGGCCCTGCTCAGTGGCTTAAGGATCCAGTGTTGCTATGAGCTGCAGAGTAGGTCACAGACACGGCTTGGATCTGGTGTGGCTGTGGCTGTGGCATACGCTGGCAGCTTCAGCTCAGATTCGACCCCTAGCCAGGGAACCTCCATATACATCGGGTGCGGTCCTAAAAAAAACAAAAAAAAGGGAAAATTTGAATTGTCCATCAGCAACACTGGATTTTTTAAAACATGTGATCCCACTTTATTCTTGAAAAATTAAAGCCACTGTGGCTCAGTGGATTAAGAACCTGACTTTTGGAGTTCCTGTTGTGGCTCAGCAGTAACGAACCAGACTAATATTCATGAGGATGTGGGTTCAATCTCTGGCCTCGCTCAGTGGTTAAATATCCAGTGTTGCTGTGGCTGCGGTGTAGGTTGCAGATGCGGCTGGGATCCCGAGTTGCTGTGGCTGTGGTGTAGGCTGGCAGCTGCAGCACCAATTCGACCCCTAGCCTGGGAGCTTCCATATGTCACAGAGGCAACCCTAACAAGGAACAAAAAAAATTAAATCCACGTGCACACATGTGTTGTGTGAGCTCAAGATGTGGTTTGTAGAGCACAAGCCAGACCTAAAAGGCATAGCCCCAGATGGGAGGCCAAAGGAAAGAGCTTGGCTTTTGCTTCATGCTTCCTGGGAGCTGGAAGAGCATGGCTCACAGCTCATGGCTGGATGCCTGTTTCCTCTGGAACCCAGCAATGCCTGTTGCCTTATGCACTGTCTGGCCGCTCTTGAGGTCCAGGGGCACAGCGGAGTGGTTGTGACAGACCGTATGGCCCAAAAGCTGAAAATATTTACTGCCAGGCCCCGGACAGAAAGAGTGTGGCACCTCATTTATACATTCTTTATTATTCGAATTTGTGCCAAGCAGCTATTACCTTTCTAATGGTAAAAAGATTTTATTCATTTTGGTTCTTTTTTTTTTTTTTGTCTTTTTTGCCTTTTACGTAGAGCCGCACCCGCGGCATATGGAGGTTCCCAGGCTAGGGGTCTAACAGGAGCTGCAGCCGCCGGCCTTTGCCACAGTCACAGCAACGCGGGATCCGAGCCACGTCTGTGACCTACAGCACAGCTCATGGCAACACCGGATCCTTAACCCACTGAGCAAGGCCAGGGATCGAACCCACAACCTCATGGTTCTTAGTCGGATTCGTTAACCACTGCGCCACGACGGGAACTCCAAGATTTTATTCATTTTCCATCAGCAAAAAAATCATTGAGTCACAGGTTGTTGTAGCCAGAGGGACTCTTAGATATCATGTAGTTTGATCTTATTTTCACAAGGGTGGAAATGGAAGTCGGGGGTGTAAAGAGCCTTGCTGAGGGTCTCGCTGGGCCCGGGATCTGTTAGAGAAGCCACAGCACTTCCCTGGGGAGTTTGATTTCTGAAACGTAGTTGCTGTCGTGAGTCCAACAGTGCTGCTTAAGGGGCCGTATTTGTAAGAATAAAAGGAGCAAGAATCAGGCGCAGGAGACAGCAGAGAGAATCCGTGTCCTTAAGGACTTTTTGATTAGCCTCCTCTTTGCTTTTCTGGTAGCATTTGGTCGTTGTCAGCCTGCTCCTGGAGGTGGTGCTCGGAGGCCCCAAATGCCGGTGTTCTTAGGAGATGGCCAGAGACCAGGATTAGGCAGGAAGCAGCTGTCACTTAGATGGTGGTGGGGATAAACACGAGATGGCAGATCCGCATGCAGTGGCTCGCTTTTCTGAGTCTTTGTGATGGGCGAGCTTCTTAAACTTACATCTGTGGTAACGTCAAGCGATGATTTTGTGTTCAACCTGAAGCTTTTGTGCTTGGCATCACATGCAGGGTTGTTGGACAGGTTAAATTCGGATGATTTCTGGGGAACCTGAAAATGCAAGGTTGTAGTTCTGACTTGGATTTGCCTTGGAAGTACTCCTGAAATCCTCGTCCCCGAGTGGTTGCTCGCTGCCTTGCAGGGGAAATATCGACAGCAGGGTTGTGGCGGGTGCTGGTGGATGCGGGGAGGGACAGTTTAGTGCTGGCCGACTAATCGCCAAAGCCGTCATCAGCACTCTAGTCAGTGCAGAGAGAAATTTTATTGGGACTCCTCAGACACATCCGTTCCTCTGACATTTGTTTCCCCTCAAATGAAAATCCTTTTCTCTGATTATACAAATACTATGGATTAATTGTAAAAGTCTCAGACAGTACAGGGAAGTATAAAGACGGAAGTAAGAATCACTTGAGATTTTAACAGCCAGAGTAGCTGTTAGGTAGCCTGTCTTTATGTGTACACCTGTACAGGCAACCCCTCCAATCTATGTGTACACCGTTTTTAAATTTTGGTCTTTTTGTCATTTTAGGGCCACACCCATGGCATATGGAGGTTCCCAGACTAGGGGTCCAATTGGAGCTGTAGCCGCCGGCCTACACCACAGCCACAGCAACGTGGGATCCGAGCCGTGTCTGCAACCTACACCACAGCTCACTGCAACGCCGGATCCTTAACCCACTGAGCGAGGCCAGGGATCAAACCCACAACCTCATGGTTCTTAGTCGGATTTGTTAACCACTGAGCCACAATGGGAACTCCGATCTTTTTGTCTTTTTAGGGCCGCACCCGCGGCTTATGGAAGTTCCCAAGCTAGGTGTTCAATCAGAGCTGTAGCCACCAGCCTACACCATAGCCATAGTAGCAATGCGGGATCCAAGCCACATCTGTGACCTACACCACAGCTCACGGCAACGCTGGATCCTTAACCCACTGAGTGAGGCCAGGAATTGAACCCACGTGCTCGTGGCTGCTAGTCGGGTTCACTAACCGCTGAGCCATGATGGGAACGCCTCACATATATTTCAGTCCTTGCTTTGTTCTGTTTTTCTGAGGATCATTTGATGTTGTGCCAAGGGTTCCTTAGACTGTTCATTTTTCTTTCATATCTCTGTCTTCAGATGTATAGTGTCTGTTAATCTATCTTTAGATTAATTGCCTTTGCTTTGTCGTCTCCCTTCTGCTAAGTCCATCCAGTGAGTTTTTCATTTTAGTCATTGTGTTTTTCAGTTATAGAATTTCCAGTTGATTCCGTTTTATTGTTCCTCTTTCTCTGCCATGTTCCCTGTCTTTTCTTTGTTTAACTCTACTCCGATGTCCCTAAGAGTTGAGCTCCAGGACCATTTAAGGACTTAGCATTTAAGGACTCGGTGTTGTCACTGCTGTGGTTGGGGTCCCATCCCTGGCCTGGGAACTTCCACATGGTTTGGGTGTCGCCCCCCCCCCAAAAAAAAAGAGTCCAGCTCCAGATCTGTCCCCTCTTCTGGCCCCAGACTTGAATGTCTTCATAAGAGAGCAGAGTAATAAGAGAAATTTGGTTATTGAGCAGTTTCTAAATTTAGCGCATGCTCCAGTAATGTCTGGTGTCTGTGTGGTCGGACCAGCGGTATTTCAGTATTTTATTCGGTCTTGTCTGGGGCTCGTTTTAGGTCGCAAAGGAATTCGGCTTCCAAAATAATGGCTTCTCAGTTTACATCAACAGAAACAAGACTGGAGAAATATCAGCATCTTCCAACAAATCCCTCAACCTGCTGAAGATCAAGTGAGCGCCCAGGGGAGAGGGTGGGAGCGGGCTTGGTCCTCCACGCGGACCGCGGTGCTGGGCGCCGGGCGGGTGGGCTTGCGGGCTTGGGGGGCGGGGGTCCTGGAGGAGGAGCTGTGTGCACCCCCGCGCTCAGCGGCTTCCCTCGGAGAGGGCCTTGGCTGTCGCTCTGCAGACCTGCTTGGAGGGTGGCGGTCTGGCAGGACGGTGGCCATTGCACAGGGGATGGAGGCAGGCAGGCTTCCTCCTTGGATCCTGTTTTCGGCTGGTGGCTGTGAGGCTCCATGTGGAGTTACAGGCTCAGTGGGTCACTTGGGGCGGGCGGGCGGGCTCGAGCCCTGCTCCCGAGGCCCGGCTCGGGTTCCCGGAGTGGCCACAGCCAGAGCTCCCCTCGCTCCTCTTGTCTGAGCTGCCGGGGCTTCTTTGGCGCCTTGAGGACCCCTCTCTTGCGAGCTCCGCAGAGCATTTTAGGGTGCGTTTGTGAAAAGTGACGTAGCGGCTGAGCCTGGAGTCCTGTGGCAGGAGGGGGTTTAGGACTCTTTCGCCGTTAGACACCCAAGTCTTTGATTGCAAGTGGCGATGCTGTCACCCTGAGCTGGGGGAGGAAAAAGAGGGGCGAGCGGACTGGTTGAAGAGCCGCAACGGCCCCCGGCGTCCCGGCCTCCCCTGCCCGGCTTGCCTGCCACTGGGGCTGTCCTTTGAGTCTTTCCCCGGTGACGGCTCTTCGCCTGGGGTCGCGGGACCACCGTGCTCCTGAGGCTGCTCCCGGTGGGCGCTGTTCACCGGCCTCGGAGGAGTGGCGGGTCTCCCCAGAGTCGCCCTGTGCGCTTCCACAGTCACACTCGCTGTGCCTGACGCCTGGGAGCAGCGAGGCGGCAGAATGTTGGTTAGACGTGGACCGTGTTTGGAGGGTGGCCCCAGGGAGGCGACGGGGAGCCGAGGAGAGGGGCCGAGGGCCGAACAGGAGCGTGGGCCGCGTGGAGGGGCTGTGCGGTCCCGCCTCTGCTGTGACTGGACCTCCCATGGGGAGCAATGCCCGGTGCCGCGCGGCTCGTGCTGGCTGGCCGTCAGGGAAGTGCCGGCGCGGGCCGGAGAGCCTGCTGCTGGCCTTCAGGCGCCAAGGTGCGTGGGGGCCCGAAGAGAGAGCTCCGGTCTCCCACGGCGGAGGCCGCCTGGTCCAGGCCGTTGGTGTGCGTGGTGCCCACGGTGTGCAGGCCTCGGAGGGGCTCGCGCCTGAGCCGATCTCCGCGCAGCTCAGGTTGCGGAGAAGGAACGCGGCCTTCCTTTCCTCCAAGACGCAGACGAGTCGCTGAAGCGCCCGTTGCCTGCGCAGGCACGGGGATCTGCTGTTTCTGTTTCCCTCGAGCCTCGCCGGGCCCTCCTCTGAGATGGAGACGTCGGCCCTGCCGGCGTTGAAGGCCTGTGGCGCCCCCAACGTGGTGGAGGACGAGATCGACCAGTACCTCAGCCGGCAGGACGGGAAGATCTACAGGGGCCGTGACCCCCAGCTGTAAGTGCCCTCGGGGCCAGGGGGCAGGCGGGCGCGATTACCGTTCCTGACCAAGAAATGTGAGTTTTGGGTCTGACCCCATGTTTTCAGATTACGTTTCATCCAGGTTATTTTGTTGCTTTTTCTCATTGTTTGACTCCCAGAGTTTGCTCCTCGTGTGCCGTGTGCTTTCACAGGTGATGCGGCAGGAGGAGGGAGGCTGGCAGCCGACGCCGCTGGCGTGGGGCCCAGTTCACCCGCCGCCTCAGTCTTGTCCTCCAGCGAACGGCGTTTGCCAGAGCTGCGGCTCCCCTCGAATATTTGTTTTTCACCCAGGATTGTAGCAGAGGCCAAGGCTTGAGTGTTTCTTTGATATTTTGCGCAGATCTTTCTAGGGGCCCAGTTAGAACCATGTGAATTCCTCCCGAGGGACACTGTCTAAGAGAAGCTTCTGTCTCTGGAGCATGCCAGGGTGCTGACATACGTTGTGTCTTAGACAAGGGGCCCCAGTGGGTGGCACCGCACTCTGCCTGGAGCCACTCGGTGCCCTGGGCCGCCGGCCGCCCTGCCGCCTCCATTCACTTCCTCCCCACGTGGCTCCCAGGCTGTCCGTGTTTGGGAGGCTCCGTGCGGGAGCGTGTGCCTGCGGTGCCCCCTGGCGCGGCTCCTGGAAGAGCCTGTCTGGTGGGAGACTCGGGCCCTCTGTTCTCAGTTGTGGACCGCGGTGCACCTAAGTTCTGAGCCCGTCATCGCCCTCGTCATCTGAGTCGTCTCCACTGTCGGCTGGGGTGGGGCGGGGCGGCCTCCTGAGGCTCTCTGACTGCAGTGTATGAAACCCACAGAGCCAGGCGTTCTTTTTGCTTTTTTTTCCCTAAAAAACACAGGAAGTGAGTGTTTTCCCACACGTGAGTTAGTTATGAACTATTCTCAGGATTTTTGTCATATCCGTGCACCTAGTTTCTGTCTACATAACAGTTTTACTTAAATTGACTTCAAATCCATTGACTGTTTTTTTTTTTTTTTGTCATTTTGCCTTGTCTAGGACCACACCCATGGCATATGGAGGTTCCCAGGCTAGGGGTCTAATCGGAGCTGTAGCCACCGGCCTTCGCCACAGCCACAGCAATGCGGGATCCGAGCCGCGTCTGCAACCTACACCACAGCTCACGGCAACGCCGGATCCTTAACCCACTGAGCAAGGCCAGGGATCGAACCCGCAACCTCATGGTTCCTAGTCGGATTCGTTAACCACTGAGCCATGACAGGAACTCTCTAAATCCATTCACTTTTGTTTTAGTGTGTGTCACTTTAAGCAGTTACTCTCCATGAAATCACAGGTTTGATGAGCTGGTCAGTTTTTTTCTAATACACACCCAAACGCTAAACTATTAAAATAAAAACAGTCCACCACAGGCTGTTTCAAGTAATTCCCGTGGGTAAGGAAGAACCTTATTAGGCTTGATGTGTGTTTTAAATATCGGCGCGCAGGGGGGCGGCAGCAGCAGGGCGGTGTGCTGATGCTGCGCGTGTCCCCTGTGCCCGCAGGTGCCGACACGGGCCTCTGGGGAAGTGTGTGCACTGTGTCCCTCTGGAGGTGAGTCCCTGGCTGGGTGTGGGGTCGGGAGAGCGCGCCGTGGGCCTGGTCTCCGCCAGTGTACCTGCACCGGGAGGACGGCCTTTATTTATGGGAGCGGCCTTCTGAGGCGGGGCGTTGTGGTGATAAAGGGCAGCATTTCCCGCGGGCTCCAGACAGTCCCTTTAAACCCGACACAGAGCTGGGCCTGGCGGCTCTCGGCTCGTCTTTGTTTTGATTTACTCCGCTCTGAATCTCAAACCTCTGCGGATTTGTCCCGAGGAGATGGAGCGTTAACCCGATGATGCTGACTGCTGACTTCTTAACCTGAATTTACGGCAACAAGAACACTCTGGTTTTCTTTTTTTTGGCTGCCCTGTGGCATATGGAGCTTCTGAGCCTCCGCCAGGAGCTAAGCGGCGGCCGCAGCAAGGCCGGATCCTTAACCCACTGTCCTGGGCCAGGGATGGAACCCGCGTCCCAGTGCTCCCAGGACTGTTGCAGCACAGCAGGAGCGCACAGCCTGGTTTGCTTTGCGAGGTCCCCGTGCCTCATCCCATGGCTTTTGGTTGCAAGCATTACCTGATGTTAGTGACTTAGAGCATTTCGTATTTAATCTTGAGAAGATCGCTGGTCCACAGAGCAGCTTGGCTCTGGCCTGGAGCCGTAAGCGGGGGCCCTCAGCGCGAGCCCGGCAGCGGGTGCGCCGCAGCTGACCGTGTTGTCTTGGCAGCCGTTCGATGAGGACTACCTGAACCACCTGGAGCCGCCCGTGAAGCACATGTCCTTCCACGCCTACATCCGGAAGCTGACCGGCGGGGCCGACAAGTAAGCGCTCCGGTGCGCGGGCGGCGCGCGGCCTCGTCTCCCGTCTCTGACGGTGCCGCCTGGAGCGCCCGGGCTGTGAGTGAGAAGAGCAGGGATCAGAGTCTGGCCACGAGGTCTCCAGTTCCTGAGTCTTGTTCTGATTCTAGAAAAGGAATGGGCGGGTGGAGATAGCAGCAGTCTCGGGCTGTGGAGGCCCGGGCGCCTCGCTGCCCTTCGCTCAGGGAGGCAGTGCCCTGGCCACGCAGTTGTTTGTGAAGGCGGCCGGTGGCATGTGCCTGAGGGGTCTGGGCCCGTGCCCTCTTTTGGCAGACCTGGCCTCCGCCGTGCTCTCGGCTCACCCGTTTCCCAGCCCCCGTCAGCCCTTTGCCCCTGGCGTCTGCCTCTTAGCAGCCCTGCTGCACGGCCATGGGGGGACCCGGGCAGCACCGAGCTGGGCCCGGCCTTGGGGCCTCCGTGTTGTGGCTGCAGGCTCTGCCGGGCGGCAGCGTGGGTGCAAGGTGGGCTGTGCGCCGCTGTCTCTTGGCTCCTTGACAGCGGCCTTTGACAGTGGCCAGAGACGGCAAACTGAGAGCATCTTGACTCTTTTAAATCACGTTAAGTGCTTGCCTGCACCCCCTTCTGTTGCTCTGGCCACCTCACAAGACAGTCACGGACCTCTGCCTGATTCTATGATTCCTGTCTGGACAGCGGGGGAGGTAGACGGCGGCCAAACCAGTCAGCAGCATTTTGTGAGGAATGTCCTGCCGGCCTGCGGTAGTTTTTCTCTGACAACCCGCTGACATTCTAAAATGATTTTTTTTTAAAAGTCAGACTGAAGGGGAAAAAAATCCCCCCAGAAACGCATTCCTGTCTGTCTGAGATGTAAGCTCTGGAACTTTCTGGGCCCGAGCACGAGAATGCTGGGACCTGTCAGCCTTTTGTCAGGGTTGGGGCTTGCTTGTCACAGTCATTAACACGCAGCCTTGGTGGCAGTCATTGTTTCCTGGAGACCATGGTCCCAGCACACTGCCGGCCTGCGAGGACAAGGCCGGGTCACTGGGGATGGGGGGACGGGGTGCACACCCACCCCAGGTTTACCATGGGGCCCAGGGCTTCCTCACCGGCCAAAAGCAGAGTGAAGGTGTCTATGTCATGAGCCCTAGTCGGGTTTCTCCTACAAATAAGTGGATTTCACGCGGAGGTCTGAGCACTGGACTCTGATGTAAATGTGTCTGATAAATTGATGGCACTTAAAAAGAGCTTCGTTTTCTCTTGGTGGCATAGGTTCAATCAATACATACTCAACAGTACTCTTAAATCTTCGTGAGTGTTAATGATAGTGAATTTAAAGCGGCTTTTAGAGGAAAATAGCTGTGTCTTCCCGTGCAGGCTGCATGCGCGTGCAGGACGGAGACTAGACTGCCGTTAGGATCAGTTTTCGGGCATTTTTCCTGCTGTTGCCCACCCCCTGCTTCGCTCTGACAGCTCTGTTCAGGAAGTAGAAGACACCCGAGGATTTATTTCCAGCCTCCTGCTAGACTTGTCACCACTTAAGTATTAAGTTGCATTTTCTTTCTCAGGGGGAAGTTTGTTGCCCTGGAGAACATCAGTTGCAAGATTAAATCAGGATGTGAGGGACACCTTCCGTGGCCTAACGGCATCTGTACCAAGTGCCAGCCCAGTGCCATCACGCTGAACAGACAGGTGAGCTCTTCTCTGAGCCACCCACATGGGAAGCGGTGGCTCTGGGCTCCTGCCTGAGGAGTGAGCGTTTCCGGAAGAGCCCCCACGGAGAGGAGCTGCCGCTAGCGGCTGCCCTTGGCAGCCGCGGGGTTTAGGGGCTGAGTGCCAGCCCGCCTGTGGGAGTTACCCGTGGAAGACGGTATTTGTACGCTTGCGAGCTCTGTCGAGCCAGAGAGTAACCTTCGGTTTTCCGTTTTGTTGTCTGCTGTGGAGGCAGAATTTTCTTAGCGACTGTTTAGAGTTCACAGAACCATCCTGAGACCAGTTCCAGGCATCAGTCCAGGCCTGGCTGGGGAGGGAGCTGGACTTGGGAAGCGGGGAAAGACTCGGGGCAACTTGGTGCAGCTAGCCCACCTGCCTTCCCCCGCCCCTCGCTCTTGAGCCCCATGGAATTTCACAGCCTCCGTGCTGTTTGAGGGCCTTTCTTCCTCTCCTTTTTCTCCTTCCCTCCATCCATCCCGCTCATTCTCCTTTGTTTTGTTTTGTTTCTCTCTCTCTCTCTCTTTTTTGTTTTTTGGCTGTGTTCACAGCATGTGGAAATTCCTGGGCCAGGGAGTGAACCACAGCAGCAACCCAAGCTACAGCAGTGACAATGCCAGACCCTAAATCTGCTGTGTCACATGGGACCTCCTCTTTTTTTTTTAAAAACAATTGTTTTGACCTAGAGATTGTGAAAAACCTGCATTTTAGGCAGAGCACATTCTTAAAGTGTGTGTGTGTGTGTGTGTGTGTGTGTGGAAGGTATTGGTGAATGGTTTGTGCTAGGAGAATAAATTGTTAACTTTGGTGGAGTGTTCTCATCCAGCCCGTTGTTGGTAACTCCACAGAAATACAGACACGTGGACAACATCATGTTTGAGAACCATACGGTCGCTGACCGCTTCCTGGACTTCTGGAGGAAGACGGGGAGCCAGCACTTCGGGTTCCTGTACGGCCGGTACACGGAGCACGGGGACATTCCTCTTGGCATCAGGGCCGAAGTCGCTGCAATTTATGAGCCCCCTCAGGTAGACGCCCGCAGGAGTCACGGTTTACGGGCTCTGTGTTGCTTTGTGTAGAAGGCTGTCGGGGATGTGCGTTTCAGACCGTATGTCGCCTCTCTTCCCGTGTCATCAGCTCAGTCTCACTCTGTGCGCGCGCGCGCGCGCGCGCTCACACACACACACACACACACACGATGTTTATGTTCTGAGTAACGGAGAGTAAGATCATGGCCCCTCAATACTTCAGTGTGTATTTCTGAAGAACAAGGACATCTTAGATGATAAGTACACTGATCAACTTAAGTAAATTGATCATTGATAACTATTTTATCTGCCATCTTATCCCAATTTTTTTTTGCCATTTACTAGGGCTGCACCCGCGGCATATGGAGGTTCCCAGGCTAGGGGTCTAACAGGAGCTGTAGCCGCCGGCCTTTGCCACAGCCACAGCAACTCGGGATCTGAGCCACATCTGCAACCTACACCACAGCTCACGGCAACGCCAGACCCTTAACCCACTGAGCGAGGCCAGGGATCAAACCCGCAGCCTCATGGTTCCTAGTCGGATTCGTTAACCACTGAGCCACAATGGGAAGTCCTGCTCTTTCTCTTCTGATTCTGCTTTTCCACCTTTCCGTACAGTCAGCTCTCCTGGGAATGATGGAATTCGAGTCACAGCTTTTTATCTCATGTCTTAGAATAACAGATTGTTTTGGCGGGGAGTTCCTGTTGTGGCTCAGCGGAAACAAACCTGACTAGTATCCATGAGGATGCAGGTTCAATCCCCGGCCTCACTCAGTGGGTTAAGGATCCGGCGTTGCCATGAGCTGTGGTGTAGGTCACAGAAGCAGACCAGATCCTGCGTTGCTGTGGCTGTGGTGCAGACCAGCAGCTGCAGTTTCCATTTGACCCCTAGCCTGGGAACCTCCATACGCTGCAGGTGCGGTCCCCCCCAAAAAAAGGTTGTCTTGGTGGGAGGGGAAGGGTTCCTAGAGTCTGTCCGTCTAGGGACCAGCAGTTGGCTACTGTGTTTTAAGGTCATTTGGCAGATCTTTTCTGTACGATTATGCCCCCACCAAGTTACACATTTATGTTCATTTGTTTTATTTTATCTTCAGTATTTAGGGATTGGTTTTACATTTTTTGGGGGGGACAGGAGAAAGGGCCTATACCCACGCACTTGGAGGTTCCCAGGCTAGGGGTTAAATTGGAGTTATAGCTGCTAGCCCACATCACAGCCACAGCAGCGCCAGTTCCGAGCCTCGTCTGCAACCTACTCTACAGGTCACGGCAACACTGGATCCTTAACCCACTGAGCGAGGCTAGGGATCGAACCCGAGTCCTCATGGATTACTAGTCAGGTTTGTTTCTGCTGAGCCACATGGGAATTCCTATATATATGTTTTTAATTTTGTTGTACGATTATATGACGTTTTTGTGGTTATTTAATATATACGATATAAAATATTTTGTGTCATTATATGTAAGTTTCCTACAAAATTGTACGGCATCCTGATTCCTGGTGTGCTGAGGTCACTGGGGGACCGTCTGGCGTGTGCAGGTCACTGTTAGATGCAGGAAGCACGAGGCCCTGAGGCCTGACTGGGGGCGGGGTGGAACGCTGGATTAGCTGGTGGGTATATGGGCGTCACTGTAAATTCTTTAAACTTTGCTCTATGTCTGAAACATTTTATTCTGTTTCATTTTACGTTTTTTTGGCCATGCCCATGGCATGCGGATGCTCCCCGGCCAGGAATCCAACCGCACCACAGCAGCGACCCAAGCTGCTGCAGTGGCAGTGCCGGATCCATGACCTGCCGTGCCACACGGGAACTCCCTGAAATATTTTCTTTGAAACAATGTTGGGGGAGTTCCCTGGTGGCCTAGTGGTTAGGAGTCAGGGCCTTCACCAGTGCGGCTGAGTTCAGTCCCTGGTCTGGAACTGAGATCCCACAGCAAGCTGCTGCACGTCCTAGCCATAAGTAAACGAATAAATAGAGAAAATGTTGGAAGAGAAAAAAATGGCACATTTGCAAGGTGAGATCTACAAACAGTATATTGCCCTTCGTCTGATTTCCTCCCTCCATTTTAAGCAGTTTTTGGTTTATACCTCTGAAGTCTGATGTTTTTACACAGGAGCAGATACGCATACTGTTCCCTTTTGTCTCTTTGGGCGGGCACCATACTACACGCTCGCCTCACCTGTGCCGTGTTCTGGAGGTCTCGCCCTGACTGGTTTACTTTTCATTTTTATTTTTTTAATTCAATAAACTTTATTGTGTTTGTAGTTGTACAACCATCGTCACAACCCAACTGGTCTACTTTGTAAATAAACCGGGGCCTGCATCTGCGGGTCCTGTCTGGCTGTGTTTAACGCAGACTTTGTGTATCTGACCCTGGGCATTTTCTTGTTACAGAGAAAGTGTTTGCAGGGCCTTTTGTGATGGTTCATCGAAACGGAGCCCGAGGTGGCAGGGGACACGCTCCCACAGGGACCCCGCTTCTGACCCTTAGGCACCGGGAGCTCTGTCGGTAGGGGCTGCTTGTGGGGGCAAGAACGTTCCAGTTCAGATTGACGAGGGTCTCCTCCATGGAGGTTTCTCTAGTGCCGTTGAGGGTGACTGAACCAGACAGAAGCCTCAGCCTTCCAGACGGCTCGCAGCATCGTCAGCTCCCAGACTGGGGTCCTGCCGAGGGGAACGCTTGACCTCCGATAACCTCCGGCTCATTACAAGCCGAAGCTTTTGCTGCCACATGTCATGAAACAAAATCCTTAGATTTGTCCTGAGTTTGTGCTGACCCGTGCCGGGACGTGTTAATGACCGCCATGCGGGCGACACCTGGCAACACAGGCCTCTGTGTTGTTTTGCCAGAATCCGAGTAACGACAGGGACATCCCTGAGTAGCGTCACTCGCTGTGGAATTACCTCCGTTTTCCTCTTCTGCAGCTGGGTCTGGCTCACAGCTGGTCCTCATGACCTGAGAGCTGGGTCTCAGCGCACAGAGAAGGTGTCGGCAAGCTGTGTCCAGCGCAGGCCGTGGGGCCCGGTGGCCGCCGTGGGCTGCGTGTGAGCCAGCCTCACTGCCCTGGGCTGAGTGCTCTGCCAGCCGTCAGCAGGTCACCCATTTCGGGTGGCTTTCGTTGGCTCAGGGGTGTGTGTTGCAACCCACTCTGCTTGCCTGTGAAGCTAGGCCCTGTCCCTTAGGAGCTGGGGACGAGTTTTCCAAGGCTGCTTTCTGGGAATGAGTGCTGCCCCACAGCACTGCTCCTGCTGCATCTGGGAACGACTGGTACCTTACGGTGCTGACCCTGCTCTGTGTAGCCAGCCGGTTTGGAGTGAGACTGTTTGACACTAACTTCTGTCCCCAGTGGAGAACCCTTGGGGCTCGAGAGCCTTCCTTAGTCCTGAGCAGCCACACACTATATGGGTCTGTCTGCCGTGAGCCAGCCAAGTAGCGTCTCTTCCTGGTCTTTCTGAATCTTGGTTAAAAGCACAGCGCAGCCCTAGAGGGGAAAGGCCTGGAGGCTGGTGGTGGTACCCGGTTGCCTTAGGCCTTCTCAGCTGCCGTAGCTCTCCCTTTTGGCAAGGAAGAGACCGGTGCTGCTTTGTGACACCTGACCCACAAACGGTGCGAGCGCTGTGCTGCTTTTCTGAACCCGCTCCTCTGAATCCGTCTTCTCTCTTTAACGCCCCACAGATCGGTACACAGAACAGCCTGGAGCTTCTCGAAGACCCAAAGGCCGAGGTGGTTGACGAAATTGCTGCCAAACTTGGCCTGAGGAAGGTACTGAGGCGCTTTTGTTGCTTTCTGAGGGGACCTGGCTCTGGGTGGGGACGTGTAGCTGGGTTGGATGGCCAGGCTCTTCTGGGACTGAACTCCCCGCTGCACAAGGTCGGGTCGGCCCCAGCATGTTCTAAAGCCTCGCCTGTCTTTACTGCGTGCCCAAGAAGGATCCCAGTGTGGGCTATCGTGTTAATTCCGCCAGACTTAGTCCTTGAGCGCCGCTTCAGCGTGGGGAGGAGGAAGCAGTAGCAGCAAGAGCCTGCGTCCTGCCCCGGAGGGGACCTTGCCGCTGGCTGTGCCTCCGCCTGCCCCGCCAGGCGCGTCCTCCTGGGTGCCTGCGCCTGGCATTCTGGCATTTGTGGTGGCCCCTCTTCAGTCCTCACTGAACCGCCTGTTTATAGAGGCATCCGAGCAAGTGAACCTCTAGTTTTAATGGGCGGTCGGAAGACAGCAGAGAATTTTGTTTTTGAGTCTGCTGACGTAGTTGATCTCACATCCTTGGTAAAGTTCCCAGGCACTTTAAAGATGGGTTTTTTTTTCTCTTCTTTTTTCTGTTTTTTGTCTTTTTAGAGCTGCACCTGTGGCATATGGAGGTTCCCAGGCTAGGGATCTAATCGGAGCTGCAGCTGCCAGCTTGCACCAGATCTGAGCCGCGTCTGCGACCTACACCACAGCTCACGGCAACGCCGGACCCTTAACCCGCTGAGCCAGGCCAGGGATTGAACCTGGTGCTAGTCCAGTTGATTTTGCTGAGCCACGACGGGAACTCCTAAAGACGGGTTTTTACAGATAATGTTCAACTGTGATTTTTGAGCACATCTTAGAAGTTCACTGCTATTAATAGCTAGCTAAGTGAGTTTTATCCTTTATTTTCTAATCGATTTAGACAAAGAGAAGTAAACTCCCTACAGACAAAAGGGAGGAAAACTGGAAATGTGCTCAGTGACTCAGGAGTGCCGAAGAGCAAAGTCGTTGTCTCTAACACGGAGTCAGCAGTGTGATTTAGGATCATATTTTGGTGTAGATTCTGGAAGTTTCTCTTACTCACAAGAGAAATGGGTACAGGTTTTTTACCTGTTTGTTAATAAATGTCTGTTTCCTGGGGGTCATAGTGGAAGACCTTGAAGTTACCTAGATGCCGTTCTTCAAACTTCCTCTGTCCTCATTCATCTCAGCTTGGTTTGGGTTCTGCTTTATTTACTGCTTAATTACTTTTATCCTTTAAGTCTCATTTCCTTCCTTACCATCCTCCTGGGGGTTTTGTTCATTGGGGCGTTTTTAAAGGAAATGGAAGTCTGCGGATCTGCCCGATCGCGTCTGCAGGAGATGGGTTTGGAGAGTCTTGTATCAGAGTTGTGCTGGACAGGGCCCGGGCAGCAGATCACTTCTCCAGGGGACAGAAGTGGGCTGTGCGCCTGGACTCAGCCCCTGCCAGGTTCTGGTTCAGGAAGGAGAGCCGCAGTGAGGCTTGGGGGCAGCAGAGGGCAGGGCTCACAGCGCCCACAGGCAGGCCCTGGTGCAGCGCGGGACACGCGGGGGGGGGGGGCGACCCTGCCCTTTCCTTTTTTTTTTTGCCTTATCTAGGGCTGCACCCGCGGCATATGGAAGTTCCCAGGCTAGGGGTCTAACAGGAGCTGTAGCCGCCAGCCTTCACCACAGCCACAGCAACGTGGGATCCGAGCCGCGTCTGCAACCTGCACTACAGCTCACGGCAACACCGGATCCTTAACCCACTGAGCAAGGCCAGGGATCGAACCCGCAACCTCATGGTTCCTAGTCGGTTTCGTTAACCACTGAGCCACGATGGGAACTCCCCTTTCCGTTTTAAATGCCTCCTCTAGGGAGGCTGTTTTCCTGTCTTAGGGAGAAATCCCTAGCGTCTGAAATGGTGTTGTCTTTATTTGCTTGCTCAGCATCCCTCTTCCTCTTTGGGCTGCAGATCCCCTTTTTACCGACGTTCTGTTCATCTTGTCCACCCCGGGCCCCGGGCACCTGGCGCAGAGCTGGGCGCACGGGTGGTGCTGGGAAGGCCTCTCGGCAATAGAAGAGCTCTGCTCGTCAGCCCTGTCCCCGCCCGGAGTGCCGCCGGCGGGGTGGCTGGTGTCAGTGGGTGGATCTGAGAGCCCGGGTGTGGCGACGCCGTGGTTGAGGAGCTGACTCCGCGGGAGGGAAGGCCTGGCCCCCAGGAGTCCCATCGGGATGTTAGTCTTCAGCAGAAGCCAGAGGACACGCAGCACCCGTTTCAGGAGGGGACTCAGGAGGTATTCTTCTCTTTCGCGCAGGTTGGCTGGATATTTACAGACCTCGTCTCAGAAGACACCCGAAAGGGTACAGTTCGATACAGTCGAAACAAGGTGAGATGGGCAGAGTGTGTGCTCAGCTGCAGCTTTTAGGGACCGGCTCTAGGCCACACGCCAGGTGCCTCGGCCCTGCTCTCATTTAGACCACGTTCTTTTCAACACTGTGTTCTTGATAAAGTGAGGCTGGGTCTGTTCACTCTCTGTTTCCCTTTATAAACCGGTGCTTTTGGAGGTCAGCCCGTGCGGGTGGATGGCCTAGTGCTTCTGGCCTTACTGGCCGCATGTGGTTTTTTGTGTGGAGTCTGCAACAGTCAGCAAGTGTAGGTACTTGCTTCACTGCAGTCTGTGCTGTGTCTGTTCAGTTCTTACTGTTTTCTAGAGAAGAGACAGAGGCAGAGTTTGCTGTGGTTCTGTAAACCTTCACCTGCCAGCTCTCTTTCCTTAGGACACGTACTTCTTGAGTTCAGAAGAATGTATCACTGCAGGAGACTTCCAGAACAAGCACCCCAACGTGTGCCGGCTCTCGCCAGACGGACATTTTGGATCCAAGTTTGTTACTGCAGTGGCTACAGGTATCCTCGTCTAGTAGCTTTGCACTCTTCACTTAGTTTCAGTGATTTTCCTTTTTTTTCCCTTCTTTTTGGGGCCATACCCACAGCATATGGAAGTTCCTGGGCTAGGGGTCAAATCAGAGCTGCACTCCTGGCCTACACCACAGCCACAGCAACAAGGGATCTGAGCCACATCTGCAACCTGCACCACAGTCCCCAGCAACGCCAGATCCTTAACCCACTGACTGAGGCTAGGGATCAAACCTGTGTCCTCATGGATCCTAGTCAGGTTCATTAACTGCTGGGCCACGAAGGGAACGCCCCTTAATTCTGTTTTTGTCGAGGAAACTAAGATGTTGAGGGTTTTTAGTTCTCCAAAGCCATAGAAAATGCTAGCCGTCAATAGCTGTGTGACCCGACTCTGTGGCAGGGGGGAAGGCCGCACGCGCGGCCCTCCTTCCCGACCCGAGCTGTAAGCGCCACTGCAGGCGCATGTGGCAAAGCAGGGTCTGAGAGAAGCTAGAGCGGCGGCGTGGAGGGTGGGCTTAGGCCGGGCGAGGCTTTCCGGGCGCAGCCGTGCGGGCATCTGGGGTCGGGGCCGCCGACCGTGCCGTGCAGACACCAGCGGTGCTTTGGCTGCGCGCGGTCTCTGTCTCCGCCCGTCCGCGCTGGTCTGTCACCCTGCGTTCACTCACGGACAGTCTGCTGGTCACATCTGCGTGTTAGTAAGAGCCAGGAGTCCAGTGTGCCCGCGGACGGACGTTAGAGAAGGCTCGACAGTCGTGTTTCCCGGTTCTGAGCGAGCCGTTGCTGGTGGGGCCTGTCCGAGGAGCTGCAGCGGCCTCTCCACGCCCCGCCGCACGGCCCTCAGAGCACGCCGGCAGCCGGTTCCGATGCCCGCCCAGGACACACTCCCGCGCGCCGGTCCTGCAGGCCCCGGGTGGGAGCAGCAGGGGCTTGTTTTGAACATCCTTCGGTGCACTCGGGTGAAGGTGTCTCTCACGCAGGTGGCCCCGACAACCAGGTGCACTTTGAGGGGTACCAGGTGTCGAATCAGTGCATGGCGCTGGTCCGGGACGAGTGCCTGCTGCCCTGCAAGGACGCCCCCGAGCTCGGCTACGCCAAGGAGTCCAGCAGCGAGCAGTACGTGCCGGACGTGTTTTACAAGGTAAAGTGCGACGGTCCGAGAGCCGGGGTGGCGGGAGAGCGCTGCGGACGCTGGCCTGGCCTGCACGCAACGCCCTGTGGCGCATTCTGGCCCTCGAGCCATTGGTCAGCCGCGGTCGTCCAGAGCCCCGCCTGTGGATAAAGGGGCCCACGGCATTTGTTGGCTCCCCGGGCCTCTGCGGTGTTAGCGTGGCACGCAGGCACGGGGCGACCCCCAGCTGAGAGCACCGGGTGCAGGCCGCTTGGTTTCTGAGGAGGAGAGACGCTGCCTCCCGGGACCTCAGCAGGAGGAATACTGGAGCTTCGCGGCAGAGGCCAGGCTCTCCGAGGGACCCAGGCTTAGGCTCACCGCTTAGACAAACGGTCGTTTCCCACGATGACAAGTGTGCTCTGGCTTGAACGTGTGGCACTGGGTGCTTCCCGCGGGACGGGAGGCGCTGTCCCTGCTCCCGGCCTGGGCAGACTGCTCTCCATCCGGCACTGCTCTGCCCGCGGCCGTCACCTCTCCCGGGACGCAGGGCTGCTTTTGTTCATCTGGGCAGCGTCTGCTTGGCTGTCGGCCTCCTGCAGTTTAAACACGTGGGCCCCTTGCACCTTGAAAAATGTGGCCTTATTTGAGGGGGAGGCTGGCTGTGTGCTTGAAACCCGTGTCTCCAGTGTCGCCGCTCCAGCCCCGTGGAAAGCCGCGGTCTCTGCTGGCCTCTTTCTTCCCAGCGGGAGCCGTCAGCCGGGTGGGCAGGGCCTGTCTGCAGCCCCGCGCGCCCTGGGGTCGCGAGAGTCTCCCTAGAGGAGGCTCGGGCTCTGTGCCACTGATGACTCTGGGCTTTCACCAGTCCCTTCTTTTGTCCCCGGGTCCCTTCTGCCAGCAGGGCTTTGTGGCCTGAGAGCGGTGAGGTTGTGGAGGCGGTTACCTGCCCGCGGCTGCTCAGCCTTGTAGTTTCCCTGCACCGAAAGCCCGGGCAGCTTAGCTCGGCGCCGCCGCCTCCCCGGTTTGCACGCCTTTTCTTCTGGGTTCTCTGTGTGCGCGGGGGTATCGTCCGGGGCGACGGTTCTGTCCCTCCTTCCCCTTCACGGTGGCTTCCCGTCCTGGCGGGGCTCCCTGACAGTGTGCAGCGACCAGCACCTCGGTCATTGCGAAGGTGTGCTTTCAGGGTTTCATCGCCCGCTGGGAACTTGCTGTGGCCGCTTCTGGGTTTTGTGTAGTATCCTTCCTTGGGGTGGAAATTCGCTTTTTTCCCCCATGTCTTGTAAGTGTCTTGCATTTAAGGAAGAGCTCCCTTTTGTCGCAGGACCTGCATAATTTCCTAAAGCACCCTGCTGTCCTGTTGGCTTGCTTCCTTGCCTATTAGTGAGAGCAGGCTAAAGGGCGTCCCAGGATTGTTTATAGCCCTGTAGGAGTTGAGACACTCATTTCTCAATGTTTCAGGAAACTACCAGTTTGAGCAAAGAGACCCATGAAAGCAAACATTTAAGTAATTCTTTTAGTCTTCCTGTGGACTTTGGTGTTAGATTTAAAATAGACTTTGTCAACAGGACATGCATTTTGTCCAAGGCTGTTCGTCACCGTGTAATCTGTGGTCACAGAGACTTAGAGCATCTAAAGCCTAGTAACGGGGCGCTGAGTGACAGTCCGTCCGTGGGGTGGGGCGCTCTGTGATCAGTAAGGGGTGTGTTTGAAGACTCAGGATATCAAACCTAAGACGCGCCTGTCCCCGTAGTGTAACCCTCATTAGCTTGTGTTTTTTTTTTTTTTTTTTTTTTTGTCTTTCTGCCTTTATGTAGAGCCACACTCGCGGCATATGGAGGTTCCCAGGCTAGGGGTCTAACAGGAGCTGTAGCTGCCGGCCTTCGCCACAGCCACAGCAACGCGGGATCCGAGCCGCGTCTGCAACCTACACCACAGCTCACGGCAACGCTGGATCCTTAACTCACTGAGCAAGGCCAGGGATCAAACCCGCAACCTCATGGTTCCTAGTCGGATTCGTTAGCCACTGAGCCACAAAGGGAACTCCTAGCTTGTGTTTTCTGGTGGCCCACGGGCAGGTGTTTACACAGGTGAGTGCAGCGTGTACAGGCGGCTTCACACAGGCCGGGCGTGGGAAGCTGGACACCCCGGGGCCGAGGCGGAGCCTGGAAGCACACGGAAGAACTAGTGGCTCACCCAGGGCGGGGCTCTGGTGGCACCAAGCGGCTTCCAGGGCCTGGATGAGCAGCTTCCCCGGAGGGTGAGGGGCTGGTGAGGATGGTTTAGAAGGAAGTGAGGAAGGACCGAGGCAGTGGGAAGACCAGTCGAGGTGAGTCCTGCTGTGCAGGGAGGTGGGAAGCGGGATCCAGAGGTCTGATCCTTCTGGTCTGGGTGGACCACCCGCTCGGGTGGGGAGGGGGTCGCTGCTGGTGCGAGAGTTGGGGCTGGGCGGGATCAGAGCTGGTGGGTGGGCGGCAGAGGAGACCTGGGACCTGGGGGCTGAGAGCAGGGCAGAGGCGGAGGACAAGGCCAGGTCCTTAACCTGCTGTGCCACAGTGGGAACTCCTATCCGTTATTTACGTATTTAGTGTAGCTTCATAATACCGTTTTGCGTTTATTAGGGGCAAGACCCTGCCCTATTCAGCTTTTTTAATCAAATGTTTAAGTCACGGGAGATTACGCTTGCTTCTAGCATTATTTAGGAAACTGTATCAGTAAACTAAGAAATTACCAGCTAGAGAAGAGATGCGGTAACAGCAGGGCGGTGGCACAGCATCCCAGTCTGGGAGAAGGCTTTTGTGGTCCCCTGAGACCTGGGAGCTTGGCTTTCACTCTTGCCCTTGAGCTGGAGATGGCGGGTCTTGCCCAGCACAGGCCTGCGGTCAGGTCCCCAGAGGGCGGGAGCAGGGCTGGGCGTGCCCGTGCCTGGAGGAGCAGCGGCCGGAATCCGCGCCGGGGTCCTCAGCCCCTCGCGTCCTGGTCATGTGTGGGGACCGGGGCGTGGGTCAGGCCAGGCCGGGCGCTGTGAGGGCCCGGGGAGGTGTCCGCTGGGGTCGTTAGCATCCGACAGGTGCTCTGTGGGAGCTCGTCCGCTGACTGTTGCCTCACGGTGACTCTAAAAGGACTTCGTCCTGAGAAGTTTGGTCGTTCTTGCTTTGTCCTGTGAGTCTCAAACCGAGCTGCTGGTTTTCACTTGGGGCCTCCTCGCTGGTCCTTTGAAGAAGAGCGGCGCACTGAGGACCCGCTCGGCCCTTTCCAAAGCCACGTGGGGCCGCCCTGTTGTCCCGGGACAAGGCCCTTTGAGCTAAAAGACAGAGACCCCTGGGTTTCTTGTTGACGTTTCCAGACACGGCCGATTGCAGGTAGCGAGGCAGCAGGGACCCCGATTTCCGACTGCTCCAGGTGGAGGCAGAGCTGCTGACAGTCTGGCGGCTGCCAGTTACAGTTGAGACGTCTTTACAGTGTCTCCCGCCTGGCATTCGCTAACGCCCGTAAAAAGTAATTGCCTTGTAAAATAGTGTCTGGGGCTGGGGCTTGGGCTGGCAGAGCATTTGCGGGAGGGTGTGGGCGAGGTGGAAGGTGTGCGTCTCCTCCGGGGGGGGTGACGTGGCACCTGGATGGCCTCGGGAACAGGGGGGTGCAGCGGGCGGTCGGGCTGAGCGAGGGGCCTGACTCACACCAAAGGGAGGCATGCGTTTTAACAGGAAACCTCCCTAGAGGAGAAGATTAGAGCGAACAGGTGCTAGGAAAACGTCTCTGCATATTAGAGCTTAATTAGATTTGAAGATGAATTCCAGACAGGCTAATTACGTGTGAGTTGTTGCAGGCTGTTTCTTGTAGGGGCAAGCATGTATTTTTGGAAATGGTGACTTAGCTGATCGGATTTGATGCCCTCTTCCCACCGCGTCTCCTCCAGCGAGAAACGGCCCCTTTGGGACCCCGGGACCCACCTAGGAACCTCGTGTCAGGGCTGCCACTGTGGAGCTGGTAGAGCCACGGAGAGCCAGGCCCGGCCCGCCTGCTGCAGCAGGAGCCAGGCTGGAGGCGGGCGGCCTTTCCAGGGACGTGTCCTGATGGCGCACGTGCTCCTTGCGCGGCGAGATGTGTCTGACTGTTTCCTGGGAGGGCGAGGGGCAGGTTCCTGCCAGCAGGTCTCTGGGCCGTGGACAGAGAAAAGGTCGAGACGGTGCGCGTGATCTGACGTGCACTGCGGGGCAGGTTACTTCTGAAGAGGAGCAGGGCCGCATGGGGCCTCGCCACTCCGCCGGGGTCTCGGGCTCGGTTTAGTGTAGGACGGCCTGGGAAGCTTGTCTCAAAAGATGGCCGGGCCTCTGGCATCCCGGAAGGATGCCACGCCTGTGCCGCACGCCTCGGGGAGGTGATCAGCCTGGCGTCCATTAGGGTCTGAGAGCGCGCGTAAACATAGACTTTTGTGTAAGGCCCCGTAACTGGGAACTGTGGATGTGTAATTTATATGCTATTCAGTGAGTGATTTATGTAATGGTAAGTGATGATTTAGAGAGAAAATATGACCCCCTCTTGCAGAATCTTTAATGAAAAGCGTCCGTTTTTATGAATTTATTTCTAGAGCTCTGTTTGAACTCAGCATGTTTGACATAAATCAGATCTAATTGTCATCTTATGATTAATGAACATATGCTGGCCGTTTTCCCCATAATTAAACTTTATGCTCTGTACATCTGACAAAGCAAAACAAGTTTAGACTCTGATGGATTGGTGGGGGGGTGCCGTGTCTGCATGTGTGTGTGTTTATTTTATTAATGCACCAGGGTTAAGTTTCTATGAAGCTGGGGTTTCAGAGGTGTGAGTAAGGTTGTTAAGAGTTAGCACTGAGGAGTTCCCGTCATGGCTCAGCGGAAACGAATCTGACTAACATCCATGAGATTGAAGGTTAGATCCCTGGCCTCGCTCAGTGGATTAGGGATCCAGCATTGCCGGGAGCTGTGGTGTAGGTCGCAGACACTTCTCGGCTCTAGCATTGCTGTGGCTGTGGTGTAGGCCAGCAGCTATAGCTTTGATTCGACCCCTAGCCTGGGAACCTCCATATGCCTCAGTACGGCCCTAAAAATACAAAAGAAAAAAAAAGGAAAGTTGGTTAGCATTCGGGTGTGAGGCTGAGAGCTTACCAAGGAAGGGCCCGGGTGCGGCCCGAGGCGGTGGGCGCCCTGGTCCGCGCCTCGCAGCGTTAGCCCCGGGCGGTGGGGGCGCCGAGGGCAGGGCTGTGAGGTGCCTTCCCGGCGGAGAGCCCCAGCCAGCCCTGGCCCAGAGCAAGGCCGCTCTGCCGAGTCATGTCCCATCGAGAGCTCCAGGAAATGGTGGAAGGTGGATTCATTGCCAAAAAGGGCACATTTTCCCTCTGCTTTTTATACACTTCAACAAGAACCCAGCCTGCCCAAACTCACGCCCTGACCTCTGCCTCCCATTTCAGGACATAGACAAGTTTGGCAACGAGATCACCCAGCTGGCCCGGCCCCTGCCCGTGGAGTACCTGATCATAGACGTGAGTGCACCGCCTGCCCCGGAGGCCAGGACGGGGCGGGGGGGGGGGACAGCGAGGGTGCGGTGGCCTGAGCACCTGCGCCCTGCCTGACCCAGGACAGGCTGCACAAACTTCAAATCTTAAGGGCTTTTCCTTTCAGTTTTTTTTTTCTTTATTTCCTTAAAAACAACTTGAGAGGTTCACTCCTGCCAACGTAAAGTACAGGGGAGGACCGCCGACTGGGCCGGGCAGCAGGCCTCTCCCTTCCACCCCACCTGGCACAGCTCCGCTGCCACAGCTGGGCTCGTGGTGAGCCGCTCTGAGAACACAGCCCACATGGGGAGTACAGCCGCGACTGTGTCCCTGAGTACGGGGGTGCTGTGGTCTCCTGGGGGCACTCCGGGAGCCGAGAAAGTGCCCTCCCCAAATCCCAGCTCCACCCACGGAGATGTGGCTGCAGGTCAGAGGGCAGTGCCAGCTCTCAGGGCTGGAGCCCACATCGTGTGCAGCAGCAGCGCTCTGTGCAGAGGGCACAGAGGTGCCGGTCTCCTCGCTGTAGCCTGCCAGGATGAATTCGGGCTGCATTTGTGCTGGGGGTGGGCATGTGATTCAGGCTGTAAAGTGTCATTGCGTTTGGAGCCGCCGATCCCCATGAGCCAAGCCCGCCAAAGCTCCATTCCAGCTGACAGCTCCCGAGAACGTGTTCATTACCTAGGCCGTGAAGGCATCTGCTTTTTGGGCTACCTAGGGGGCAGTTAAGATGAGAACAGATTGATGGAGCATCCGCTTAGCAGGCATCTGCGTGATTTAAAGCCAGCTTCCTGAGCCCTCTCCCAGTGGCCTCCCAGCCTTTCCTTTCTCGGAGGAGTGAAGGCCTTGCCCCGTGCCTCTGCTCTCGGGGGCATCCGGCGCTGCCGCCCGGAGCACCCCTAGGAAGGAGGGGGCAGCAGTGCCCAGACAGGTGCGCTCAGCTCCTCCCCGGCCCCGGCCCCGGCCTTTTGGGGCATCTGATGACTTCAGACCTCATCACCGGGTAGCTTTTCAGGCTTCTGTGGAGTGCTCTGAAGCGGCCGGGCGTCAGCTCGTTGACGAGGCGGGCTGGGTAGGGAGAGGGCCTGAGCCTGAGACGAAGTGTTCGACGCCCTGCATCCTCTGCCTGGGCATCTGGGTATTCACAGACCCTGCAGGAACCGCGATTCTGTGGCTCTCCGGGGGCGGCCGCAGGTCTAACCAATCCTCCCGAGTCCACATTTCCTCGTTGTTGCTGCCCAGGCAGTACCGTGCCTTCCTTCCTAGGGAGGGCCCCCAGCAGGCCACAGCCCCTCTGCTCTCTCTGGAATCATGGCAGCAGCTGCCACTGAGCCCCACGTGTGCCACCCACCCTGCGGACTCCTGTGTCAGAGCACAGGGGACCCTCTCGGCAGCCTAGGGCCTGGCCCCTCTGGCTGGCCCCACGTCTCTCCAGGGGAGGGGGTGAGTTCCGGAGGCTACACCCTGCAGCTCGAGTTCCCGTGGTCTCGGCAGTAAAAGCACAGCCGTGCCCGGGTCGGGGAGCTGCTGCTGGCTCGGCTCGCCTTTCCCGGTGCTGGCACGGCCATGGCAGATCCTGGGCCAGCCAGCCTGAAGCAGCTCACTGCTTCCGCTGATGCAGAAGACGGGCCAGAGCAGCGTTTTGGTGCTTTAGAAATAGTCCCGGAGGGGCCCGAACAGCTACCGTCAGTCTGGATGAGGTGTAATCTGCTGCCGCAGCGTCGGGGCACAGAGGAGGACCTGCGCCAGCGAAGCTGGCAGAGAGCTCACACTTGGGCGCTTTGCGGGAGGGCCGTCTGCCAGGAGGAATGAGGAGCTGTGTTTGTACTGATTCTTGTACATTTGCCCCATCCTGTAGTTTCTGTTGATTGTACGTCGGATTTAAGACGCCCCGTCATTTCTGAAGCGCGTCTGAGCCAGTTGAGGGGCCCGGGCTCCCCTGTGCACACGAGCTCCTGACGCCAGCCGTCTTCAGGGGCAGCGGCGCCCTGTGTCCAGCGGCCTTGCCTTTCTTCCGCCTGGACGTGCTGGCTCCGGGGCACGGAAGCTGGAAACTTGGAAGGGCCTCGGCCCGCTCACTGGCCCTCAGAGCCTGCAGGCTCTCTGACCCTGTGGCTGTGTCAGTGCAACCTGGGTGGCCGGCGCGGGGGCTGGAGTAGGAAGCTGCCCCCGCTGGGTGCCGCCACCCTAACGGTCACCAGAACGGTCATCACCAGAACGACCCTTTAGTTTGCCCCCGGGTCAGAGTCGCGGGATTCCCACGTGGGGGCGGTACTGAGGCTTCGGCCTCCCCGTCAGAGTGGCTGGGGCCGGGGAGGGCGCGGCCGGCCACTGCCTCTTTTTCACACGCCTCTTTTCCTTCATTAGATCACAACAACTTTCCCCAAGGATCCAGTTTATACTTTTTCTATTTCGCAAAATCCATTTCCTATTGAAAACCGGGACGTTTTGGGCGAGACTCAGGTAAGCTCTTGGTCTTCAGGAACACAATGGGAGTCACTACTGCGTGTTACCTAGTGTCACGACTGCTTTTCCAGCCAGCGCCAGGCTTCCTAACTCTTCTGTTTTGTCCTCGTGATGAAGCCTGGCTGGGCCTTTTTCTCAGGCGCAGCCGCGCACCGGGGCCTCTGCAGGGCAGGCGGCGTGGCGAGCACGTGGGCAGATCCTTAGGCTTGGGGGTTCTCCAGGAGCGCCGTTCTGGGGCCCGCTGTTAGTCACGTCGGGTCGCCTCCCGACAGCGCTGTTTCTTGTCGCGCTTGCCTCCTCCCCTGTCGCCCTGCCTGGCTTCTCGGGCGCTGTCCGAGCCTGGGGGCTCACTGGCGCAGGCGTCTGGGCATCGGGCCAGGTCAGAGCTGCCGTGCCCGCCTCGTGGGCCCACCTCGCTGGTGCGCGAGCACGCGTGCCGACGGCTGCGGTGAGACTGTCTCCCGCAGCGCTGACTGGCTCACAGGCCTCCGGCGCGTTGCTCTCCTCACTGCCCGCCCGCCTGGTGCTGGGGAGCCGCAGAGCCGCTTCCTGAAGCCGCCTTCGGGCCTCAGAAAGTGCTAGTGTCCCTCCCCCCCGCCACACCTCTGCCCCTCACCGTCATGTTGCCCAAGGCGGACAACACGAGGAGGTAGAACGCGCGTGTAGACAGAGCTTCTCCCGGCCCCGCAGTGGCCCTTCCCGCTCGGGTGCCCGGGTGGCGAGCTGAGTGCCTCACGGCTGGGCCGCTTCCCCTCGTGGACAAGCCAGATGTGCTGAGCAGCCGAGGGCCACACCGCTTCTGAACCGCGCCTTCCTCCGCCACGGGTCCCCAGCGGTGCGGTCCTGGAAGGAGGGAGGAGGGATGGCCCTCAGCGCCCCGGCCCTCGGGACCGAGCTCCCCGCGCTCACGCCCGTCTCCTCCCTCCACGCCCGTCGCTGCAGGACTTCCACAGCCTGGCCACTTACCTCTCCCAGAACTCCTCGGCCATGTTCCTGGACACCGTCTCAGACTTCCACCTCCTGCTCTTCCTGGTCACCAATGACGTCATGCCTCTGCAGGTATGGGCTGCGGCCGCCCGCACCCCACCCCGAGCGGAGCGCGGCAGCTGGGCCCAGACCGCCAGCCTGTCCCGGGCGGCAGCTGTGCCCGTGGGCCTCGGGGGGAGGACACTTCACCGGGGCGTTTGCCGGGAACAGCTGGTCCCCTCGGTGGAGGGCAGTCCTGCGCTTGCGGAGTCCGTGGACGTGCTGCTCAGCTCTGTGTCCTGCCGGCTGAGTGACAGAAGGGGTCCTGTCGGAGGAGCTTGGGGGTCCCAGCCTCCACCCCGGCCCGCGCTGCCCCGCCTCCCGCGCTAACTCCGGTTTATGGTCTGGGCCCGCGTCCTGGCCTGGGGTCATAGCTTCACAGTGGCGTTTTTAGGACACTCTGGGGGGAGACGAGGGCCAGTGCTACAGATGGTGGCTGCTGCCTGTGCGGCCTGGGGCAGCGGGTCCAGCCAGGAGGCCCCTTGCCAGGGCTGTGGCCAGGGGCCCTCCTTTGGCTCCCTTTCTGCCTGAGACGTAAGGAAACACGCTTCTGCGAGGCGATGGGGTGAGGGGAAAGGCCCTTCCGTCCTCTGCGCTTCCGCGCCGGTGGCCTGGAGCGCCCATTGTGTCCTGCCGGCCTTATCTGGTGTCTGTGTTTTGACCGCAGACTCCGCATGTGTGATTTTTGGCACCGAGCACCCCTGGGCTGGCTTTGCATGTTAAGCCCAGAGAGTGGCACCTCCAGCCCCAGGCCTGGCTGCTTCCTGCCCAGTAGTGGAGGGGCGAAAGCTCAGGGCCTCCTCGCTGGTGATGGGGCGCTGCCTCGCAGTCACCTGTTAGGGAGTGTTTTCTGTAGGTGCTGCCTGAGGGCCCCAGAGGGCTTTCTGGAGCTCATTCTGTGACCCGCCAGCTGTCTGCAGAGGGCCCCTGGAGGCCTAGGGCGCAAGGTGCGCTGACAGACAGACGTGCTGGGGAGGACAGGGCCGAGCGGGGCGCCGGGGGGAGGCTGGCCGTGATCACCTGGGCGGGGAGCGCCCCCAGCCCCGGGCGGAGAGCGGCACAGCGGCCGACTCTGAGAAGGGGCCAAGACTTAGCTCAACTCAGCGCTTGTGTTTGCAGAGCTGAGTGTGGTGTGTGGCGTTTGAGGGTCCTGCTGACCGCATGTGAGATTTTTGAAATTCCCTCCAAAGTGTGTCTCCGCTTTGGGGGAGAGGAGACCTGCGAGCGAGTCTGTCTCCCGCCCGTGAAGCAAGCGGAGCCCCCTTTCTCGGCCTCTTGCAGGACAGCATCAGCCTGCTGCTCGAGGCCGTGAGGACCAGGAACGAGGAGCTCGCCCAGACGTGGAGGAAGTCCGAGCAGTGGGCCACCATCGAGCAGCTGTGCAGTAAGTGTCGGGGTTGCCGAGCGCGCCGGCGCCCTTTCCGACCCTGCAGACCTGACCCCAGACGCGTTCTGGCATCGTGGGCAGTGGAACAGGTGCAGACAGGCCTCCAGGATGTTGTTGCCGCTGGCACACACACACACGCGTGACCGCCCGCGGCCTTGAGCGCACAGTTCCGTGGTGTGTATTCACGTGCCGCTTCTCTCCCGCCGCAGGCACAGTCGGCGTGCAGCTTCCGGGCCTCCAGGAGTACGGCGCCGTTGGGGGCTCCACCCACGCCGCCTCGGCCGCCATGTGGGCCTGTCAGCACTGCACCTTCATGAACCAGCCAGGCACTGGCCACTGCGAGATGTGCAGCCTCCCCCGGACCTAGGACTCCCGGGCCCTGCCGGCAGGACGGGCCCAACCCAGCCCCTCTGAAGCCAGGACCTAGGGCTCCCAAAGGGCTCAGCGGCAGCGGCCCTGGGGTCCCCGACCCACGCAGCTTCTCGGCACAGGCTCCCCTGGAGGCAGGGCCCGGCCGGTGCTCTGCGGCCCAGTCTCCGCAGCCCCACTGTGGAGGGGCACTCGGTGCCTCTGGATCGTCTCGGACCGAGGGGCGGAAGGGCTCGCTGCCGCCACCCAGCTTTCTTTTTTCCTTCCTTTTGGATGCTTTTTGTTGCTGCCTCGCCCGTGTTTTGGGTCGGGAGCCCCTGGTGGCCTCTGTACCCTGTTGCTCTGGGGCAGGCCCTGCCTGTAGGGCCACGTCCTCCCCTCCGGGAGCCACTGTCTGCTGGGGACGCGTGACCACGGGCTCGCTGGCCTCCCGTCCCCTTGGTGTGCAGGTAAATCTGCTGCCCACCCTTTCCTGCTCTCACCCGACCTCTGGGGGTTTTAAAGTCTGCATTGGTTGTAATAACAGTTATCAGTAATTCCTGCCCAGAAGACGTATTTATTTTTTTTAAGATAAAAACTCTAAACAGGGAGTGGGAGAGACTGGTTTCGCCCTGTCCCTCCTTTAGTGCGTCCCTGTGGGGGCGCGGGGAGCGCGAGTGGCCGGGACTCTCGCTCGGGACTCCTCACAAGTGAACCTCAGTGCCTGAGACTCTCCTGCCGCGCCGCACGACAGCGACGGCTGCGGACTGGGTGGTCGAGCAGGCGCCCCCGCCACTGGTCGGGCCTGCAGGGGCGGGGCGGGGTGCCAGGCAGACCGGCGGCTCCGGGGCCCTGGGCTCTGGCACGGCGACCTGGCCCTGAGGCCGGGTGAGGGGGGAGAGCTTGCTGTGAGGGCCACGTGGGGCCGCCGCCGGCACACCCGAGAGTGGGTGCCACGCCACCCAGGACGAGGCTGCAGTCAGGCCCTGCGCAGGCTCTGGGGTCCCCAGCTCCGTCTGGCTGGGCTCAGGTCTGGCCCTTCCCCAGGGAGCTGTGGGCGTCCTGACGCCTCTTTGCCTTAACAAGAGTCGCAGCTCTGAGCTGCACTCCGCGCACCCACGGGAGAGGCCGCCGGACACGAGCCCCTTGGGGACTTCATGTCTCCGTCCTGGGGCGAGAGGCAGGCCCGTGTGACCCTCCCTCACCCTTGGCGGTTGTGTCACCGTGGCGGGGGCCGAGCCTGGCACCTCCTGGAAGCGGGACAGCACATGTCTGCTAGGGCAGTCTGGCTGCAGCAGTGTCTGTCCTGTGGGGCGGGGACGCGGAGCGGCTGCTCCTGCTGCTGCTCTGGCAGCTGCCCTGTGGCCTCTGCTCTGGGGACGGGCTGTGAGGTCGCAGGGGGAGCTGGGGGGCAGCTGGAGGCCTCCTGTTCTGCCAGCTCTGTCTTTATCCAGAGCCGGTTTCCTCTTCCTCAACCTGTATTCTATTCACCTGGCCTTCCGGCATCTGCATAGTTTGTTTCCTTTTGTCTTTTAGCTAAAGAAAAAGTATTGTGATTCTTTGCTTCTGGTTTTGAGTCGCTCTTTCTTCAGTAACGCACTTTATTTTATTGTCCAAAGAGAGTCAGGGCTCAGCCTAAGGGGGGAGGCAGCCTGGCAGCAGGCCCAGGCCCAGGCAGCTCGGCTGCCGCCTCTTGTGCGGGGGAGGGGCCCCCAGCCCCACCTGCATCCCACCTGCACCCCACCTGCCCTCGCGTGGACGCGCCCTCTCCTGCCACCAGGCAACATAACCCAGAGGGGGGTCGGGTGCCGGCCTCTGCCGCCCAGTCTACTCCCGGTGCTCCCACCTGGGGCTTGCAGCCGTGCCTCGGCCGGGTTTGCAGTAGTGTTGCCTGGACTCCAGCCCTGCAGTGGAACCAATAAAAGTACCTGAAGCGACTGCCCGGGCCCCTTTGTCCTTCCTGGGCCCCAAAGGATTCTCCTTTCCCAAACCTCATCGCGTGACAAAACGACTTTCCCCTCCATGTGTCGCCGTCCTCTGCTGACGTGTTCAGACTACTGAAGAGAGACCCCACTCCCCTTGCCCGCTCCTTGGCCCAGTGCTCCCTGTGGAAATGCCCACGTGGCTGCTCCTGGCCTCTGCATGGTGGATCAGGTGTGCGCGGCCAGGCAGCAGGTGATGGACGCGGCCGGGAGGCCCCCAGACTGCACAGAGGGGCGGGGGTGAGGCCAGAGATGGCTGCCTGCGCTGGAGCCCCCTGAGGAGTGACAGCCAGGGGCCACTCTCCCTGCTGTTCAGGTGCCAGCCCTCACGTGGGCCACTGGCTTTGGCCACTGGCTCACTGCTTCCTGAGCACTGCCCACTGCTGTCCAACGGGCCCTGCCTGCGGGTGAGGCGGCAGGCCTGGCCTAGGTTCTGGACTCGGGCGGGGGGTGCTCAGCGCCAGCCTCCCATCCCATCCCTGTGTTTACCTGCTTTCACCAGCAGTGCCCTGCCTTCTGTGCAGCTCAGGCTGCTGACCTTGTTGGTTCTGTGAAGTGGTGAGGTTCTGGAACACCCCCCGTGCCCTGAAATCCAGCAAATGGTGTGTACTGCTTAGAAACGGAACTCGGGGTCCGGCGCGTTCAGTGTGCTGGCACGTCGCCTGTGCGCAGCCTGGAGCTTCCCTGTGTGTGCCGTCTGTGGTCTAGGGAAGATGACGCGGCCTCCACATGCGGCGTGGAGACCGTGCTGTCCTGTCTCGGGTCTCCTGACACACACACCTGTGCACACCCTCACGGGGAGCCGTCCACATCACCCCCGAACCGTCTAAGCCCTCTGCTCGTGTCTGTAACCCTGGGGGTTGGTGTTGAAGGCCCCCTCGCTGTTTAGACTGTTGATAAATCCTTCACAGAGTGTGGGGCTTGCACGGGCTTGGGGCCGGGAGCCTGCCAGCCCGCTTGAGCGGGAGGGAGTGGAACAGAGGACTGGCCCACTGATCGGCATCTGGCTGCTTGGTGCTAAACCTGGGATGTGAGGTCTGGCTGCCTCGGGCCCCCTCCCAGGTCCTTTTCTTCAGGACACTTCTGGTGTAGTTCCCTTGATGCTGAGCATGCGGCCCACAGGGGCTGGTGGTCAGAAGACCGACCAGCTGAGGAGTTGCCCCTGTGGCTCAGCGGGTTAAGGGCCTGACGTCTTTGAGGATGCAGGTTCAATTCCTGGCCTCCCTCAGTAGGTTAAGGTTCAGTGTTGTTGCAAGCTGCTGTGTGGGTCACAGATGCAGCTTGGATTCAGTGTTAGCGTGGCTGTGGTATAGGCCCCAGCTGCAGCTTCCATCAGCCTTAGGCTGGGAACTTCCAAATGCCGCGGGTACAGCCATAAAAAGAAAAAAGAAAAAAAAAAGATCGTCTGAGAACACTTGTGCACTCGGGTGGGCGTGGTGGGCTCACCTTCTAATTCCAAAGGCCAGTGGAGGGAACTGGTCTCGGGACGGGTGAAGGACAGACAGACTGCAAGTGCCACACCGGGCTGGGTCCAACCCAGAAACACTGGGGGATTAGAACTTTTGCTACTGGTTCTTTGCGTTTTTGCAGATACACCAGCCTTGGTGAGGTAGCTTAACTCAAGCCCAGAAAACATTTGGCAGCTGGGCGCCTTCAGCTTGCTCTGTCTGGCCTCACGCCACAGATGCCCCTTTCATTCATGGCTGTCTGGCCTTAGAGACTTCCCCAGCGGCTTCCAGGAGGGCGTGATTGACTGCAGGGTCGCCCTAGGCCTCTGAGTCTCTCATCCAGAGAGCTCTTGGCCCCTCTGGTCAGCACCTCTTGCCAAAGCCTTGGAAGACAGGGTTGGGAAGGAGAGGTGGCAGGCTCTGCCTTCACCCTGACCCCCAAGGCTGAGTGCTGATAAGCCGCCCCTCTTCCCGAGGCCTGATCAGTCATTTAGGGCCCTCTGGCTTACCCTGTGTCCCCACCGTCCAGTCAAACCAACACATCCACAGACAGTTCATTTAGGCATAAAGAGAGGTATACGTATGTCCACGTCGAGCTCAGACGCGGCAGTGTCCTGGGGATATGGTAGGTGTGCGGTGGCTCAGCTGCTCTGAGCCAGAGCCCCTAGCCCCGGGCGTGGAAAGACCTCATGCTGTCCGACCCCCTCCTGGACTTCGCAGATCCAACCGCCAGTCGAAACCCTGGAAAGTCGCTCGGATGAAAGGCGTTCTGATGGCCCCCGCCCTGGGGGAGTTGGCCCGGCCGGCCCTTGGGAGCACGAGAGAAGCGCGACTTCGTGGGTTTCCAATGGAGCCCCGGGGGAGAATGGACGAGCGGCAGGGCCAGGCCCTTGGGCTTCCCGCGTTTGGCTTTAAACGCTTTGGGCCTTCGCCAAACCGCTCTGTGTCCACTAGCTTTATCCCAGCCGCCCGGCCTTCAGCCCAGGGTCCAGCACTCCCGCCGAGGGCCCAACGCTCCGCACGGCCCCGCCCCCGCCCCCGGCCCCGCTGCGCTGCTTTACGGCGGAGGCCGCGCTGAGACCTGAGCGGCCGTAAAGCGCCCCGCCTCCGGCACGGGCGCCGCGAAGCCGAGCTCCCTACGCTGTGGGGCCTCCCGGCGACCCCACGATGGCCGGCCTCGCGCTGCGGGTGGAGTATCTGGCGGGCTTCTGCTGCCCGCTAGGGGGCCTGGCGGCGGGCAAGCCCCGCGTGCTGTGCCACGGGGCGGAGATCTTTCTGTCCACCGGGAGCGAGCTGGTCTATGTCTATGACCGCGAGGGGCGGCTGCTGACCGTGAGCGCCGGCCGGGCGGGGCCGGGAAGAGGGCGAGGAGGGGCAGGTCCCGGGCCCCGGAGGGGACGGGGGCGCGGGGTCCCCGCAGGGGGCGGCTCCGGCTTGGCACGGAGGGGAGCCGGCGCTTTGAGGATTTCGTCCTCTGCCTCGCTGGGCTCCGCCTGCCCCGCCTGACGCCGCCTTCTCCCCGGGCGTCCAGGCTGTGTACAAGTTTCCCGGCCAGGTGTGGCACCTGGAGCTCCAGGCCCTCGGCAGGGCACTCTACGTCTTGTGCGCCCGGAGCGGCATCTATTGCTTATCTTTGGACCAGGCCGGCAGGTGAGATTGCTGGGCGGCACTCCTCTGGGCGGGTCCTCACGGGCCTCGCTGAGGCTGAATTTGATATGGCCTCAGAGGGGCTTCTCGCTGTCCCTGACCGGTGTTTCCTTGCCCTTCTCAAACACTGCTCCTGTCACCTTATGTTCCCTTCACTCCTTAGTACAGGGGGTCCAGGCAGCCTAGTCTGCAGCCCAGAAGAGGCCCTTGGGCCTTGGTGGGTCTGCCATGTCACCTCTTTGAGGCGGGTCCCTGTGTACCTTGAGTCAGTGGCCAGAGGAGCCGTCGCCCGCACCCCCAGGTTACAGTGCAGAGCCTGGGTTCCGGCCCCTGCTCACTACTGCTTTAGAAGATAGAGAGGCAGCGAGTGTGAGTCACAGCACGGTTCTGCGCAGATGAGGCTTTCCTGTCCAAACTCCGTTTCTGGAAGCTTTGGTACAACCTGCTGTGCGTGTGTCCCCGGGTGACTGGCTGGGAGCAGAGCAGGCCGTGGAGCAGGTGGGAAGCACTGCGGCCTGCCAGCCGCTCCTAGGTGACTGTGACGGTCACTGAGATCACTGCCTGTGCAGACCCCAGGTCGGTCGTGTCGGGGGCAGATTGTCGTGCAGGGAGCTTGTGACCAGCAGTTCCCTGTGTTCTTGAAGGTCTATGAGCCAGGATGGCGGGAGTGACAGGGACGACCGGGACAGTGAGGACGGGCAGGTCGGCGAGCCCCCTGCCCCTGTGATCGCTGTGGACCCGGACGCCTGTGTCCTCCCTGATGCCACGCTGTGTGCCTTCGTCGTGCTGGACAACGTGCTCGTCACCCTGGCGCAGGGCCCCAGCCAGTGGAAGATGCAGCTGTTTGAGTGTCCCTGTCCGGGGGAGGACCCAAGGCCCGGAGGCCAGATTGGCGAGGTGGAGTTGTCCACCTGCACTCCCCCGTCTGGGGGCCTGGGGGCGCCTGCAGCCCCCCACTTCCTCCCGGTGCTATGCTGTGCATCACCACCAGGTCCCAGGGTCCCTCGCGGGCACCTGCAGGGCCCCGGGGCTGTCACGCTGGAGGAGGCCCTCTTTGGGTTACTCTTTGGAGCCGACGCCTCCCTCCTGGAGTCACCGGTGATCCTCTGCGGCCTCCCTGACGGCCAGCTCTGCTGTGTGGTCCTGAAGACCCTGGTCACCTCCAGGTCAGCCCCTGGTGACCCGAAGGCCCTTGTCAAGATCCTGCATCACCTGGAGGAGCCCGTCATCTTCATTGGGGCCTTGAGGACAGAGCCACTGGCCGAGGATACGGAGGACGCACACTCGGACTGCCTGGTGGCGCTTGGGCACCACGGCCGGACTCTGGCCATCAAGGCCAGCTGGGACGAGCTGGGGCATCTGGTGCCGGAGCTGCGGGAGTACGGCGTCCCGGGGCCCGTGCTCTGTGCCGCCTGTGGCGAGGGCGGCCGCCTGTACCACAGCACCCCCTCGGGCCTCTGTGTGGTGGGCCTGGCTCAGGGAGGCGGCCCTTGGGACCCCACGCAGCCCTCCGGGGCCCCAGGAGGCCTGCCCTCTCTGTTGTGTCCAGCCAGCTTGAGTGTCTGCAGCGTCGTCACCCTCTCGGTGTCATCGAGAGCGCCTGAAGGTACGGACTGCGACCTCAACTGAGAGACCCAGTCCGTGGCGTGGGCCTCGTCTCCCTGCCTCGCTCCTCTTCTCCGTAAACGTGCCGGGCAGGTCCGCCCTCACCGGCATAGCTTCATGGTTGACACTTCTCGTCCGGGGTCCTTCGTGTTAGAGGCGGGGCCTCTGCCGCTCCGCCTGGGTGGGGTCTGCGGCTGGGCGACCGTGGAGCTAGAGCGTTTTCCTGGGACAGGCAGTCCGGGGGGGGGGGGGGGCGGTTCAGGCCAGTTCAGGCCTTACGCTTCTTTGGAGGGCTGGGAAATGTCTGCTCCACCGGGCGTGTGGCCTCCAACAAGCCCGCCCTGCCTGAAGGCGGGGCCTCCCCGAGCTGCGAGGTGCGCTCGCGGGCAGGGCTGGGGCGGGCCTCCGCCGTGTCGCTTGGTGTTGGGGGGCAGGAGCGATCCCCTCCCCCCAGGGCGCACCCCGCTTAGGACAGCCGCCGCGCGCGTCGCGAAGTCTGCTGCGGTCCACACCTGGAGTGCTTTGGGAGGGAAAAGCCTGTCGCCTGCCCTGCAGGGAATGAGGGTGCTGCACCTCTGGGTGGGCTTAGGACTGGGCTCAGGGTCACAGGAGAGGGAGCCTCCCAGGCAGCTCCCTGCAGCCCAGGAGCAAGAAAGGAGGAGGAACGGTTTCTCTCAGGAAACCTCAGAGCAGCTTTGCTCTTGGGGGCCCTGTTAGAGGGGCTGCGATGACCCTCCTGGCCCTCGTCCGCCCCTTCAGTCCTGTCCGTGTACCACGCTGCCTCTGCTGCGCTGACACCCCCTCCGGGGAGGCCCTTGACAACACGTGCCCGGCCCAGGACGCGCCTCCGGCTCCCGGGACGGCCTCCTCACCCGGGCACCCATCCTGCCAGTGCCCTGCTCAGAGCTCCGGCAGGGCGCCCCTCCCCGCCTGCTGACCAGGCCCCGCGTGTGTCCACCTGCAGGCGGTACCGAGCTCCTGGCCCTGTCTGCCGGAGGCCGGCTGATGACCTGCAGCCTAGACTCGCACTCCGAGGCGCCTCGCCCCAGCCGAGTGAGCGTGGTGAACGCCGGCCGAAAAATCAAGGAGCTGCTGTCTGGAATTGGCACCGTCTCTGAGAGGTGAGTGGGCGCGGCTCGGAGGGGGGCTGGTGTGGCGAGCACGGGAGGCGGCGTCCAGGGTGGTGGCACTGGTCTGAGCCAGCCCCGTGTCTGCCTCTGACCCCCGCAGTAGCCCCAGGCATCTCATTGCCTGGCCGAAGGAAGTACTAAAAGTCAGCTGTGGGCACCAGGCCCTGTGGTTTAGGGCCATTTCCAGGGCACCTGCCATCCTCTAGGACATTACGGTGGCACCACAAACAGGCCGCCTGGAGACGTGTGGCGCAGGTGGCCCTGACAGGCATGCAGGCTGCATGAGCCTGGCGGGTGAGTACAGGCTGCCAGCTCTGCCGTCAGCCTTCTGCCACTGCCAGAGGAGAGGGCTGGGCCCGAGCGCGGCGGGGGCGGGACCAGAGGCGGCGCGGGGCCCAGGCCCGCCCTCAGCTGCCCCTCCGTCTGCAGAGTGTCTTCTCTGAAGAAGGCAGTTGACCAGAGGAACAAGGCCCTGACTTGCCTCAACGAAGCCATGAACGTAAGCTGCGCCCTGCTGTCCAGCAGGGAGGGCCCCCGGCCCATCTCCTGCTCCGTCACCACAGCCTGGAGCCGTCTGCAGCTGCGCGACGTGCTGACGGCCACCTGCCTGCTGGAGAACAGCAGCAGCTTCAGCCTGGACCGGGGCTGGGCCCTGTGCATCCAGGTGCTTGGCAGCGCCCGGGCCTTAGACCTGGACTCGGCCGGCTCGGCCGTCACCTACACCATCCCCCTGGACCGGCTGGGCCCTGGGGGCCGGCGGGAGGTGACGCTGCCCCTGGGCCCCGGCGAGGACGGTTCGCTCGACCTGCCGGTGACCGTGTCCTGCGCGCTCTTCTACAGCCTCCGGGAGGTCGTGGGGGGGGCCCTGGCCCCCGCAGACCGTCTCAAGGAGCCCTCTTCGGAGGAGTGGCCCCCTGGCGTCCTACCTGAGCAGGACGGCGTGTGCCTGCCCCTGAGCGAGCACGCGGTGGACTTGCTGCAGTGCCTGCGCTTCCCCGCCCTGGCCCCGTCCCCGCTGCAGGCCCCGGGCCGGCCCGGCCCTGCCGGGGACCCCATCCACACCTTCCTGGAAACTTGCCGCGGGCCCGGCAGCCAGCTGGCGGGACCCGAGTCCCTGCGGGCCAAGTACCTGCCCCCGTCCGTGGCCACCGTCAGGGTGTCCGCAGAGCTGCTCAGGGTCGCCTTAGGGGACAGTCAGGCAGGTTGGTGACACTGACTGGCTTCGCTCCGGCCCCGGGGCCCTCCGCCCTCTCCTGGGATTGGCCCAACCTCACGACCACATGTCTCTCCTCCAGGTGTGTCCCTGTGCCCTGCCACCCTGCAGTGGCTCCTCGCTGAGAACTCCACCTGTGACATCGTGAGGACACAAGCACTGTCCTCTGTCCAGGGGGTGGCCCCAGATGGCACCGACGTCCACCTCATCATCCGCGAGGCAAGCAGGGGGTCAGCTCTGCTGCCTGGGGGGCCTTGGCCGCAACAGCAGCAGCTCTGAGCTAGGTCCTCGGGCCACTGGGGCGGGGGGGGCACATTCCAGGGCCCGTCCTCCAGAAGATTCCGCTGCGCCCAAGTCCAAGTCCAAGAGGCAGGCTGGTGGGCGGCCTCGGGGGGCTGGAGGCAGTGTCGGCTTCTCCCCGGCTCTGCGTGAAGACCGCCCTGCCCGGTGCCCTCCACACAAGGCCCCGCCCCACACTCTGCGGTCCCCAGCCGGCCCGTAGGGCTCCAGCCTAGACCAGCAGGGTGCCAGGCCCCGTCCAAAGCCACCTGCTCCTGCTCAGGGCACTAGGAAGGGCTCAGTCCTCTGGCCCCGCCCCTCGCACACACCTTCCTTCCTGAGACCCGCGTCCGGCCGAGGGCTCCCACCCAGCAGACCCGCGTGCTACAGCATCGGAGGCTCTGGTGGAGCGGCCCGGTGGCCAGGGCGCCTCGCCGAGGGTGGCAGGTAGAGGCTGCCCACTGGCCTTTTCCAGCCAGGCCAAGACTGGGCAGGCTTGAGGGCCCTGGGGCCTGCAGGTGCTGTGTGGGGTTGGGAGGTGCCCCAGCGCCTCCCAGGGTCCCAGGAGGAGGGCTTCCGTGGACAGCACCCTTCCCGTGGTCTCTAGGCCTCCCGTCCCAGCTCTCAGGTTTCATCTTTGGCTTGAAGTGCTGGGCTGACCTCAGTCGCCCAGCCTCTTTCCCATTTTCACATTAAGACCCTGACCCGCTGTAACTGTCGGGGCCCGAGATGCACGGTGTGGGCCGTGGCGGGTCCAGGCATGGCTGTCCGTGGCGGTGCAGCCGCAGCGGTCACCTCCCTCCAGAGTGCGTGCCCAGTCGGGTGCTGAGGGGATGGGCTCCTCCCGGCAGACGTTTTCCAAATGAGCAGCTCTGCTTCTGCTTGGCGAGCTGCTTTCAGGCGGTGACTGGCACTGGGTGAGGAGACCCAGGCCCGAGCCCCCAGGCTTTGCGGGGATGGGATGTGGAGTGAGGGCTCCTGCCGGCTCCAGACCCGCCCACGCGTCCAGCCGCCCTCAGGCAGAGCTGCGGGCTGCCAGCCAGGCTCCCTGTGTGTTGCAGGTGTCTGTGACCGACCTTTGCCCAGAGGGGGCCCTCCAGGCCGTGGAGATCCAGCTGGAAAGCGCCTCTCTGGCCAACATGTGCAGGGCACACCACGCCGTCGTCGGGCGTTTGCAGGTCTGGCAGCCATCGTCAGCCGCACGGGAGGTCCCCATGGGGTGGCGGGGACCGTGGTGACCTGTGGCTACCTGCTCAGGGTGGCAGCTGAGCAGTGGGTGGTTGGGAGGTGCGTGGAGGACTTGCCCAGCTTGGCTCCCGGCGGCCTGTGAGTGCACGTGGCCCGTGTGTCAGAGGGAGACGGTCCACGAGGTCTCTGTTCCAGGTGGAAGTCTCGGCCGGCGCCCTCGGCAGGCCGGGCCCAGGCCGGCACCCATCCTCCTCCCTGTCGAGCGTGCGCCTGGCTGCGCAGAGGGTCTGTGGCCACAGCATCAGCCAGCCGCCACACTTTCCCTTTCGCGTGGTCCGCCCTGGCCCCCCGGCCCCGGGAGCCAGAGAAGCGGCTCCAGCTAAGGCTGGACCTAAGGGCTAAGGCTGCCACCCTAGACCCACCGGCACGTCCCGGCGAGCGCGGCCCAGTCGCCGCCGCGGCACGTCCGAGGCCTCACGGCGGGTCTCGGGAACCCGGTCCCCCGTCCCCCCAGCAGAGCCCCCACCCCTGCATTTCTCCGCTCTGTTGTCACTCCACTGGGCCCGAGACATGCAGGGCTCCAGGCACGCCGAGCACAGCAGCCGAGAGGTGGGCAGTTAGCAGCGGGGAGGAGCGGGCCGAGCAGACGGGGTTCGCGTCCCCGGGCCGCCATGACGGAGCCCCAGGGGTCACTCAGCTGGGAGGCGGGCGCCCAGTGTCAGCAGGGCGGGTCCTCCTGAGGCCCCTCCCGGGCACGTGCTGTGCCCCTGCCGGTCTGTGTCCTGCTCTCAGAGAGGGTGGGCCCAGGGCCTCCCGGCCAACCTCGTGTTTGACGGTCTGTGAGGACCCTCTCTCCAGCCACCTCTGGGTGCCGGGCTCCCCAGGTGAACTTGGGGGCTGTGAGTCGGCCCCACGTGGGCGGCTGCAGGCCTCTGATCGCTGTGCCCCCACCACCACGCTCCCGTGATGGAAGTGTTCTCGTCACAGCCGGCCTTCACCTGGCCACTCGGAATTAGGGGACACTTTCAGATGTGCAGCTTTGGCCGCTCCTCAGGGTGACAGGCTCTCTTCTCAGCACCCTGCCCCTTGTGACCCCTTAGAGGCTGGTCGTGCAGCAGGCTGCCCGGGACTCCAGCCCGCCTGACCTCCGCCTGCAGTATCTCCACCAGATCCAGGCCAACCACGAGGTGAGGCCCTTCGAAGGGGCTGGTCCCCAGCCTTCCAGCAGCCTGGGGAGGGGCATGTGGGGACACACACAGGCGCCTGGTTACCACCCAGCTCGGCAGGGCCTCCCAGTCCTCACAGGGACTGGGCTCCTGCGGCAGGGGGACACTGTTGTCCCTCGGGGGCGTGGTCTCCTCTCAGCCTGGCCACGCCTCCTGTGGCGATGGGTCATAGGTGGTAGGAGGCGTGTCCCACACACCAAGGACCCAATCACGTCCCCAGGAGGGTCTGTCTGCGCGTGGGGGGCGACCCCCAGGGGCACCCGCCAACCTGCCCGGTGGGGAGGTGGGGGCCCAGCCGCTACTGCCCCGGCCTGTAGACGCTGCTGCGGGAGGTGCAGACCCTGCGTGACCGGCTGTGCGCAGAGGACGAAGCAGGCTCCCGCGCGCCCGCCCAGAGGCTCCTGCAGGTGTACAAGCAGCTGCGCAGCCCCAGCCTCCTCCTGCTGTGACGCCAGGTGGGCCCCGCCCGGGTCGGCCCCTCTGGAGAAAACCTGGCTGCGTCCCAGCCCCTGGCCCGGAAGGCACTGTGGGCCCATGCCAGCCAGGGGTGCCAGCCAGCGGGGTGCTGCGGTGACGGCAGCCAGGCCTCTGGGCCAGGGGGGGCTGGGCTGGGAGGAGGGGCCCGGGCAGGCCCACGGGCCTGCTGCTCACTGCTGCCGTCCTCAGCAGCCACCCGGCCTCCGCCCCCAGAGCGCTGGGGCTGGACCAGCAGCGTCCTGCCCACCTGGGAGCCAGGCCCCCGAGCAGGAGCGCTGTTGCCCCAGCGGCCCACACAGGCCATGGACAGGGGCCATCTGGGTGGGGACTCAAGTGGGTGGGCTTCGGTGGTCATTGTTCCCACCGCTGTGCCCAAGCCCAGGACCGCCATTCTCGGCTGCACCGCCCGCCCGCCCCTAGACCTCTCACCCAGCACTGGCCACCTGGGGGCCTCAGTCCTGCGCGAGAGGGCGCCCATGACCAAAGCACAAAGAGGGGTGGGGACTCCTGCAGGTGCCTCGTGAACAAAACACTCAACAACTAAGCGCCTCTGGCCAAGGCCAGCACTGTGCATCGTTCCCAGCATTGCTCGGGGGGCAGCGGCCCCACGTGGCTCGGGTGCTTTGGGGAGGGTGGCGCTCCCCGACCTCCCACGGTGCTCTCCTCCTGTGCTGCAGGGCCGGCAAGGCCCCTTGCCTCCAAGAATGACGCTTTCTTTGAACTGCCTTGGCCCTGGCTGGTTTTTACCCCTCCCTGCTCGGTCTGGTGGCAGCTTTGACCTGGGTTCCTGGATGCACCCCCAGCTCAGGGCGGCCTGGCGGCCCGCACTGCCCAGCTGAGCCTCTCTGTGGCTCACAGTCCAGGGAAGCCACAGCGCTGGGTGAGGTGGTCCCGCAGTGCCCACAGGTCACCAGGCCCCTCCTCAGGAGGACCAAGGCCTGGAGGAGAGGGGAGGTCACCGCACAGACACAGCACTAGAAGGTTCTTCAGGGCAGGAGGAGGGGCCTGCCCGCCCTGTGCTGCCCTGTCCTTCCTGCTGGGAGCAGTGTGACAGCTGCCTTCTCCAGGGACAAGCAAGCCGTCCACCTCCAGCCTCTGCTGGCTCAGGTGGTGCTTACGCAGCCTCGGGGGGAGTGTGGCTCGGCCACAGAAGGACCTGTATCGCCTTAGCCCTGTCCCCGGGTGTTTCTGGGGGTCCCCTTCCTGTCACCTCCCTGAGTGCCATGAGGGAGGGTGGAGTGGCCAGACCAGCCCACAGGGACCCCGGGGTAGGGGACAGCACACACAGGCCCTGCTTTGCCTGCCACGGAAAAGGGTGGCGCGTCCCAGGCCCTGGCCAGCCTCCTCCAGCACAGGCCACAGAGAGCGCGGAGCTGACAGGTCTAGTGTTTCAGTCACCTGCAGGGCTCCCCTGCCCAAACCCCAGCTGCGTGCCAGGTCACGGAGGCAGGAGAAGACACTGGAGGGGCTGCCGTGCTGTCCCACAGCGTGAGCTGCAGTCGTGCAGGCGCCCGTGTGGTGTGTGTGAGAACAGGAACCATCTCCCCCGGGCACCTGGGGGTCACTCAGCCACCCCTGGTCCCCACGTGGCAGCTCCCGACACAGGCAGTGATGGCCCCAGAGCCAAGGCAGCTCCCTGGCAAGCCTGACACTTCTACTTGGTGATTCTCAAGGACAGCCCTCTGGGGTGTTGGTGCTGGTCTGTTTGTAAAAGACTGGCTTCGAGGCAAGTTCAAGGAGCACCAGTGGGGAGCTGCTCCTCCTGCTGCCAGGGGGTCCCTGGTGGCGAGGGCACTGTGCCAGTAACCCGAGGCCAGCCATCCCACATCAAGGATGCACATCGTCGTCTCCAGAAATGGAGAGCTACAAGAGTTCCCGTCGTGGCTCAGTGGTTAACGAATCCGACTAGGAACCATGAGGTTGCGGGTATCAATCCCTGGCATCGCTCAGTGGGTTAAGGATTCGGCGTTGCCGTGAGCTGTGGTGTGGGTTGCAGACGCGGCTCGGATCCCGCGTTGCTGTGGCTGTGGTGTAGGCCGGCGGCTACAGCTCCAATTAGACACCTAGCCTGGGAACCTCCATATGTCACAGGTGCGGCCTTAGATAAGGCAAAAAGATGAAAAAAAAAAATGGAGAGGTACAGACACAGCCAGGAAAATGAGCAAGAGAAGCAGAAAAGATGGGACAAATGGGAAAAAGGCCAGGGACGGCAGCAGTACACAACCAGCTGCTTGGGTAGCCACCTGGGCCACAGACGCGAGCCAGGAGCCCTCGCCTGCTTGGGTGCCCTCTGTCAGGCCCCCAGAGCAGGGGTGGGGGGGTGCTGGCCCCCAGTGGGCCCTGCTGTGAGTAGTGCCCCGGGCCGTCACCGAGGAGTCCGCACTGAGGGCGCTGTCCCCCGCTCTGCTCCCAGCCCAGGGTGCCAGGGCATGCTTCTACCACCCTGGTCAATCCCTCGTGGACACCCTCAAACGCTCCCCTGCCTCCCTTCTCCAGCCACTGCCCTGGGCGGTGGGGACTCCAGCAGCTAGGGTCTGAGGCCACGTGCACTGTCTGGCTGTCAGCAAACAGGAGACGCCCCCCGCAGCACCCCATGGAGACAATGGAGCCCCCCCAGGGGGGCACCTGAACATGGCCTTTCTGGGCCTGGTGCCTGTTTCAAGCAAGAGTGCCCAGTAGGTGGGCCCCAGCCCTCCCGTCCCGGATGCCAGCAGGGGGCAGTGCAGACCGCGGCTCAGGACAGCGGCCCCTCCCCCTGCCTGGGGCTCCTGCGTCTGATTCTTGATCTGAGTCTGCCTTGGATTAGTTGCCCTCTTGGTCCCTAAGGTGAGCGACCTTAGGAGGGTCAGCCAACGGGGCCCACGGAGGGGTCCTAGCTGGTCCCCCCAACCAGGTTGCCTTGTGCCCCTTCCTGTCGTCCCTGGCCGTGAGCGTCCCCTCTCCCCGAACCTGCCTCTGCACCCCTTCCTTGCTGCCCTCAATCCGCGGGACCCTCCTGCTGGACAAGCCCCGACTTCGGATTTCCTGGGCATGAGGGATGGAGGGTCAGCGGCCATCGCAGGAGCCCCAGGGCAGAGGGGCCAGGGAGGGCGGCGATGTGGCCCCTGCGCGCGCACCCCTCCCCACCCCCCAGCGGCGCCACCGACCCACGAGCCGCTGCGTCACAGACACGGTTTAATGTGGGACAGGCGGCGGCGCTCAGTACTCCCAGAGCGCGACCCCGGCCGGCGCGTCCGCGTCCGCGCGCAGCAGCCCCGAGGCGCCGCCGCGCAGGTACTTGCCACTCCGGGTGCGGATGGCCAGGCGGCCGCGTTCGCGAAACTCGAAGAGGAAGTCCTCGGCGCGCTCGCCGTCGCTGCACACGCTGCCGTGGCTGCCGGTGTGCCAGAACCCGCCACCTCGGCCTGCGGGCACCGGGCGGACGTCGGCGGGCGGCTCGCTCCCCGCCCCCGCCCCCACGCGCGACCCCGCGACCCCGCCCCCGCCGTGCGAGACCCCGCGACCCCGGCCCCGCCCCCGCCGCCCGCGACCCCGGCCCCGCCCCCGCCGCGCGCAACCCCCTGGCCCCGCCCCCGCCGCGCGCGACCCCCCCCGGCCCCGCCCCCGCCGCGCGCGACCCCGGCCCCGGCCCACCTCGGATCTGGTAAGCGCCGTCGCTGAAGCTCAGGTGGAAGACGTCGTAGACCGAGCGGTTGGTGTCCAGCTGGTTGGAGCCTCGGCGGTGGCAGACGAAGCCGTCCAGGCCGCGCAGCACAAGGATGGGCCGGTTGATGAGCTTGAGGATGAACTCCTCGTCCTCACCTGGGGGCAGAGGGGGCTGAGGGGCCGGAAGGGGCTCCCTCAGAAGAGCTCCAGGCCTGGACCGCTGCCCAGCTCGTGTGCCCGCGTCTGCCACTGCCGGCTGCCTACGTGATCTCGGCCAGGGTCCTGCAGCCACTGACCGGCGTCCACAAACATGTAGTGGGGTTAAAGGACGCTCTGCGTTCTGCTCCCCACTACAAGAGCAGGGACCTGGAGCAGCCAGTGGGACTGAGGTGGCAGGGCCCCTGGCAGTGAGGGGCCAGCCCCCTGGAGACAGGGTTTCGGAGCTGGCACTGTTCCCAGGCAGAGGGCCCAGCCCCAGGGCGGCCCCCCCCCCCGAGCAGGAGGGATGTGCTCACCCACAAAATCGCTGGTGGCTGCCAGCTGCCCGTTCTTCTTCATGCACACATAGCGCCCGTTACTGGCCTTGAGAGCCACCCGCCTGCCCCGCCACTCCATCTCAAACATGGTGTTTGCAGAACTAGAAGGAGCAGATCCAGAACCCCCTCAGAGGAGCTGAGCGTGGGGGCTCAGGGTCAGGCCTCCCCATCCCCTCAAGTTCAGTCTCACCCCTCAGGGAAGGGACAGGCACTTGCCTTCCACTGAGACAGCCACCACCATTAAGAGCTGCCTCTCACCCCAGAGGGCATTCTTCCCCAGCTGGGCAGTCACAGGGGTCCCCGTGGTTCGGGAGGAGGTGGTGATACAGTGGTCGTGGTCGTGGAGGTGAGGGTGGTGATGATGGAGCAGGTGTTGTGTGATGGAAGCGATGGTGCTGGTGGTGGCGGTGGTGGAGGGGGTGGTGGTGCCAGTGGTAGAGGTGATGATGAAGGAAATGGTGGTGGTGGTGGAGATGATGCTGGTAGTTGGGATGGAGGTGATGGTGATATTAGAGGTGGTGGTGGTGATGGAGGTGTTGGAGGTGGAGGTGATGGTGCTGGAGGTGTTGGAGGTGGTGCTGGTGGTAGTGGAGGTGATGGCGCTGGTGGTGTTGGAAGTGGTGGAGGTGATGGTGCTGGTGGCGGTGATGGAGGTGCTGGTGGTTGTGGAGATGATGGTGGTGACGGTAGAGGAGGTGATGATGGAGGAGGTGGGGGGGTGCTGGTGCACTCACACTTGTGTGGCGGTGGCCTGGATGCCCCCGTGGGTGACCAGGGTCCAGTAGCCCCCAGTGCTGGAATAGAAGGTGCACTTCTTTGTCTCTTGGTCGATCTGCATCAGGAAGGTCTCATGCCCCAGTCCCTCGTCTTGGTTGGCTGAGACGTTGACCCCTGGAGGGAGGAGACGGCAGGGCCCTGACGCCTCCCCTTGGGTGGGGTGGGGAGCGGAGGGATGGCGGGCGTGCTCCTGGGCAACCCTGAGGTCAGCGGGGGCCTCGCGTAGAAGCCCCTGGACTTGGGAGGACGTGGAAGGCATGTGTCCGGGGCCCGGCCCCTGCCCCCTCAGGCGCCTGCCCGGCTCCCAGCACCGCCCCAGAGCCGGGCCCTTCCGTGCAGGCAAATCCCGCTCTGCTCATCGGGGGTAATCCGCTTGCCCTGCCCTGGCGATAAGGACGCACCAGCCTCTATTTATGTCTCTTCCTAAGCCCCTGGGGGGAGGGTACAGAGGGGTCCCTGCCCCCCAGCCATGGCTCAGGACACAGCAGGGGCCTGGGAGCAGGGACCGGCCCCCGTCACCTCCCCAGCCCCCCACTCACATTGCAGGGCCTCCCAGGAGCCCCGAGGGAGGCCAAGGCTACTCGGGGCTCCGCCTGGGCTTCCCGGTGGGGAGATTAGGGGGTCTGTGAGCAGGTGGGGGCAGCAGGCAGGCAGCGCATCTCCCCATAAACCACACCCTGTTCCACCGCAAACGGCCGCTCGCAGAGCCCCCCGAGGCTGGGCTCCAGGGGCTCCACTGGGCGAGCAGGAGCGAGTGGGCAGAGCCCCGTCAGGCCTGAGGGTCGGGGCCACCCAGACCAGAGGCTGCACCTCCAAAGCCCCCAAGCTGGGCTCTGTGTCCCTTCTTAAACAGGACACTGCTCAGAGCCAAACAAAGCGGCCCGGCATTTTCACCGCCAAGCCCACCGTCCCATCAGCGGTGCTGCTGCCCTGAGCCCAGATCAGTGGTGACAAAGCGTACCGCCGCCCTTGCGCTCCGGGCTCCGGTCCACGGGGAGCGGCGGACCCAAAGCCCATGACGGCCATGGGCTCGGCCAGGGCGGCCTCACTGAGGCAGAGCTGAGGAGGCGAGGGGCCTCCCTGCCAGTCCTAGGGGAGGAGACCAGGGCCCTGGGCTGCAGCTGCACACCTCTGCCCCCATCTCCAAGGACGGCCCTGGTCGTGTCCCGGGCTCGGCCCCTACACACCCCGTCCAGGCAGGATGCCGCCCAGGGGCTCCACCTCGCAGCCATCTGCCCCGGGGCCCAGACCTGGGGGGAGAGGCTCGCGGGTTAGGGTCGGCAAGGAGGAGGCCCACGCCGGCGCAGGCGAGACGGATCCCGCGGCGGGCGTGTGAGCAGCAAGGGTGCCTGACAGCCTTTACAGGAGAACCTGTCTTACTCCTACAAGACACAAGAAGAGCCAGCGTCCCTCTTTCCTTTGGACTGTGTCCTGTCTGGATGTGAGGCCTGGTGCAGCAGCAGCCATCTTGTGACCATGAAGGCACCAGCCTGAGATCACGGCTATCCCAGGAGAGCAGTTCCTCAAAGAGGAAAAAGCAGAGAGCCTTGGTGATACCACTGAGCTGGCCACGGTGCCTGACTGGGACCCTACCACCCCCATGCCTCCAGACTTCCTCTTATGTGAAATAATTAGTGTCCTCGTGGCTTAAGGCAATTCATGGCCATTTTTCTGGTATATGCAGCAAGGAACACTGCCTCCTCGGCCACCAGGCACCCACATAGCACCAGTGAAGACAGGCAGCAGGCACGGCAGAAACAAGCAGAGTCTGGCTGATAGAGGCAGCAAACATAAGGAGAAACCAAGATGCTCAAACACCCGAGGGGGAAGGAGATGGGTTTGGGAGCTGCCTGGCCAGCAAAATGACAGTGGATGATGGCACCACTGCTCCGCTCTGCAGAAGCCACCACTCCGGGTGCCTTGGAAACTAGGGCGCCACCTCCCTTCCCCCCACACCCCCGAGCCATCCGCCAGCACTGAGATGCCACCTTCCGCTTCATCGAATCACTGGTCACCAAGTCCACATTTGAACATCTCTGGGCTGGGCCGTATGCCCCGGGCTCCCCACAAGGAAAGCAGGGAGGCAAATGTGGGGCTCTCTGGCCTCTACGGGGCGGGGGGCGGGTCTGGTCCTGCGTGGAGGAGTCCCCCGTCGGGGATGGGGTCAGATGCAGGGGGGTCCAGAGAATGAACAGCAGTTTACACGCCTACCCTCCCCCACCCCACCCCTCCCCCTGCAACGCCACCACCATCCCTGCTGCCACCACCACAAGTCTCTCTCACAAGTTGAATGTGTTTGTATCCAGCATCTCCTGTGACTCACAGAGGAATCTTTTCACACTGCTGCCCACCTCTTACTGACAAACCAAGCACGTGGGCCCTGGGCTAGGCCAGAAAGCGGTGTGGCTAGACAGCAGGACGGGCGATGGGAAGTACGAGGGCCGTTTGTCCTCCGTCACAGCCCAGGATCCCACCACATGCCACAAGAGCTTGGGGTGGGGGGTGCTGAAAGCTGGTCCCGACTCCGCATGCCCGGAGGCCCGGGCTTCGGGTGCTCAGGGCTGGGCCTCTGCCGCCTGGACCAGGTGGTGGCAGCCAGCCGCGTCAGGGTGTGCCCGGCCACTCCTGGACGCACAAGGCCAGGAGCCCGAGCAGCTCGAAGCCACCCTGGGACCTCCGCTCCCTCAAGGGGCGGAAGGAACCGCCTGTGCTCACCCCACAGGCCTGTGATCACGTGCAGACCGGCCCACCGGTCACACCAGGGAGGTGACCAGTGAGCCAGGGTTTGGGGGAGCCCTGTCGCATCTGCTGGGCAGAGTGTCTCCCCACCAAGGAGTCTGGGCCTGGAGGGGCCCCTCGCATCCCCCTGGACTGGAGGGACTCGCGGCCCCTCTCCACCCCACTCCTGGGGCCAGAGGAGGACCCCCGCTAGTCAGGCACACAGGGGGTGAGCGCAGCTGCAGTGCCCCACTCCACTCCACTGGCTCTTTGCCCTGCCCTTGGTCACCTCCCCAACTTTGTTTAAAGTTTAGAAGTGCAAAAAAAAAAACAAAAGTTTAGAAGTGCCGTGGTGGAAAAGAAGGGGGCGGTGGGGCCTGCGCCCCCCGCCGCAACCCCGTCCCTCTTAGCAGTGGGCCTGGGATTCCTCCAGCCAGGATGGGGCCCACCCTGCATTCTGCAGCTGTCCAGCAGGCCCAGGGCTTGGTGAGACCTCCTCCAGCTATCCCGAGAGCCAGCCCCTCCGAGACCCCAAAGCCAGCAGCCTTCAGTGGAGACCCTGAAACCAGCAGCCTTCAGTGGAGACCACACACGTGGCCCACGGCCCAGCCACCCTCATTGGGTGTTATCACACCCTGTTGCCACCCACCAGCCATGGTGCCACTCCCTGCACGAACGCCCCACACTGAGAGGCTGGCATCCTGCTTACCTTGCCGCACGGACACGTAGCGGTGGTTGGCGGCCACCAGCACCACCTGCGGGTGACTCTCCTCCAGGTCGAAGAGCTCATCCTTGCCGGGCCGCGTGTTACGGCCAGCCCTGAGCGTGCCCGCCGGCCCCACGGGCGCCAGGTAGTGGCCATCGCAGTCCTTGAAGGCCAGCTTGCCCGCCTTGAGCTCCAGCGTGTAGCGGGCGCGGGTCTCGGGCTCCCAGACGAGGCGGCCGTCGCTGCGCAGGTAGCGGCTATCGCAGGACCTGAGGCAGTACTGCCGGTTCTGGAAGATGAGCGTGATGAGCGCGTCCACGCCCCACGGCGTGTTGCTGTCCGCGGCGATCTCGTCCTCCTGCGGGCACAGGTGCGCGTAGCGCCGCCGGCTCACGCTCAGCAGGTGGGCCTGCGGGTGGATGGCCAGGTGCACCGTCCACAGCTCGGCTGGGGTGATGGCCGTGGCGAAGCAGGACAGCTGGTCCTCGGTGCCCCCGAAGAAGCGGCCGTGCGGCTCGGACTGCAGCACCCAGTGCCCATCGGGCTGCGGCAGGACCAGGAAGCGGCAGTCGCGGCCCGGCTGCTCCGCCTCGCAGGCCACGCGCCCGTCCCCCTCAGCCGACAGGTAACGGCCCAGGTGGCAGCTGCGGAAGAGCACGGCCGCGCCAAGCCCCGGGTCCGGCTCCAGCACCCACATCTGCTTCCTCTTGAGGCTCAGCGCCGAGGCGTTGACCTTGAAGCCGAAGCTCTCGGCCGTCAGGTAGCGGTCAGTGTCATTGACGAGGCCGAACTGGATCTTCAGCGCCTGGTGCAGGCCGTTGGTGGGCATCTCAGGGGCTGGCGGAGGTCCCCGAGGGGCCGGCAAGCTCTCCCTGGGTGCTCACGGCCCCCGAGATCCCCCAGAGGCCTGGGTCGGCTGGGTTGGCCCGTGGCCCCCCGGCCCGGCCGGTGGCATGGACTCGCCGCCCACTCGGACGCTGCCTCTGAGCAGCAGTCGCCGGCCCAGGCAGCTCTGACGGGGCCAGCGGGCGGCGGAGGGCGGGTGGGAGGGCGGATCAGAGCTGGGCCGGCTTAGGACCAGCGGCTGCCTTTCGTTACCCCAGCTTGGATTTCAGCCAGTGCCGGACTGGCCAGGGGCCGGAGCCCAGGTCCCGTGGGCTGGGAGAGCGCCGCCCACTGCAGGGCTGACCGCTTCCTTATCCTCGCTGGCAGCTCCTGGCCCCGGGCTGGTGCTGGGTCCCTGCACCGCTTGGCCTCTCTCCACCCTGCCCCCCACCTCGGGGCCCCCAGACCCAGCGCATGGACTTGCCGGTCCAGCCGGGCCCTTTCCCGAGGTAGAGAAAGCCGCCTGGTGGAAAACTCGCATGTGGCCGCAACCCGATCGCAGCCCTCCACCCTCAGCCACCAGATCCAGTTACTGCTTCTCTGATTCCTGCTGCCAGGAGCACAGAAGGCCCCCACCTGGGCGGCATCCTGCGCCATGCCCCCAGCAGCCCCGGGGCTGGCGCTTCCCGAGGGTGGCTTATGCCTGGGGGAGTGGCGGCAGGGCTATCGGTGCCAGTGAGCAGGCCAGGCACCCCCGTCCCGGCACCCAGACCCGAGCCAGGTGTGCAGAGGCGGCTGCTCGGCCGAAGTCGCCCTGGCCAGGTGGCCTGGCTGTTCCGGGCCCGGAGAAAGGGGTGGCAGCTGTGTGATGAGGGCAGTGACACCCGCCTCGGGGCTGCACAGTGGGGTGGTGACATGGGAGTACAAGCAGGGAGCACACGTGGCCTTGGCAGCACAAGGAGGGGACAGCCCAGTGCACCAGGTCAGCGGGCCAGGCTCCGAGCCGAACTCTGAACCCCGAGCAACTCACAGGGTCCGCGAGGCTGCCACCGTCTTCTGTGGGCGAGCTCTGGAGACGCCAGCCTTGACAGGTGGCCTTGGGGACCCCTGAACTGCCGTTCATGGCACCACAGCCACTGGCTTGACTGTGGGGTCTTCACGGGTTGGGTCCCAGGGCCGCAGAGGATGAAGCCTTGCCAGCGGGAGAGGCCAGCAGGCTGGGAGAAGCCAGAGCTGACTAGCCCTGACCGCAGCCGCTGGGGCCCCCCCACTGCACCCCGCCTGCTCTAGCCCGAGGGGGTGTCTTTGGGGGCCGCCGTGGGCCCACTCACTTAGCCCTGCCTGTCTGTCTCTTGCACCTGCCTGAGGGGCCAAGAGCCAAGTAGTGAAACCAGAGCTGCCCATCCTGGGCCCGGGCCAGCAGTGGTGTTCTCTTCCCATCACAGTCTGTGACCCTCAGGCCTCCCTGGGGACCAGGACTGGGAGCCTCAGGGCACTCCCAGCCACGGCCTCCAGCCTCACCCGTCCTTCTGGGCCCTGAATGCTGCAGGCATCACCTTCTGTCCTCTGGGGGCAGGTGAGGCTCCGACAGCATGAAGGGCCTAGAGATGGGCACCCATGGGCCCCAGGGGCCAGGTGGGCACAGGCCATGGTCAGGGAGTGAGCACAGGGTCAGGAGTCTGACCTCCATTTTCCAGGTCCTAGGCAGGGACCTCTCCAGGCATATGCAGGCACCAAGGAGGGGACCCAACCCCTCTCTCAGGGGGTCCGCTGGGGTTCAGGGAGATAAGCCTGCACACAAACCCCCGCGACAGCAGCGCCCACTGGGGCCGGCAGAGTGCGAGGCCAGCCTCAGTGCTGCCTGCGGGCTGGTGATGTCCGCCTCTGGGACCCATGCGTCTGTGGGTCATCGCTGTGTGCCTTGCAAGGCCGTGTGCCCCACGGTAGGGGTGTGCAGTCTGGGGTTGCACCCTCTCCCCAGAGATGAGACCCACGCAGAATCGCCCCAGGTTCCCGGGGGACTGAGGGCCCAGGCCTTGACGCCAGGGAAATGTCCTGGTTGGGTAGAAGCCAAGCTGCCGTCCACACCCCGGTTTCCGTGCGCGTGGGGGCCCTGAGCGGACGCCGCGCCCACAGCCACCGGGCACGGGCACCCGTCACTCCTCGGCACCCCACTCCCAGCCAGGCTGCGATTGGCATGACGGCCTCATTAGGGCTGAGCGCTGCTGGCAGGCGCCGAGCGGGCCCGGCTCCAGGCAGCTCTCAGCGGTGGCGGTGGGGTGGGGCTGCCGGCACTGCCCGGGGGCGGGGGCCACAGGGCGGCTTTTCAGGTGCTGGGGGCCAGGCGAGCCTTCCAGCACAGGTTTGGGGGGGAGGCGCTCACACAGACGCCCAGCCCTGCGCCTGCCTGGGCCCCGAGGCCCTCCCCCGCCCCCTCCTAGGGTCCTGGGTCCTTCCTGGATCCCCAGGAAGGTTCTGGCGCACACCTGGTACTTGGTGATGCCTGTGGGAGTGCCCCTTGTGGCCCAGTGGGTTAAGAACCTGTGTCTGTGAAGACGTGGGTTCCATCCCTGGCCTCGCTCAGTGCGTTAAGGATCCAGCGTCGCTGTGAGCTGCAGGGTAGGTCGCAGATGCGGCTTGGATCCCGCGTTGCTGTGGCTGTGGTGTAGGCCAGCAGCTGCAGCTCCAATTCGACCCCTAGCCTGGGAACCTTCATGTGGTGCGTGTGTGGACCTAAAAAGAAAAAAAAAGCCTGTGAGTGTTTGATGTGGGAGCCTCCGTGTGTGGGTGAAAGTGCCCAGGACGGCCTGGGCAGAGTGAGCCCCAGCCACCCGCCAGGCCGCCCCAGCCTGGAGCCACAGCTCTGGACGCCAGCCTCGGAGCCCCCCGCAGCCGCGCAACAGGACAGCCAGGCTCTGCACAGCCAAGGGCCGCCTCGGGGCTCATCACACCCTGGACGTGCACCCTTTCAGGGAGCCTGGCTGAGCTGGCAGCACCCTCGGGCGACGGGGAGGTCACAGGACCCCATGCAGTCCTGTGGCCGTGGCCCTTGCCAGGACGTGTGCCCACGCCACCCCCTTGGGTGCACAAATGTGCCCACCATTGCCCCGTCCAGCCTGCCCTCCGGGCCATTTGAAGTCTCGGCCACTCTGGGAGTCCTGCCTCAGCTGCGCCCTGCTCACCTCTGAACCTGACGCAGTCCCGTCCTGGGCACGTGGCACGCGCCAAGCGTGTGTCCCCTGCCCAGGGCCAGCATCAGCTTCCTGGACGGCGCCAGGGCGCAGACGTCACACTGACTTAACTGTGTTTGCTTGAGGGGAGCAGCACCTTGGCCCCTACTTCAGGGAGTGGCCATCTGCAGGTGGACAGAGCCCACTGGATGCTTCTGGCCGCAGCTGGGCCCAGAGGGTGGGGGTTGCCTCAGCTGTCAGAGGCCCCCGGGCACCCCAGTCTGGGGCCGATCCTCGGCCCCCTGTCCCTCTTCATAGCCAGCTGGGGCCAGGACCGGAGAGAGCCTTAAAGACCCCCAGGCCCCTGGCATTGCCCTGGAGCTCGCAGGAAACTCTTCCTTTCTTGCGATGCTGGGGGCCACGTGGATGGTGCCCCTCCCGCTCCATCCAGTCAGGCCTCTCTGGGGCTGCCAGGAAAAGACCCCCAGCCCTGCACGTCTAGACAGCTGGCCCTAGATGCTAGAGCCCAGCCTGGGCTCCTGCCAGCATGCCGCCTGCTGCCATGGTGACTGGCGCGTGCCCCAGGCTCGGTGCCCGGGCAACGCTGAAGCTGGTGGTATGAGCTGGCACAGGCGCCGCGTGTGTGTGCAGGCTGGGGTGGGCCCTCCCCGCCTCAGCTGGCTCGGAGCCCTGGAAACTGGGAAAGGGCCCAGGATGGGGGCCGGCAGCGCCCCTCCCCACCCCGGCTGAGGGACCTCCACAGGTCACACCTTTCCCAGACTCGGATCTCGGCGTCCAGCGCTGAGCAACGCCGGACAGCCCCTGCCCGCAGGGCAGTGAGCCTCTGGGGGTTGCCCACCCCCCTTTCCAGAGCCCGCGCCCACCCCAGGCCCTGAGGGCTGCTCATCTGGCTGGCATTCCCCACCCCCACCCCGCTGCCCTGCCCCTGCCGCGGCCAGGCTGCGCCGGCAGCCTCTGCCATGCCCCTTCGGCCCCCTGCCCTCCAGGCTGCGTGGCGCTGCAAGGTGAGGGCCACGCTTGCGGTCGGGTGCTGCGGGCACAGCCGAGGCCCTGATTTCCTCACCCCTGGGCCGGTCACCTGCCGCCGGGGTCCAGCTTGGCGGGCGTCCAGGGCCCGGCCTCCTGCTTGTTCCTGAGACAGGCCCACAGCTTGGAGTCCTCATGATTTTTTCATGGCAGAGCGCTCTGCTGCCCCGCAGTTCCACTTACACAGGCAGGCGGGGCCGCGGGCGGCTTACTGCGGCCTGCAGGCGGTTTAGGGTGACAGGTCCCGTCAGCAGGGCACGGGGGAGAGCGCCCCTCCGCGTCTCAGACCGCGTGCAAATTCTGGGGGGCCCTGCAGCCCCGCAGGTGACCGTGCGCTCCTTCACACGCACGCGCGCAGACCCCACACGCGCTGCCGAATCTCTCTGCTAAGGCTTCTCCCGTCGTGAAAGAACCAGACAATGGCAGGCAGTTCCTCAGTACCCACTTGTGCCAGAAACCTTGCTGGGGACCCAAAAAGGAATAAACTCCATCTCTGCCTCCTGGGCCAAAACAGAAATGGGCCACCGCCTTGTCCTACGGTCAGACAGGCTCTGTACATGGTCCCCACAAACGGCCCTCATGGGGACAATGGCACACCACCCAGCTCGAGGTATCAGTGCTGGGTCTGCTCCTAGGAGTTCCCATCGTGGCATGTGGACCGAACATCCAACGGCGGCTGTGAGGCCCGCTGGAGAGGCCTGGGTTTGATCCCAGGCCCAGCGCGACGAATTAAAGGGTCCGGCTGTGCCACAGCGGTGCCACAGGTCACAGCTGCGGCCTGGATTCAGTCCCTGGCCCGGGAACTTCCAGATGCCCCAGGTGCGGCCATGAAAACAAAACAAAATTGTCGTCTCTCGGTGATGCTCTAAACACTACAGGGAACAGGAGAGAGGCCGCGGGGATCCACCGCGTTATAGGTTCGGACCACTGGACGCCGTGCAGGATCCTGGATTAGGTCAGGAAAAAGTGCCATGGACGACACCACTGGGACAACCATCGTCACCGAGCTATAGACCGCAGATGAGAGGAACAGGGTCATGCCGATGTGAAATTCTTGACTTTGGTCACTCTACTGTGGTTACGTAATACAAGGTCCCTGCTCTTAGGAAGAAGACACTGAAATGCAGGGGTAAAAGGCAGGATGTCTGAGACCTGCTCTCAAACAGTTTAGAAATGAAAAAGGTGGAGTTCCCTGGTGGCACAGCTGGTTAAGGACCTGGCGTTGTCACTGCTGTGGTGAAGATTCAATCCCTGGCCCAGGAACTTCTGGAGCCACAGGGGCAGCCAAAAGGAAAAAAAAAAAAAAATGGAAAGATAAAAGAAAATAAGGCTAGTGTGATAAATGGCAAAAATTTAGGAAGTATGAAACAATCTCAAAAAGTTTAAAACTATAATAATTAGAACTTAAAATTCCACTGCAGGGTCAGAAGAGGTCAAATAAACGCAGTTTAAAAAAAATAAAGAGGAGTTCCCTGGTGGTTCAGCAGGTTAAGGATCTGGTGCTGTCGTTGCTGTGGCGTGGGTTCGATCTCTGGCCCGGAGGAATAGAAAAAGATATAGAGGAGAAAAAATAAGAATATTAAAGGATTCAACAAAAAGATATGACCAGCCAATGAACAGAAATCCCAAACAAAAGAACAGAAAAGAGGAAAGAGGGAAATTATGAAAGAAATAACAAGAAAATTTCCAAGAACTGAAGGATATTGCGGGCCTAGGGCCTAGAAGCAACCAAGACTGAGAGGTCCTCACCACGTGTCCCCCCAGACATCCCAGGTCAGCTGGAACAAAGGGAAAAGCCCAGGCGCCTGTGGAGAAACACAAAAAGCCAGGGACACTGGATCTGGACTCAAATGACAACCATTCCATTAAGCCTGCATAATCTGAGGGGACGTTTTCATCTTGAGACTCCCTGCCTTGTTCCCAGGTAAGTCAAACAGGCCCCCGGCCTGCTCCTTCCCAGCGGGACGCCCCCCCATGCTTCCCCGGGAATGGCCTGACCCCAGCCTGGCTCTCTCTGCTCCCCACCCACCCACCCCTGGTGTGGCCATACCCGCCAGCCCCCCTCCCACCTTCCTGGAGCTAGCCCTACCCAAGACAACCCGTCCCCCCAGCTCACGGACCAGCCACCCCTGGAAAAGCAGAATGAGTTCACACTCCTGACCCAGCCCGGGCCTCCCCACAGCCAGGAGGGTGTGTATGTGAGGGAGGGGGCTCAGAGTCACCCCCCCCCGCCCCAGTCCAATCCTGCTGTGTGACCCAGAACCAACCTCAGCCTCTCTGAGCCTCCCTGTCCTCTCTGAATCGGTCATCTACGGCCATCTGCCTGGGTGGCTTAGCTGCTGAAGTCACCCACTGTGCTCAGGGAATAGGCATGGAGCTGACAGCTAAACCTGCTGGGAACCAGCTGTGTACTCAACAGACACTCAAGCTCAGGGTCGGCCGAGGTTTGGGGTCCCTCCTGGGTGCTGGATGCCCCCTGAACAGAAGATACAGGGACACGGGGGTGCGCTGGCCCAGTGGGGCTGAGTGGAGACCCTGGCTCTCCGCTCTTCCTTCGCCCTGGGTGAGGGCTGACCCCATCCCACCTTGTCTCCTTGCGTCAGCACTGGCTGAGGTCACTGGACACGCCCAAGCCGCTCCCTGTCACCCTCGGGCGGTAGTGATTCAGCGGCCACCGGCAGCGCCCTCCCTAGCCAGGGTCAATAGCTCGGGGGTCCTTCCGGATGCTGGGCACGGCCGGGCCAGCGCGCCACAGCCCCGACGTCTGGGCGGGGTGGGCAGGTGCGGCCTCGCTCCTGGGCAGACCCGGGGCGCTAGTCGGACCCCCCCCCCCTCGGCGGCGCATCTGGGAATGACACCGGCCCGCCTCAGAGCTGGGCGCTGGGGGCCGCAGCGCCACCTCCTGGCCCAGGCCGCCAGGCTCACCGCCCGTAGCGGTTGATCCCGCACGCAGTCGGCGCCCGACCCGCAGAGATGAGTGCCGAGTGTAGGCACTGCACTCACTTCCCCTGTCTGCAGGGCCCCGGGGGCCGTGCCCTGCCTGCAACCCACCGGGGCAGAGGAGATGCCGGTTGTGCGGTGTAGGGGCGCGGGCTCTGGCCCCGGGTCTGAAACGCAGAATGGCCGTGGATGGCAGGGCGCCCCAGGCCTCCCGCAGGACTTTGCGCTGTTTTGGTGGCAGCCTCTTCCCCACTCCCTCGGCCGCCCCCTGGATCCCGTCTCTCCCGGGAACCCAGCGCTGACCCCAAGGGCTCAGGGTAAGCTGGCGCGGGGATCAGGGTCCCGGAGACCGAGGCGGGCCTGGCAGCGGGGAGGGGCGCGCGAGGCCTTGTGGCCCAGGAACCAACCTGGGACCAAATTAGGACAGGCGGCCCTGGGCCCAGCCCGTGGGTGAGAGCCCGGAGCCCCGCCCACCAAAGCAGCTGGAGTGGGCGGGGCTGAGCGCAGCAGGGCCCGCCCCCCGCCCGCCGCTTCCCTGGGAAGTGCGAGCCCAGGAAGAAGCGCGCTGCAAAGGCCCGAGTGAGCCGCCGCAGCCAGGGCTCGACCCCATCCTTGACCCCCGCCTCGTTCCGTTCTGCCCACCCCTGCTGCAGCCTTTGGAGCGGTGGCAGGGAGGATCGAGCACCCAGAGCAGCGGTCTCCTGCCTGTGTCTTACCCTGATCCTCCTCGGGTTCTCCGCTGGGCGCCAAGTGTCCCTGGGGTGGGGACACCTGTCGCAGCAGGCCTGATCTAGTCTAGCTCGGGAGAGTTGGGCGAGCTCCCTAAGGTCTCCGCAGCCCGGGGCCAGAGCGGGAAGTGCAGGAGGGGTTAGCTGTGAATCTTTGCTGTGTCGCTTCACCATCCCATCCTTGTCCCTGGCAGCCCCTTGAGACTAGCAGCTGGAGGGCTGGGAGAGAGTCCCTGGTGGCAGTCAGGCCTCCGCTCCCTTTCCAGGTGGCTCTCGGGCCATATCCTCTCTTTGCATATTGGTATCCGGGTTGGGGTCCCCGTTCTGGCCCTCGGGGAAGGCCCTTCCATCCTCCAGGGCTGGAGTCCCTCTCTCTGTTCCCTCCTGCCTCCATTCCTGCCTCCCTCCCACGTATCAGTGCCAGAGGACACCGACCTCACCTCGGGTCCAGAGAACCTACACTCTGGGGCGGAGAGCAGGGACAAACTGAACAACCAACATTCAGGTGGGAGGTGGGGACTTGCCCAGGTCAGGGGACGACCTGGAGGCCTGCAGGGACGAGGCAGCCAAAGAGGAAAAGCTTTCTGAGCAGCTGCTGGTCCCAGGCCGGAGGGCAGTGGGTGAGAAGTGCAGTAGGTGAAGGGATGGACGGTCAGGCAGAGGCTCCAGCACAGGGTAAGGGGCTCAGGGTTTCTCTCGAGGCAGTGGGTGGCAGGGAATGCCATGATTTGTAACATTAATTGTGGGGAAGCAGGAGGCTGGGCTGGACAGACACAGGCCAGGGACGTGCCGGGCGAGCTACGGTCTGGTGGGCACCCTGGTTTCCGGCTTTAGGCACATGCTGAAGTAGGACCATCTAGAAAGCCAGTGGAGGCCTGGGCTCCTGGACTCAACCCTTGGTTCCCGGGTGTAGTCTGTGGACGCCGCTCAGGAGAATAAGAACTAAGTGGTGGCCTCTGGGGGCGGGGCCCGCATGGCGTCTGTTTGTGATGCTGCTCTGGGCGGCACGTGCAGCGGAGGTGAAGGGCAGGCCGTGACCATTTCTGGACCAGGTGCCAGGCCCAGCACCCCACTCAGAGGTGTAGGGAACAAGGCCCGGGGAAGCAGAGCCACGAGGCCGCTGCTCCTGGGAATCCCAGCCTGACACACAGAGGTGCTGACTGAGTACGTCTTAATCATCGCTGAAAACTCAATGCCTGGGGACACCGAGGCCAGAGGTCTGGAAAACCTCAGTGGTGAGGCTTGGGGAAAGCTGCCGGCCTCTCATCCCCAGACGTGTCACCCAGTGCGGGAGGGCCACCAACCTCAGTCTCTGATGGGCCACACCCCTCATCACTGGCCTGTTTCTTTTCAGAAACCTAGGTGCAGATCTCGGGTCCTAACTCCCAGCCCAGAGGTCCCCCAAGGGCCTGCCTCGTGGGTCCCTGCTGCGCCTGCTGGGGAAGATGGGAACAGCCAATAAATGCCAGTGGGGCCTGGCTTCAAAAGGCCTGGAGCCCTCCGCTGCCGGAGCAGTGACACCTCGGCATGGATGTCTGTGTACCTGACTCTAAGCTTCATGTTGGGGGTGGGCGTATACTGGGAGCCTGTTTCCCTGCCTCAGGCGGTGAGGACTGGACGCCACATGAAGAGGCCCGGTCAGGCGCATCCTGGCAGGGCACAAATGGCAGGGTTGTGCACATAGCACCTGACAACCCACCGATGCCTGAGCATCCGAACAGCCAGCTGCCATGAAGGAGCCACAGGGCTTGAGGCTCCAGCCTCTAGGTGTACCTGTCTGTAAAGTGCTGGCAGAACAAGCCCCCACTGGACACGAGACCAGAGACAGAAAGCGTGTGTGACCCAGACCCTGTCCCTTGACCTAAACCCAGAGGCAGGCAGGCCCAGCCAGCAGGAAATTGGCCTTGCCTACCAGGGGAATCTCTGCTCCAAACCGATGGAGCCACACCAGCCCCCACCCCGCGGGAGCCAGCCCAGTGTCCTGGAGAGGCCTTAGTTGACAGAACAGTCATCCTGCACTCGATCTGTCCACAGCCTGGGAGGACAGCACAGTGAGCGGAAGGTAGGGAGACACGGGCTTTCCCTGGGCATTTTAAAAATACAAGTTTTTTTGTTTTTGTCTTTTTAGGGCTACACCCGAGGCATATAGAGGGTCCCAGGCTAGGGGTCTAATCCGAGCTGTAGCCGCCGGCCTGCACCACAGCCACAGCAACGCGGGATCCGAGCCGCATCTGCGACCTACACCACAGCTCACAGCAACGCCGGATCCTTAACCCACTGAGCAAGGCCAGGGATGGAACCTGCAACCTCATGGTTCCTAGTCGGGTTCGTTAACCACTGAGCCACGACGGGAACTCTGACTTTGGTACTTAGTAGTAATTAAACTCCCGACTTGGATTTCACCGATTCTTCCACTACTGTCTTTTTTGGGTGTTTATGGATCAAACCTAGGAACCCATGTTGCTTCCGAAGGGGAGGAGGGAAAGGCATTCATGTCAGGTGGAACAGCACAGGCAAAGGCCAAAAGCGGGGGGGGGGGGGCTCATTACCAAGTTCCCTACCCTGTCTGCCTGACAAGTAACTGACTAGTGGGAAGGTGGCAAGAGGTGGGGGGGGGGGGGGGGGGGGGTGGAATGGCCTGGGTGTAGAGGTGACCGGGACACCAGGAACCATCCCTGGAGGCTGGAGCAGGGAGATGACAGGCTGGCCTGGGTGTCAGAGGGAGGGACAAGGGAAGGCCCTTGAGCTGGGGTTGTTCAGCAGTGCCCAGGGCAGGAGGCCTAAGGCTGGGCCATGTCTCAGCCACGCCACACCTCCCTGCACTACTCTTTTCTCCGCCGTCTAATGGATGGAAAATGAAATGAGACGCAGCAAGGTCACAATAAATCCACCAGACCAGCGCTGAGCTAAAACAAATCACATCCCTTCTCTGAGCCCCAAGTCTCAAGCTGGGAAGGACACACCCGCTTCTGGGCACAGATACAGCCGCTGGCTTTCTCCCTCCTCCCAGGGCCTCCTGCTGCCTCGCAGACGCTTGGGCCTCTCCAGCTTCAGGAGGGGTGGGGGGCTCTGCGCAGCCCTGAAGTGACCTTGGGCGAGGCCTCGCACTGCCCAGTTGCAAAACAGAAAAATGACACCACAGAATATGGCGTTCCCCGAGCCCCTGTCGGGCTCGATGCCTCACTCGATCTCGGGGCGGGCCCCCGACCCGCGCATCCACGTAGTCCGGGCTCCGGGTGCGGCTTCCCGGGGCGCGGGGTGGGGGGTGTCGCTGCTCCCCTCCGCCGGCCCGCCCGGCTCCGCTCCCCGCCCCTGCCCCGCCACCTGACCTAGGGGGCCACGTGCACCCCCACCCTCCATTCTCGCGGCGGGCGGGACGCGAGGCAGCGGGGTCTCCTGGACCCGCCGTGGGCCGGGCTGGGCTGGGAGCGGCGGCCGGCCGCCCGCCGCCGCCCCTTTGTTCCGCGGGCCAATCGGCGGCCTCCTTGACTAAATAAGGCGAGGAGCGCGCCCCGCGCCCCCTGTCCGTTACTTCCGCCCCCCGCCCGGCCGGTGACTCAGGGCCGGCGGCGGGCGGGGACGGGGCTGCCCGGGCTGCGGCTTCCCGGGCGGCGGGCGGGGCTCCGGCGGCGCAGAAATGGCCAAATATGGCCGCGCCGCGCGCCGCCGCCCCCGACTCGCACACCTGCGGCTGCACCTTGACCCCCCTCCCCGCCGGTGACACAGCCGCGGAAGAGGAAGCGGCTCCCCCACCCCCACCCCCCCCCGCGGGCCGAGAGCGCCCCCCTTTCCCCCCCGCAGCTGGGCCCCGCGGGTGGGGGTCTAGCAACCTTCCGAGGGGGGGAGCCCCGGGAATCTGGGGGTTCCCAGGCCCCGCCCCACATCCTCCACGACCCAGCACCCAGCGCCCTGCCGACTGCAAGGTGGAGCAGAACTGGGGGGGGACGGAGGCAGCGGTCCAAGGGCCTCTGCCCCTTCCCCACCCGTTCCCCGAAGCAGCGTGGGCACACCGGACAAAGGAGTGCCAGAGGGAGCGGGAACGGAGGCCCCGTGGTCGAGAGAGCCGGAGTAGAATGTGGAGTGGGCAGACACGGGCGCGAGGCCTTGGATAGTCGATACTTCCCACTTCCCCGCGTGAGCTACCTTGGGACCCCCAAGTGTTGCAGTTGTCCTCGCACACTGACGCCCCCACCTGGGGGCTGAAGGCCCGTGGTTGTGCTCAGAGGCGCCAGTAAGGGTGAATTTTTCTGGAGGCCCAGCCCCAGGTTCTCCCAAGAGGGGAGCACACACAGCAGGCCTTGCCCTGTGCCTCTGGAAAGTCTGGGGAGTCGGGGACCCAACTAGGCCTGGTAGCACAGGTGGCCACAGCCATGGATTGTGTTTGAGTGACTGAGGTTCCCACCCCAGGTGAGCTGGGAGACGGCTTTACCAGCCTAGCCCAATGCAGATGTGAAGACCAGCTGACCTGGACGGGCTCTTGGGGTGCCTCGTCCCACCTCCCATCATCAGACACCTGCCCGGGTCCAGCCCAGCGCACTGGGACCCTGGACAAGTCCCCAGATGGGGTGCTCCTGGCACTACTGCCACCCCCCTTCGCCAGTGCTCGCTCTTCCCCCCGTGCCTCCTTTTATGTTTAATTCCGTGCTGAGCAATCCCGAAAGTTCCCAAAGTACTCGGTTCCCTCCAGGCAGAACCAAAGCACTGGCAGCAGCAGGTGTGACCAAGACCCTGCCAGCAATGACAGGTCTTCAAGACCAGCCTCCTGGGGAAAAGGGCGCGCCCTGGAGCCGACTGAACCCACAGCCCCAGAGTTGCTGGGGTCTAGGAGACCCACTTCAGCCGTGGCCATTTCCTAGTATCAAACAGAGAAGGGGGTGCCCCCCCTCAAGTCTAGGGGGAGTTAACCGTTCAGGTAGTCCCAGCCTCGGTTTCCCTACAACACTCAAAAGTAATTAAAATGGAACAAAACTCCACCCGCTGCCCCGCGGACGAAGAGGGGGTGGCCCCAAACCCGAAGTGGAACCGCCGCCTGGGGACAATCGGGCCTGCGGTTTGAGGGGCAGGATGCGTTCGTTGGGTGTGGTACGACGGGGCCTGTCTCCGCACCATCAGGGACCCCGAGCGCCCCAACACCGGCGGAGGGGCCTGCGCGGCCGTGGCTGTGCTAGGAAACGGGCGGCTCCTTCTCTTCGTGACAAAGGCGAGGTCACGGCTCCCCGGGACTCCCCCGGACCGCCGGGCCCACGGTGCCGCAACGGCGGCCGGCGGGGACCACCCCCCTCCCCCCTCCCCCAGCTCAGCACCGAGAACCCGCCTTCCCGACCCGGGGTCTCTGCGGAGCCCCGAGGAGGAAGCTCGCAGGGGGCGCGCTAGGAGCAAAGCCCCCCTGCGGGGGCGGGCCGCGGGGACACACCCGGCTCCGGGTGCCGCCCAGCCCCGGGCCAGGCAGTTTCGGGGCGCAGCCGGGCCCTCCCCAGGGCGCGCGACAGTCCCGGGGCGGAGCCGGCGGGTCAGCTCCGCGGCCTCCCCTGCGACCCCCGCGGGGGGAAACATCAGCCCGGCCCGCTAACTCGCCCGCGCGGGGTCTCGCGCGCGGGGTCTCGGGCGCGCGGGGGCGGCGCGGGCGGGGCGGGAGGGGGCGGGACCTGGTGCGGGGCCCCACGTGCCCCCGCCGGCCGGGCCAATGGGCGCCCAGCGTTCGGAAAGATCGCCATATATGGACATGTTCTGGGCCCGCGCGCGCCGCCGGGCCGCGCGCGCCCCCCGCTCCGCTTAAATACGGGCGGGGGAGGCCGCGGTCGGTCTCGCTCGCCGCAGCCGGCCCGCGCACCGTGTCTTCTCGCCGCTCCTCCGCTCGCTCTTCCGCGCCCCGCGGCCGCCGTCTCCGCCGGTAAGTGACCAGGCCTGCGCAGCCCTGCCCCGTATCCGGGTGCCGCGCTCCTCCGCAGGCCCGTTCCCAGGCCCGGAGGCCCGGCTTCACCGCCGCGGGGAACAAAAGGGGTAGTCGGGCGGGCCCACGGGGTCCGCAGTGGGGGTGCTGGCGGGGGAGGGACCTGGGTGGGGTCCGGCCGCAGTGCCGAGCGCCCTGGGCCGCGCCGCCGCGGAACGACGGTGAGGGAGGGTGGTTACATGAAAGGCGGTCCCGGCTCCCGGCGGTTGCGCTGCTGCCTGGCCGGGGGGCGACGGAACGTCTCGCGGGCGGGCCTTTGCTGGGGCCGTTCCCGTGCTCTGGGCGCGCCTGAGCCCGTCGTGTATTTGAGCAGATCGCCATGGAAGAAGAAATCGCCGCGCTCGTCATCGACAATGGCTCCGGCATGTGCAAAGCTGGCTTTGCTGGGGATGACGCCCCCCGGGCCGTGTTCCCGTCCATCGTCGGGCGCCCCCGACACCAGGGTGTCATGGTGGGCATGGGGCAGAAGGACAGCTACGTGGGCGACGAGGCTCAGAGCAAGCGTGGCATCCTGACCCTCAAGTACCCCATCGAACACGGCATCGTCACCAACTGGGACGACATGGAGAAGATCTGGCACCACACTTTCTACAACGAGTTGCGCGTGGCCCCCGAGGAGCACCCCGTGCTGCTCACGGAGGCCCCCCTGAACCCCAAGGCCAACCGTGAGAAGATGACTCAGGTAAGCGCCGCCGGGTCGCTTGGGCCGTTTCCATCCGTTTCACAAGTGGTTTTGTGCTCGTGTTTTTTTTTTTTCCTGAAATTCAAGTGTCTCTTTCAATATTTTCAGGGTTCTGTTCTTCTCCTGGCATTTCCTTCCTGAAGTCTCAAGGTTTCTTATTTGTGTTTCTGCCTGCTTCCTTTTCTTTCTCCACACATCACATCACGTTTGTGGCATGCTGGCATGGTGTGGAGCATGGGGTGGCCCTGGGTCGGTTCTTTTGACTAAGGAGCCGTTGCCTTCTTCAGATCATGTTCGAGACCTTCAACACTCCGGCCATGTACGTGGCCATCCAGGCTGTGCTGTCCCTGTACGCCTCTGGCCGCACCACCGGCATTGTCATGGACTCTGGGGATGGGGTCACCCACACGGTGCCCATCTACGAGGGGTACGCCCTGCCCCACGCCATCCTGCGTCTGGACCTGGCTGGCCGGGACCTGACCGACTACCTCATGAAGATTCTCACGGAGCGGGGCTACAGCTTCACCACCACGGCCGAGCGGGAGATCGTGCGTGACATCAAGGAGAAGCTCTGCTACGTCGCCCTGGACTTCGAGCAGGAGATGGCCACCGCCGCATCCTCCTCCTCCCTGGAGAAGAGCTACGAGCTGCCCGACGGCCAGGTCATCACCATCGGCAACGAGCGGTTCCGGTGTCCAGAGGCGCTCTTCCAGCCCTCCTTCCTGGGTAGGTGTTGGGCAGCGTGGCCTCCCTTTGGTGGAGGCTGTTGAGGGCCGAGGTACTTTTCACCTTGAACGAGTGACCGCTAAGGGAGAGCTTTGTCTCCTAGGTATGGAGTCGTGTGGCATCCACGAGACCACATTCAACTCCATCATGAAGTGTGACGTCGACATCAGGAAGGACCTCTACGCCAACACAGTGCTGTCCGGTGGGACCACCATGTACCCCGGCATCGCCGACAGGATGCAGAAGGAGATCACGGCTCTGGCCCCCAGCACGATGAAGATCAAGGTGAGTCGGCGGCTGAGGGTTTGGGCGGGAGGCTTTGTTGGTAGGACAGTGGCCAGAGACTGAAATCACTCTTGTCTTTGCAGATCATCGCTCCTCCCGAGCGCAAGTACTCGGTGTGGATCGGGGGCTCCATCCTGGCCTCGCTGTCCACCTTCCAGCAGATGTGGATCAGCAAGCAGGAGTACGACGAGTCGGGCCCGTCCATCGTCCACCGCAAATGCTTCTAGACGGACTGCGAGCAGATGCGTAGCATTTGCTGCATGAGTTAATCCAGAAATAAAGTTTGCCCTGGCAAATGTACACACCTCATGCCAGCCTCCTGAAACTGGAATAAGCCTTTGAAAAGAAATTTGTCCTTGAAGCTTGTATCTGATATCAGCACTGGATTGTAGAACTTGTTGCTGATTTGACCTTGTATTCAAGTTAACTCTTCCCTTGGTGTACGTTTAATACCCTGTGCATATCTTTGATTTAAACCCCTAGTTACATGCGGCTCCGTCACCTTGTGGCTGAGGTGAGGACATGTTTATGGAAGAGCAATCTGTTGGCTGGTTGAGCATCTGAGACCGAGTCTCCCATCTGCAGGGTATTTGTGTGTCCGAGCTCCTGTTCCAGGATTTCTCTCGAGGCTGGCAAGAGCCCTGAACTAGCTGTCATTTCTGTCTTGCCGGTCTGACGAGGGTTGGGAAGGTCCGAGGCTTAGGACCCACTGTCCTTTCTTCCCCAAGGTTTTCCTGCCAGAACACAGTGGGTTGTTCCTTGCCTTGAGTTGGAAAAGTTTGCATTCACACCTGTAAATTTATTCATCCTTTTAATTTATGTAAGGTTTTTGTACGCAATTCTCAATTCTTTAAGAGATGACAACAGATTTTGGTTTTCTACTGTCACGTGAGAACGTTAGGCCCCAGCAACGCGTCATTGTGAGGAAATAAAGTGCTGCAGTAAATCCAGCAGTGTTTCCTGTTTGGGGGGCGAGGCGTCCTCAAATTGGGCTACAGAATGATTTCTTTCAAGCCAGAGGTGTGTGACCTAGGGGGTCCTGGTGAGCATTGATGCAGCTGGGGTCTCTGTCCCCAGGGGTGGTGATGGGGTGCCTACAGACACCCTTTTCTTACCTGGCTCAAGAGTCCTGCCAATAAATCCTTGGAGCCGCAGAGGGCAGGGCTTTCTCTGCAGGTGGGCACGGGGTGGGGCCGGGTTCCAGGTCTGCTCATCTGGGAATGGAGAGACCAGAGGTTAAACAGCCTGATCGCTAAACGGTGGAGCCCTGCAGTTCTAACGGGTCCTAGGCTCTGAAGGCCTGCTTTTGTGCTCCAAAGCAGCTATCAGATTTTCCAACTTAATTCTAAGATGTCTTAACTAGGCTGAAAAAAGTTGAAGGGTTTGAAAACTTGGAAGTACAAAGGTTTCATGCCATTTGCTGTGGGGAAGAGAACTTCTCCAGGGGGGTGAAACAACCTCCCGCTGGTTGGGGAGGGGGCGTCCAGGGTCCGGGGAGGCAGGTTCTGCTGGACTGGGTCGAACACATGACGAGGGACGGGGATCTCCTTAGGGAGCAGAGGTGGGCCCAGCAAGCCCAGGCCACCACTGATAGCTCCTGTCACCTTGCCTATAGGGACCCTGTTGGCACCCCAGGAGCAATGGGTCAGAGGCTACATTTTTGCCTCTGTCTCCTCTGCAGACTGGAGACCACTGCCTGCTCCCCACGGTGGCCCCAACACCCCCCATCCGGGTACCAGCACAAGTCTGCCTGCCCTCCTGCTCCTGGGGCCTAGCGAGTTTGCTACAGCGTGGAAGGCACCGGCTTCCCTTTGTGGCGCTCTGGGGACACTAACCAGATGTCAGACCTCATCACTGTATCCACTGGATGGGAGGTGGCTCCAGGCGCCAGGGCCTGGCTGATCCTGTTGGCGAGCTCTGCGCACGGCCCTGGGCCCACAGGTAATGTCCAAGAGAGGCCCTCCCGCAGCCCCCGTGGAGAAATCTCATTTTCGTCAGCGTTATTGCTTCAGGTAGCCCTGCCTGCACCGGAATGCTAGGCTTTGCAAAAGGGCAGGAGCGTGGAGTTCCCCGGCGGCCTGGTGCAGCAAGAATCCAGCATTGTCGCTGCTGCGGCTGAAGTCACAGCTGGGGTGGGGGTTCCATCCCACCGCTGCTGGGGCTGCCTGCTGCACACAGGGTCCCCCCCACCCCCCGCAGTGCTGGCCTTGACCCCCACCCACCAGTGACCACGCAGGTGTTCTTTCCCTTTCTCCTTTCCGCTCCTCGCTGCGGCCACCGAGGCCTGCCTTGGCTCAGCACGCCCACGGGTCTTTAACAGTTGCAATAAGGGGCCGCCCTTTGGGGGCCGTTCCATTTCCCAGCCGTTTGATGGTGAGTTTGACCCTGGATACATTTTATGTATGTATGTACATATTTGCTTTTTTTTTTTGTCTTTTTTGCTTTTTGTAGAGCCACACCCGCGGCATATGGAGGTTCCCAGGCTAGGGGTCTAACAGGAGCTGTAGCCACCAGCCTACACCACAGCCACGGCAACGCGGGATCCGAGCCGCGTCTGCAACCTACACCACAGCTCACGGCAATGCCGGATCCTTAACCCACTGAGAGATGCCAGGGATCGAACCCGCAACCTCATGGTTCCTAGTCAGATTTGTTAACCACTGAGCCACGATGGGAACTCCTGTATTTGCTTTTTAGGGCCACAACTGCGGCATATGGAGGTTCCCAGGCTAGGGGTCCAATTGGAGCTACAGCTGCTGGCCTACACCACAGCTCAAGCAATGCCAGATCCTTAACCCACTGAGCAAGGCCAGGGATTGAACCCATGACCACATGGTTACTAGTGGGATTCGTTTCCACTGAGCCATGATGGGAACTAAGATTTTATGTATTAAAAAAAATAAAAAAATATATATTTTTTTATGGCTGCACCCATGGCAAATGGAAGTTCCTGGGCCAGGGATTGAATCCAGGTGGCAGCCTCGACCTACACAACCAGACCCTTTGAACTCAGTGTGCAGGGCTGGTGTTCAAACCCGAACCTTCAGGGACTCAAGCCACTGCAGTCGGATTCTTAACCCACTGCACCAGGGCAGGAACATCTATTTCACTTCCATTTTTGAAGAGAATTTTCTCTGGATTTAGAATTCTAAGTTCATAAGTGAGGGTTCTTTGGGGGGGGTTAATTAGCCATTTATAATTATTTTTATTTATTAACTTTTTGGCTGGCGGGTCAGGGATCAGAGATCAGATCTGAGCTGCAGTTTCCACCTAAGCCACAGCTGTGGCAATGCCAGATCCTTAACCCACTGAGTGAATGCCAGATCCTTAGCCCAGGGATCAAACCTGCATCCTCATGGATGCTAGTCAGATTCATTAACCACTGAGCCACTATGGGAACTCCCTCTCTGTGATTTAATTTGGATAGTTTGTACTGTGTCCTCAAGTTCACTGGTCTCTTGTTTGGCTTCTCTATCTGCTGTTAAGTCCACATGGTTCTTTTTTTTTAACTTTATTAAAGGACAGTTGATTTACAATGTTGGGTTAGTTTCTGCCGTACAGCAGAATGTTATATATATACATTTCCGAATATGTACATATATTCTTTTCATTATGGTTTATCACAGGATATTGAATATAGTTCCCTGTGCTTCTCCAGTAAACCCTTGTGTTTATCCACCTGTGGGTCATTCTTAATTTCAGATATTATATTTTTTTCAGCTTTAGCTTTAGAAGTTCCATTTGGCCTCTTTTATATCATCTCGTCCTTCTTTATTATGTTTGTGTTTTAAGTTTGTGAACAAATATGTACTATCTATTTAAAAGTTCCTCTCTGGGAGTTCCCGTCGTGGCGCAGTGGAAACGAATCTGACCAGGAACCCTGAGGTTGTGGGTTCAATCCCTGGCCTCATTCAGTGGGTTGAGGATCGATCTGGCATTACTGTGAGCTGTAGTGTAGGTTGCAGATGCAGCTTGGATGGCGTTGCTGTGGCTGCGGCCTAGGCCGGCAGCTGCAGCTCTGATTCAACCCCTAGCCTGGAACCTCCATATGCTGCAGGTGTAGCCCTAAAAAAAAATAATAATAATAAAATAAAACTGTGTTAGACTGAGTCCAGCTTTGTTAGACTAGCCTTGGATTCTGGGGCACTGCTGCTAGTATGACTCTTACAGAATCTCCGTGAAATGCCCTGGGTGTTTAACAAGGGCTGCTGGGAACCCAAACGCCTCTCAGTCCTGAGCTCTGGGAATTGCTCAGCCTCACGGCTCTCCAGGAGTCATCCTTGGCTGAGTCTCATGGGGTTTCCCATTCACGCACACAGGGTAAGAGTCATAATTATGGGGACCTCCGTGTAGATTTCCAGGACTCACTGTCTGTCTGTATAGCTACCTCCTTAGACACTTTGCTTTGCAAATGTCAACACTTTCAGCCTCTCCAGACTCCAGTCTCTGGGTCTCAGCTCACAAGACCTCTGTGTTCTGTGCCTCAGTCCAGACACTGCCTCCGAACAGAAGGTCAAGGTCACTGGAGGGCTCACATGTGCTGGTGCCTTCCTGAGGGATCCTTCCTGGACCGCTTGTTGTCCAGTGTCTCAAAACAGCTCCTCTGTGTTTTTTTCTTTCCAGTTTTCTAGTTGCTTACGGCAGGAAGGCAAATCCACACCAGTTGTCCCATGATGGCCAGAAGTCAAAGTCCCTTCCATACTTTGTAATATACATACTGACATGTTTTTGTGCATAGAGGATATATTCTTCCATGATCTGACTTTTCTTTCACTGACATGTTAGTGACATCTTCCCATATCAATATGTTCAAATATATCTTCTCCATGGCTACAGAATGTTCTGCTGTAGAAATTTACCATCAGATGGCAACCTACGCGGCTTAAAGTTGTCTACTATTATACACAACACAATGACGGGCGTTCTTATACATCTTTGTGATGCACACTTCTTCAAAACTCTCGGCCAATCAACCTTGAGCTTTCTTCAAAGGCCTTTTGCATTTTAAGTCTTTTTCTAATGTTCACGGGGACATTTCCGTTTGAATGTGGGAACTCTTCCAAATCTTTCTGCCAAACTGAATCCAGTCAGGCGGGCCTGTGCAACTGCTTTCTTTGCTTTCAGTAAATACTACTTCATCAGACTTTACCAAGACAGCCACACGGCCATACTGCTCTTTTCATTATAACCCAGGCAATCCCCAGATTATTAAATACCTTTTGTAGACTGACTGGACTCTTCTCATTGGAAAATGAGATTGCTGCCACAGGCTGGGGATATATATACATACTTTTTGCTGTTTTTTTAGGGCTGCACTCTCAGCATATGGGTTCCCAGGCTAGGGGTTGAATCGGAGCCACAGAAACATCAGATCCGAGTCATGACTGCGACCTACACCACAGCTCACAGCAATGCCAGATCCTTAACCCACTGAGTGAGGCCAGGGATCAAACCTGCAACCTCATGGTTACCAGTCAGATTCATTTCCGCTACACCACGTCGGGAACTCTGGAAACTCCTTTTTAATCAAGTTAATGGCCCACGTTCCAGAAACCCAGCACATTCACAGCTACACCACACCACAAGTGGAGGCAGCAGAGACCCCGCTCTGGCAGCAGGTGCCGGGAGGACCAACAGGAGGAAGACGGCGGGGTGGTAGTGGGTCTTGCTATGTGGCGCTCGTGGTGTCCTGCTGCATGGATGTGGCTGGAGCCAGCTCTGCAGCAGGACCTCAAGCCTCCCTCTCACTTCCACAACCCCTGACCCTGACTCCCCTATCCCTGCTAACCTGTGAGCCTCCTAGAACCTTGTTAAAAGATTCCTCTTGGAATAGTTTCTGTTGTGGCTCAGGGTTAGAGAACCCGACTAGCATCCATGAGGACACGGGGTTACCGTGAACTGTGGTGTTGGTCGCAGACGCGACCCAGACCCTGAGTTGCCGTGGCTGTGGCTGTGGCGGCGGCTGGCGGCTACAGCTCCAACTGGACCCCTAGCCTGACCTCCATGTGCGCAGGTGCGGCCCTAAAAAACAAGACACACACACACATACAAAAGATTCCTCTTCTGTGGAATTCCTCTGTGGCTCATCAGGCTAAGGATCTGGCTTTGTCACTGCTTTTCCTCGGGTTGCTCCTGTGGTCCAGGTTTGGTCCCTAGCTTGGGAACTTCCACGTGCCATGGGCACAACCAAAAAAAAAAAAAAAAAAAAGATTTTTCTTGTGCTTGGATTTGCAGGGTCTTTCTTCTCACCTATGTCAGGCATGCCTACTGCCCCCTCTGATATTCACTCCCACTTCTTTCTTGCCTACGGGCCCTGATTTTATTGGAGCTACCAAACCCCAGGGATGGAGCATGCTTGGCCAGTGCCAGCCATGACCACCTAGTTCCCTGCTGTCTCGGAAGCCCCCACAGGATGGGAGTTCATGTGCACGGTCCTGAACAACAAGGCCCAAGGGAGAAGCTGCTGCAGGGGCTTCTAGGAAAGGTTTCTCTCTCCTTATAAAAGGGACAGATGTGACTGGCACTGTTTCTTCCTCCCTTCTTCATGCCTTCACGGTGGAGGCATATGTGATGTCTGGCGTTGCAGCAGCCGCTCTGCAAACACAAGGTTTCTCTTAACATTTTTTCAGCTCTACTTATCCCTGAGGTCTGCTTTGTGCTTGTGCTGGCCTTTCACAAAGTGGCAGAGTAACTGCAGCACTGCCAGATCTGCACCTCTGGTCCACACTGCTCAAGAGGCTCAGCCAGGTGTGGACCCAAACTCACCAGCTCCAAGCAGATGCCTGGTCAGAAAGAACTGTTCTGATTGGTTGAGAGGTGGACTGCCTGACCAATCACCTGCAGGGGTGGCAGCATTGATCTGATTGGCTGGGGCAGGCCCCAGTGCATGGTGGGTAATGTGGGGGTCATGGATGATGGCAGGCCACCCCAATAGGCAGGAAGCCATGAAGGCAGTGGTTAGGAGCGGGGATTCAGAGCCAGGCAGCAGCTGTGTGATCTTAGATGAGTTCCTCAGCCTCTTTGAGCCTCAGTCTCATGCACCACTGGTGGGGGGTAACCAGGGCACCTAGCTTGAGTTAACCCCATAAGTGCTGCCATGTCCCTTGCCAACTCTGCCTTCTGATGAAAAACAGGCTGAAAGCTGACAATCCCTGCCCTGAGTCGGCAACATTTATTAAACACCAACTGTATGCCAGGTGTGGCTCAAGCAGATCCTTCAACCCAGGTAACACCCGCTGCAGGGGAGGCCTGACTGCCCAGCAGCAGCGGGACTGTGCCTGTGAGCAGAACCCCCCGGAAGGTGGGCAGGAGCACGGCTTTCCCGTTCACACAAAGGAGGAATGAGAACTTTCTGGGCAGAAGGAAATCCACATGCAAGATTGCCAGGAGGACAGACAGCTGACCAGAGGGCTGGCCAGCGGCCCTAGGGAATGGGACTGCAGGGCCTGGGCTGGAGAAGGCTTGCAGCTCCATCCCACGATTCCTCTTTTCTTCTTTCTTTTTTTTTCTTTTTTTCTTTTTAGGGCTGCACCTGAGGCCTGTGGAAGTTCCCAGCCTAGAGGTCAAATCGGAGATGCAGCTGGTGGTCTATGCCACGGCCATGGCAACACCAGATCCGAGCCACACCTGCAACCTACATCATAGCTCTTGGCAATGGTGGGTCATTTACCTGCTAAGCAAGGCCGGGGGTCAGACCTGCATCCTCATGGATACTAGTCGATTCTTAACCTGCTGAGCCACAATGGGAACTCCTACCCCAGGGTTCTGACCCCAAATCCAGGCTCCACCCCCATCCCCTTGTCAGGAAAGGAAAACCGCTCAGCCACAGGATCCCTTCCCTTCCTGCCTTTTCTGTTTTCATAGGTTCCCAGCTCTGTCTACTCTGCTGCTTTCGCTGGCAGTGGGTCCTCTGTCTTTAACCAACTGCCCCAAAATTCACTGTCTTAGAATTCCTGTTGTGGCTTAGTAGTAACGAACCCAAATATTATCCGTGAGGTCTCGGGTTTGATTGCTGGCCCCGCTCAGTGGGTTAAAGATCTGGTGTTGCCTGAGCTGTGATGTAGGTCACAGGCATGGCTCCGATCTGGCATCACTGTGGCTGTGGTGTAGGCCGGCAGCTGCAGCTCCAATTTGACCCCTAGCCTGGGAACCTCCATATGCTGCAGGTGCGGCCCTAAAAAGACAAACCAAAAAAAAAAAAAAAAAACTCAGTCTTAAAACAACTTTGTTGTTGGAGTTCCCATCGTGGTTCAGTGGTTAACGAATCCGACTAGGAACCATGATGCTGCGGGTTCGATCCCTGGCTTTGCTCAGTGGGTTAACGATCTGGTGTTGCCGTGAGCTGTGGTGTAGGTCACAGACGCGGCTCGGATCCTGTGTTGCTGTGGCTGTGGTGAAGGCCAGCAGCTACAGCTCCAATTAGACCTCTGGTCTGGGAACCTCCACATGCTGCGGGTGTGGCCCTAAAAATGACAAAAGACCAAAAAAAATAAAATAAAACAACCATATTGGAGGGTCAGGATGGCTTACCTGGGTGGTCCTGGCTCTGGGTTTCCCACAGGTTATGGTTAAACTGTGGCCTGGGCCCCGTGGCCTCTGAAAACTTGAGTGGACGGCTGCGCGTGTGGCTGTCGGCAGGCGGCCTCTGTTCTTCGCCGGAAGGAGGAAGTGATGGAGAGCGCAGGAGCTCCCGTCGTGGCGCGGCGGAAATGAATCCGACTGGGAACCACGAGGCTGCAGATTCGATCCGTGGTGCAGGCCGGCAGCTACCTTCATATGCCACAGGTGCAGCCCTAAAACACACACACACACACACAAAAGCTCGTCGGAATTACCTGTGGCGCAGCGGGTTAAGGATCTGGCTCAGGTTGCTGCTGTGGCACGGGTTTGATTTCTTTTTTTTTTTTTTGTCTTTTTGCCTTTTTTATATAGAACTGCACCCGCGGCATATGGAGGTTCCCAGGCTAGGGGTCTAACAGGAGCTGTAGCTGCCGGCCTTCGCCACAGCCACAGCAATGCGGGATCCGAGCCGCGTCTGCAACCTACACCACAGCTCACGGCAATGCCGGATCCTTAACCCACTGAGCAAGGCCAGGGATCGAACCCGCAACCTCACGGTTCTTAGTCGGATTCGTTAACCACTGAGCCACGAAGGGAACTCCACGGGCTTGATTTCTGACCTGGCAACTTCCACATGCTGCAGGTGCAGCCAAAAAAAATTTTTTTTTAAGGTAAAAAACTGAAAAGAAAGAAAAAAGTTTTGTCTAGTTAAAAAAAAGAAGTGCATTGCTCTAGCCTTCCTCTGCTGGCCACCCGACCTGCCCTGGTCCAGTGTGGGAGGGGACCAGGTGGTGGGGACATTGGGCTGTGTTGGAGGTGGTCACCGCATTTGGCGGCTGTTCTGTTGTGTGTCTGTGTGTCTGCCCATCTATGTGTTTGTTTGAAAAGCTAATTAGCCAGCCTTATTCTTTTGTCCACCTGAAGCAGGTTGCTGGCATTCTTCCAGAATCCTTTCTCAGGAGGTCCTAGGGCTCAGATGGCCTCAGCCTGTCCAGTGTAGACGAAGAATTCCCTTGGATTCCTTCTCAAGATTTATTTTTGCTGAAAATACTCATTTGCTGCAAATAAATCCCTTTTCGTGATGCTCATGAATCTTGCCCGTCTTGGTGACTGAGGCAAAGAAATAATCCAAACTGTCCCCGCAGCCTTGTCAGGCCCAAGGAGGAGTCAGCATGGTCACCCCAACTCAGCGGGGGACCTCCTGACTCCTTGGGGGGCATGGATAAGGGAGGCCCGGGCCAGGCCGGGACTGCCACCTGCCAGGGGTCTCCTGGACTGTTGGGTGTCCAGGGCTGTGGAGCCAAGAACAGAAGCGGCTCTGATGTCACTGCATGGGGAGTGGCCCAGAGCCAAGCTGAGGAGAAGGGACAGCAGACCTGTTACGTCAGCCACCCAGGGTCAGGAGAGAATATGTCTGCTCCCTGCCCCACACGGCCCCTGTGGAATCAAACACACAGTCTTGCCCATTTTTAAAGATAAATTAAATGCATCAATATAAAAATGTCAGGCAGCAACGTGGAAGGGGGGAGGTGGATGGAGCTGTGTGATTTATCGGCAATTTAATAAGCATTTCTGGGGCTGCTCTGGCAGCCTCCTGCCAACCACACTGTGCCCAAGGTCCCCTCCTCTGATGCCCCAGGCTGGAGAGGGGTGCGTCTAATACAAATGGCACTGGGAAGAGATGGGAGGGAACCAGGGGCAGGCCGTGGGGCCGGGCCATCCTGGCCTGGGGGCAGGGGCAGGCTTTCCTGGGTGCTTACTGCTGAAGCGGAAGAGGAAAGAGGCACCCCACCAGCTGTGCTCTCTGGGGTCCTCAGCATGAAACTGCCAGGGCCTTCGGGGGCTTCTGCCCTCCCCCCTCCCTCCTAGCGTGGGCATCTTCTCCCTGCAGCCCGCCTGCACCAGCGCTGACCTCGCTGAAATATTTGCCAACCAAGTAGGCGAAAACGGACACCTCCCGCTGCCTGAATGTGCGCGTCTGATTTCTGGAAGGCTGGGCATCTTTTCCTTTGTTTGGGGCTATCGTGGACTGTGTGGTCATAGGTGTTGCCTAGTTTCTATTTTTCTTTTTGTTTTTTGTCTTTTTAGGGCCGCACCCGTGGCATATGGAGGGTCCCAGGCTTGGGGTCCAATTGGAGCTGTAGCCACCGGCCTACACCACAGCTCACAGCAACGCCGGATCCTTTACCCACTGAGCGAGGCCAGGGATCGAACCTGCGTCCTCGTGGATACTAGTCGGGTTCGTTAAGCACTGCGCCAGGACGGGAACTCCTGCCTACTTTCTATTGAAGTAAGTTTTCCTCGATGGTCAATAAATACTCTACCGTGTGGAGAATGTTCAAGTCCCTCCACGTGCTTTAGAGTTGTGGCTGCCTGTCTTCCTGCCGCAGCACCGGATCTGGTGTGTGGCTGCTGACCGACCTTGATCTGAAAGGTGGTCTGCGTATTTTTTTGGATTTATATTCATCACTTTCTTGTCAACAAATACTTAGGGAGAGCCTCCTGGGAGCCAGAGAGGATACAGCCAGAAACACAAGGGACAGAAAAAACTCACATCCTAGTGGGGGGAACAAACATTTAAAACAAGGCAACTGTGTAGTGCTTTGGAGGGGGGCTAGCTGCAGAGGGCCAAGCCGGGACTGGGGGTGGCGCCACCCGGAGTGTGGAGGAAAAGTCTGAACGGGGCTAGAGTCGGCCCCCGGGGACGACAACATCTGAGCAAGGATTTGAAGGAGGAGATGGGGGAAGAGCCTCCCCAGGGAGACGGACCGTGCAAAATCCCTGCCGTGAGCACAGGTCTCAGTGGACCCAGGAACTGCAGGGAGGCAGGAGGTCTAAGAGTCTGGGGCCATCAGATGCCATGAGTTTGACCGACAGAGCAGAGAGGAGGTCGGATTAGGTGGGGCCTGGGAGGGCAGCAGAATAGGACCCCCAGTTTAGGTAGAGGCCACTGAGACTGGGAGCCGAGTGACTTACTGAGGTTTATAGACAGAGGCAAAGCCCCTCTGAGGACCTCCTGTTCCGCTCTGCCCTCCCTCCCCTCTGCAGCTGGGGTTTCTGATCCACACCTAGGCAGCTTTCGGGGAGCAAAAGCCCAGGCCGAGTAGGGAGATGGGGGGTGATGGGCTCCCCCGGTTACATGTCCCTGAAGCTCGGCCCCCTTGTGCACGGGGGCGAGGTGCTGCCAGCCCTGCCACTCACATCCTCTTCCACCAAGCTGGGCCCACCCAAGCGCCAGGGCGCAGGGGCAGCACCTGCTCGCCAGCCCTCTCACTCAGCCCATTCTTCTTTCGGGAGGCCGACTGGCCTGGACAGCCCCCAGTGGGCTGCCCGAGGCCTCACTCTCAGCTGGTGCCCGGTCACGAGCGAGGGGCTGAGGCCGCTAGTCCCTGCGGCCTTTGTGCAGAGCCCCGCCCCGGCCACCTGGGCTGGCCCGAGACGGGAGCAGTGGCGCCCTTCGCTCCCGGAACGAGCCGCCGCGTGCGGGGGGAGGGGCAGGGGCCTGCGAGGGGCCGGGTCCCCAAGGGAAGGGGCAAGACTTTGTCCAGGATGAGCCCTGGTCCCCGAGGGCCCTTCAGAATCCGTGATAAGTTATCTCCGCAGAAGGGGCGGGGGTCGCGGCCGCCCTTGATTCTATTGGTTATTCCCCAAAGCAGAGCTGACTTAATGAAAATTCTCCTGAAGCCTTTTCTCTTAACCTCGCCGCTCGGCTGCGGGCCTGGAGGAGGGGAGGGAGGCGAGCGGGGGGGGGGGGGGGGGGGGGGGGGGGGGGGGGGGGGGGGGGGGGGGGGAAGGGAGGGGAAGGAGAGGGAAGGGCATGAGGGGCG
>PVHT021183568.1:194762-252288 GCA_004024745.2 Catagonus wagneri
AGGGACCCCCCGCTGCTGCGGCCTCACCGGCCCGGGTGCGCCTTTGTTTCTGGATAAAGGGACCCCTCTCGCAGCCAGATGTCGCCCAGGGGCTCCAAGGGGCCATCTCGTAAATTCTGCGTCCCCCTTTTGTACTGAAGCGTTCATTCTCTTAGAATAATGCCAGTTCTGCGGCAGAACAGGCCTCCACCTCCCGGTTCTGGTTAGAGGAACCAGGGGAGGAGTGGGACGGGGGGCCGCGGAGGGGGCGGGCGAGCAGCGAGCACCGACCCTCGGTTGGGGGTGGGGGTGTCTCCGCGCGGCCGAGGAGGGGCGGCGTATATGCCGGATTCTGCTTGCACCCTCCCGGACGAAAGCCGAAAGGTAAAAATCCATTGACACGCGACGCGAAGAACCCCCCCACCAGAACCTGGGGCGCAAAGGGGCGACCCCCGAGCGGCGAGGGCGGGGCTGCGCGCCGGGCACCGTGCGCACGCGCTCGCTGCCGCCCACCCGCGGCGCCCCGATTGGGCGCTGAGCCGCCGCCCCCCGTGATTGGCCCAGGAGGCCGTGTTCTTGGCCAATGGGTGTGCGACTCCCGGAGAACCTGGTCGCGGGGATGGGGATGGGGGTGCGGGTGCGGGTGCGGGTGCGGGTGCGGGTGCGGGTGGGGGTGGGAGCGGGTGGCGATGGTGGCGGGCCCCGTGGGGCACCCACCTGCGCAGTTACTGAGGCCCCTCCCCCGCCCTTCACTAAGGGAAGTGAGGCAGCGAGCTACCCTGAGATTCTGGTTGCCCTCAAAATAATGGAGCTATGTATGAAACCACAATCTTGCCCGATGTGAATGAAGCCCCTGCCCCTTCGGCAGCGGTGCTGGCAGCGGGTTTTTCTGGGTCTCAGGAAGGTAACGAGCTTGTAACAACCCACAGTATCACCCGGAATCAGCCGTTGTCTTCTCCAGTACAAAGTGTTTCTTCTCTGTAGTTATTTTTTTTTATCAAATATATAGTTGGTAATGAAGATAATACTTTAAAAAAAAGGTAATGCTGGATTTCCTATTGTGACTCAGTTAAGAATCCAACTAGAATCGGAGTTCCCGTCGTGGCTCATCGGAAGCGAATCCGACTAGGAACCATGAGGTTGCAGGTTCGATCCCTGGCCTTGTTAAGGATCCGGCCTTGCCGTGAGCTGTGGTGTAGATCATAGATATGGCTCGGATCCCGCGTTGCTGTGGCTCTGGCATAGGCTGGCAGCTACAGCTCCTGTTAGACCCCTAGCCTGGGAACCTCCACATGCCGCAGGTGCGGCCCTAAAATCTCAAAAAGACCAAAAAAAAAAAAAAATCATTCCGTATGATGATGAGGATAATAAAGTGTTGGTGAGGTTGTATTGAAATCTGAACCCTCATGTGATGCTGGTGCAGCCTTGCGGAAAACTGCTTGCCTATAAGACCGTCCCTTCACTCCTAGCTACTGGCTCCTCCCAAGCAGGGCCAGAACATTTGCCTGCAAGCCAGCGTTCACTGTGACATCATTCACAACAGGGAAAAGTCCGTCAGCAGATGAATGCATACACATCACGCCGTCTGGCCACATGAGGAATCCCATTCAGCCTGAGAAGGAATGAAGTTCTGATACATGTTCCAACATAGTTAAACCTGGAAGACTTCACGCTAAGCGACATAAACCAGACGCAAAAGGACAAATATTGTGTGATTTCTCTTATGTGAATCATCTAGAATAGGCAAATTCATAGACACAGACAGTAGACTAGAGGTTACAGGATTTGAGGGGAGGTTGGAATGGGGAGTTATTGCCTCACTGGTACAGAGTTTCTCTTTGGGATGATGAAAAAGCCCCGAAAATGGATAGTGGTGGTGGTTGCCAAACACTGTGAATGTACTTCATGCCACTGAAAATGCCACTTGTACACTTGAAAATGGTTTTAAAAGGGCAGATGTTGTTATGTATATATGTTTACCACAAATTTAAAAATTAATGATGTAATTACCAAAACCATGGAATTGTACTCTTTAAAACCGGTGACTTGCATGGGGTATGTGCATATTACCAGAAACGGTGTTTGCCGTCTCCGCTCCAAAGGTGCTCTTGTCCTGAATGTGACAGGATTTGAGTTCGGAGGTACCGACTAGTTACTTACTAGCTGTGTGTGCTATTCTCCAACCCACCTCGTGAGCTCTGCCAGAGCATCTCCCTCTCTCTCTCTTTTTTTTCTCGGTCTTTAGGGTCGCCACCCAGGCACATGGAGGTTCCCAGGCTATCGGTCTCATAGGAGCTACAGCCGCCGGCCTACGCTATAGAAACGCTGGATTTGAGCCGCGTCTGAGACCTACACCACAGCTCACAGCAACGCCAGATCCTTAACCCGCTGGGCGAGGCCAGGGATTGAACCTGGGTCCTCGTGGATGCTAGTCTGGTTCATTAACCGCTGAGCCACAAGGGGAACTCCAGCTCTCTTTTTGGTTCCCAAGCTACCTGCTACACAGTGAAGAACACCGGGCGCTAGGAGAGGCGGGGGCGCTGTCCGCTGGGGTGCGGCGGAGTCCGGAGGCTGAATCTGGGAAGACCGCCCACTTCCCCTGCAATCCGCTGGCTCCCAGCGCCGCCCGCGCTTCTGGTCGGCCGCCGTTCCAGCCGCGGCCGCTGGAGGGCGCCCCAGCACCGCTCCTGCCGGCAGGCCGGCTCCCTCGGGGAGAGCCGGCGGCGCCGATGCTGGTTGATCTTCTGGTTCACAGCAGCATGGTAGCCCAGCGCGGGTGCGGGCGGGCGGCGACTTGCCACCCCGAGGCCGCACAGCAGTTTGCGGCGCGGGGGGGGGGGGGGGGGGGGGGGGGGGGGGGTGTCGGGCAACGCGGGGCGGGGGTGAGAAAATGCAGCAAAGGCTCAGTGGACAAGCAACCGCCATTCCTTCCAGGGCTCCGTGCCTCCCTGTGAACTGCTCCTCTGCAAGCAAACTTGCACCAATCCCATCTCCTGAAGGGGTGTGTACCGCCAAGGCGGAACGCTCACCTCCCTTTGAACAAGGCAGCAGATGGCCAAGAGCTGGCATTGCTCTCCGCTCCCTGGGGCCCATCCTCACCATCTCCGGGCCTCAGAGCCCTACCCTGGGGGCGGTGGGACTGAGTTTGGGGGTCCTAAGCAGGTGACATGCAAGCAAAAACCACCCCCTCCAGCCGCTCCCACAGCCCCTCCTCCTCCGGCAGGACCCCTGGCTAGAGCAGCTGGGCCCCAGATTCAGGCTGTTTTGTGGTCGTCTGGCCAGGAAAGGGCAGCCCCACTGATGGCCTTGGCCAGGGGCTGCGACAGCTGCAAAGCTTTCCTCATCTTCCTGGTCCCAGGCTAAGTTCTAGAAGTGGGGCCCTCAGCCAGTCCCGGCCCGGACACTGGTCAGTGTCCTCCCTCAGCCTCTGCCCTGTGGCCTCTGAAGGCTGGCAAGCGATGCTCCCCGCTGCGCACTCTGTCCTCCTTGGGAGTCTCCTGATGAGATGCCAGCGCCTCAGGGGGCCCAATAATAGTCATCTGGAGTCAAGGGACAGATGAGGTCTGGCTGTCCCAGGTGACAGCGAGATAGATCGTCACCATCGTGGCACATGAAGAGCAGAGCCAAGCTAGTTTGTCGCTTGCCTGTGCCTGGGGGCAGCTGGATGAGTGGGCGTCTTGGCCGGACTCGTGGAAAACCTGCCCCAGCAGCAGCAACCCAAAGAGACGCCACCTGCCCGGGGCTCCGGGGAAGGGCGTTTGAGGAGGTGGCCCTGCTGCCCTTGCTAGTCAGGGAACTGCCGGACGCTCCAGCAGCTGCTTGGCCTCCCAGGCTGTGGCCGGCCCTGGGTCAGCCAGGTCACAGAGCAGCCGGCCCCTAAATCATTCCGGCCCTGCCCAAGGGGGAGGCTTCCGCTCCAGGTGGGTGACCGGCGGCCCTTGCTATCGGCTCCGAAGTCTGCTTCCTCTTCCCTCGGCTGGCTCCTCCAACCTCCCTGGGCGGTGGCCTCCTCTCTCTCCGGTGGAGCCTCCAGCTTCCGGAGGCCTCCATGCGGGAGCCACAGAATGTCACTGAAAGGAGCTTGTAGTGTTGGGGAGCTCTGGTGCCCCGTTTTCAGGGCTGACAGCTGAGACGGGCCGGGGGCCTGCATCCAGGATGGAAACTTGGGCCAGCCCCTGCTGAGTTTCCTCCATGTCGGCCCAGTAACGTGCCCCAGCACCCTCTTCTGACTCTGGCTTTGACACCATGCCCCTCCCTCCCTCACTGTGGTCAGCACAGAGGGTCCCTGTCCCCAAACAGCCAGGAAAGGGTTGTGTCCCACTTGCCTCTTCACCCCCGCCTCCTCACTGGCGAGATGCCCCCGGAGACAGGCTGTGTTGCCCCCTTGGCTCCGCTCCCTGTTCCTTCCCATTCACTGGGCTCCCGGCCACCCCGATGGGGCCTGTTTAATTGATTCAATTTGTCCAAAAGTAAAAACACTCTGCAGATGTCAGCCTCCCACCACCCCACTCCCAGGGCGCCAGCAGACACCTGCCAAGGCCCTGAGGCTGGGAGTCCTTCCAGGGGCCACTACGGCCAGGCTGTGGGGGAGGCCTCTGACCCCTATGCTGCTTGCTGGGAGCTGGAGTGGGTGGCCCGGCACCCCAGAGCCGAGGAGTCACATGGGGTGAGGGTGTGCTCCATCAATGACATGAAGAGGCGTTCTGGACACCAATCAGGTTCAAGTCCGTCTTTCTCGGGGAATTACATTTTTACAGACTCCCAGTTCCTTCCGGGCAGGTGATCTTGGAGGTGACCACATTTTGGTCAAACTGTCCCTGAGCCACGATCGGGGCTCCATCTTCTCCACCAGCACTGGCTCAGGGGCTCTTCAGAGTCAGTGGGGGTTGCTAGGGGCGCTGAGGAAACCCTGGGGCCTGATCTCCTGCCTGGCGGGGGTCCTGTCCCATCTGGGTGGTCTCCTTAGCTGCCATGCCATGGGAGGAAAGGAGCTGAACCTCTAGGCCCCCAGAGAGGGGATCCGAGCTAGGAGAGGACCTCAGGCCCCAGTCTAGAGAGGTCAGGAGCCCTGTGTCCACAGCCTGGACAGCAGTGCAGCCTGGCTGCCTCCCAGGACGTGCATGGCTACCAAGGCGCTGGGAGACGCCTCCAGGCAGTTTCTGGAGGAAGGTGGTGACTTTGAGGAAGAGAGACCAGACCTGCCTGAAGCCCTGACCCCCTAGCCCAGCCCAGCGCTCCTTCTCCCTGCAAGGGCCCTGGCTCCTAGGGCCACCACTTTCCACCCCAGAGGGGGGCCCCTGTGAAGTGGTGGAAGAGGGAGAATGATTTGGGGAGAGTTTGTACAGCTGGCCAGGCGGCGATGCGGGCTTCTGTCCCTTCCCCCAACCAGCCCCTCTGATCAGGAAAGGACTGTCACTCTGAATGAGGTCTCAGGTTTGCAATACCCAGACACTTGGTCTCCCCTCCAAGGCAGTCTCCCACGTGCTCCCCGCTCCCCCTCAGGAAAAATCGGAGACTTTCTATCAATGCCTGGGTACGTTGCAGAAAGAGCCTGAGCTCATTTTTTATGGGCTCTTCTGGTCTGCAAGTCCTGGGAGACAGGGAGAAAGCAAGGGCAAGGAACCCAGGGACATAACGGAAAGGGCTTGTCCAAGGTCAGCCCCTGCGCAGGCTGTGTTTCAGGCTGCTGGTTCTTTCTCGCATGCCAGTCGGGTGGGTGGGTGAGGAGCGGGCGAGAGCGGGGCCGGCCCCTGGAGCGTCCAGCTACGAGGGGCCTCCACCGCAGCTTGCAGCTTCCCAGCGGCTCCCGGCGGCCCCGACCGGGGCTCTGGGGTGGGGGTACCCACAGCTGAGGGCGGCGGACCCCGAGGCGGGGCCCGGGAGGCGGGGCCAGCGGGGCCGCGGAGGAGAGAACAAAAGAAGGCCCCGCCCCTCCCTGGCTGGCTCTCCGCAGCCAATTGGCGAGGCGGCTGCCGACGACCCCCTCTGATTGGCTGCTTGGCGGCCAATCGGGTGCCTGGGCTGCGAGCCCATACGGCCCCACGTGGGGAGGCGCGCGCGGCGGTTTTCTGTCCTAGGCGGGCGGGGCTCCTAAATCCCGGTGCGCCGGGGAGGCAGGACAGCGACCCGCGGCCCCGCGCCACCCCGAAGACTCTCGCCCGAGGACTCCGAGCCGTGCCCGAGGGTCCCCGAGTGCCCTTTGAGCACAAAGCGCTGTGCCATCTTCTCGGTCCTCTTGTGCGGGGCCGCGGTTGGGGGTGTAGTGGCTGCTCCCGATGCACACGTAGAGTGAAGTGACAGCCTCAAAGCCACCTAGCCTGTTAGGGTGGAGCCCCTGGGGTTTTCTTGATCCCGCTGCTGGACCGCGGGTCCAACCCTGGGGCCTGGGTTTGGGCTTTTGAACCCCTACCACCACTGTTACCCCCCGCCCCCAGCCCCGCAAAGGCTGGACTCAGGGAACTGGGAAAGAGGGACCATGCCACCTGGGCTTGACCACGAGGCTGAAGAAAGTCATCGGGTGGAAGCAAGGGAGGGGCAATCTGCTGCTGGGTGGTGGAGGGGCCAGCAGGGATGAATTCATTCATTGAGTTATTGACAACGCCCGCTGTTATCCTGGGGTCACAAACAGCGCTGGCCCCAATGAGGCCTGGAGGCAAGCCTTCCCCTAGATTCCGCTGGTCTCCCCTCCAAGCTACTCCAAGTGGAACATACAAGAAGGTTCTTTGATATGGGCAATTGATGCGGTCATACTTTTTTATGGCACCCTCAGACAGAGTATTTGAAAAGAGTTGAATAAATGGAAAATGAATGAATTGAGGGAGAGATGGTGCAGGCCAGGGCCAGCAGTAAAGGGGAGCTACTATCATTGACTTGAAGGGGCCCATACAGCAGAAGGCCCCACCTTGGAAGGAGGGACACGGCAGCCTGGCAGGGAGCCTGGTTGCACGCGTGCTGGTCTCACTTTCCTCCTGCCCGCTCCTCACAGCTGCAGCTCCTTACTGGCTGAACCCCTAGCTGCACTGTGCCCCTGGGTCGGCCTCGGGCCGCAGGGCAGGACAGCCGGGGCGGGAAATGGGGAAATGTCCAGCACCTGTTCTGAAGTGTGAATAGAAGCATCTGAGGAACGCTGCTGTTTTGTTTTATTTTGTCGGCAGTGACATAGCGTGTAAGTGAAACCCAGGTGTATCCTTGCAGAGGTCCTTTTTTTTTTTTTTTTGTCTTTTCTAGGGCTGCACCCGCGGCATATGGAGGTTCCCAGGCTGGAGGTTTAATTGGAGCTGTAGCCACCGGCCAACACCACAGCCACAGCAACGTGGGATCCAAGCCGCATCTGTGACCCGCCGGCAACGCCGGATCCTTAACCCACTGAGCAATGCCAGGGATCGAACCCGCAACCTCATGGTTCCACAATCTCATGGTTCCTAGTCAGATTCGTTAAGCCCTGAACCGTGACGGGAACTCCCCCCTCCCCCACTTTTTTTTTTCGCTTTTAGGGCTGTACTCACAACACGTGGAGGTTCCCAGCCTAGGGGTCGAATCAGTGCTACAGCTGCCGGCCTTCGCCACAGCCACAGCAAGGTGGGATCTGAGCCATGTCTGCAACCTACATCACAGCTCACGGCAACGCCAGATCCTTGACCCACTGAGCAAGGCCAGGGATCGAACCCGCAACCTCATGGTTACCAGTCGGATTCGTTTCTGCTGTGCCACAGTGGGAACTTCCAGGGGTCCCTTTGAAATGGGTGGCTGGGGCTTGGCTGCGCCTCTCCCTCCCCGGTGCAGAACCGTTCCAAGCTCTCCAGGAGGACAATGTACGAGTGATGAGTCAACCAGGAGGCAGAGCAGTGGAGAGAGAGCACACACGTCAGTCCGTGTGGCCCATGCAGTTCAAGTGCCTGCTCCTCCAGGAGGCCCTCCTAGATGCTCCGTTTTCATTAAACAGCTGTCACAGGACACTGTTGGGACCATAAGTCCCAGCGGCAGGGACTGGCCTTGTTCACTGTTGTCTCTTCATGGTGCCTGCATCACAGGGTGCCCAGCCTACACTGGAGGATGAATGGACCATGCCTTTTTTGTTTTTTGGCTTTTTTCCACAGCCACACCTGCGACAAATGGAAGTTCCCAGGCTAGGGGTCGAATTGGAGCTGCCGCTGCCGGCCTACACCACAGCCACAGCAATGCTGGATCCGAACCGACTCTGTGACCTACACCACAGCTCACGGCAAGCTGGATCCTTAACCCACGGAGCAAGGTCAGGGGCTGAACCCGTATCCTCATGGATACTATGTCAGGTTCTTAACCCACTGAGCCACAACGGGAATTCTTGGATCATGCGTTTTGCCTGGCACGTTCAGAGACAGGGCTCCCCTCCGGGGCAGGGGGAGTTTGCTCACTCGCGTCTTTTCAGGGCACCTGTCTCTACCCCACCGGGGCTCAGCCCCAGGAGGCTCCAGGAGGCGTGAAGTTCACGGTCCAGCAAGAGCAGCAAGGACAAGTTCAGGAGGGCCCGCCTAGCCGGTGGCCTCTGAGGGGCTTGGGGGGACGCGGACTCCCTGCGGAATGGCAACAAGGTGGCTTTGAAGGGCACGTATGAGTTGGAGCTCTGGAGAAGATGAAGAAAGGCAGAGGGCACCGTGGGGTCCAAAGATGTGGCTCCAGGGAGTCTGGCTGTGTGCACACCCCACCACTCGGGAGTCAGGGGGCCTGGCCCAGGCACCCCCACCTCGGTCCCCCACCTGTCATATGGTGGGATTAATGGGATTAGCGAGCAGTTGAAAGAGAATGTGAGGTGCTTAGCAGTCTTGCACTTGGTAATTACAGGCTCAATAAATACACGTGAGCTGTCATTTTAAGCATTCACTGTAGTCAGGGCAGTGGTGGTGGGTTTGGCGGGATTCAAGGAGCCCGCGTGGGAGCGGTAGGGGCTGTAGAGTGAGGATGGCCCTCAGGGACAGCACGGTCACCTCGAGTTCCTCTATCACACGTGGCAGATGTCACCGATCCATCAGCCACTCTTTCCAGCACAGCCTGGAGTTGGGCTCAGAATCCTCGGCGCCTTCTCAGGCAGCCCCCTAATCAATCGCGGCTGGCACGTAAGATGACCAGTTTGCCACCCCTGACTCGGCCAAGATCAGAAACTTGGCTTGGATGGCCTGGAATCAGGAGTGCCAATTCCAGACCTGACTTTTCCCTGAGCCTGTTTCCAAGTGGAAGGGAACCGGGCGGGTGGATGGCAGTTCGGACTGGGGAGGGTGTGTCCCTTAGAGCGCCATCGGCTGCTGGGTGGGACCTGCAGGTGCCCTCGGTGCTGTCAGAGCAGCCCCGAGCCCGGAGGGTGTCATCGTGGTTCCTATCAGGTCAGAGAGAGAGAAGAGACCAGAAGGAGCACGAGAGCATGGCAGCCATGGCTGCGGGGAGTGTGGGGCTCCCTGGGGACCTGCGCGGAGCCCAGAGCCTCAGGGCGGAGGCCAGTGAGTCCTGAACAGAAAAGGGGGGAGCGGACGAGCAACACAGGCTGGTCCGGGGGACAAGGCTCGTCTCTGCATTCCCCGGAGCACACCTCTTCCTTTTGAAAATCCATCTAAAAATCTGAGCGCATGGGTCTCCGGTTTACAGGTGAAAGGAGCTTACACCTGTGTTCACCGCGCCACCAGCGTCCCTGCCAGACACCTGGCCTCCCGCCCCCCACCGAGGCTCCCTGGCGCCCCCTCCAACCCCACACCCCGGAAGTGCTCCCTAGAGATGTGTTTTGCCTGGTCTGTGTGTGTGTTAGTGGAACCACACTGCCTGGCCTGAGGCTGGCCTCTTTCCTCAGTATAAGTGACGTGACTGCACCCGTGCTGGGCTGTGCTCCCTTGCCCCCGATAACCCGCTCAGTCTCCGAAGGATCATGTGGGTTATCGCCTAGGTTTGCACATAGTGCTGCTGTGAACCCTCTAGTGCCTGTCTTCTGAGTTTGTACCTGGCGGCCGGCTTGCTGGGGAGGCAGTGTTCGGCTCTGGTAGAAACATGAGCCCCGCCGGGGGCAGTGGCGACCGCCTCTCTTCCCAGCAGCATGGGAGGGTCCCAGGGGCCCCACACCCGTGTCAGCACTTGGGACTGTCTGACCTTTACTCTTAGGTGACCTCCACCTCCCCATCTCCCTGATGCCCCTGTGAACAGGTCGGCGGGGTGACCTTGTTCCCACTCACAGGACAGGAAGCGGGGGCGGGGGTCCTGAGACGTGAAACCACATGGCCAGCGAGCGCTGGAGCTGCTTTGGGAGTTCCCGTGTCAGTTCTTTCCCCCGAAAGCAGAGCTCAGAAACCGAAGTGGCGCTGGCGTGGATAGCCAGGAGGCCTGGGGCTGGGCGCTCAGGACTGGCGCAGAGTGCGAGCCGGGGAGCGCACTCCGGGCCCGGAGGAGTGCAGGGGAGGGGCGTGGGGCGGCAGGGGATGCAGGGGCCTAGGCACGGTGGTGGGGAGGGCCGCTGTGTCCGCGGGGCCAGCACCCATCTGCGGTGGCGGGGAGGGTTGCTGGGTGCACGCTTGTGCCCAGACCCTGAGCTGGGTGCAGGGACATAATGGTGAACACACGCAGGCAGGGGCCCTGCCCTCACGTTAATGACAGTCCTGGGAAGCAGGCAATCAAGGAAATCCACAATAAATACATAATTACAGGCTGCGATGAGTGTTCTGTGCTGCAATAGGGCCTGACCTGGCAGTGACATTAGGACTGAGAATGAAGCACATCAGAGATCACACCGCCCCAGGGACTCTTAAAAGAGGTGTCCCGGCAGAGTGGGGGTGGGGCGGGGCCTGGGAGGGAATGGTGGGAGGTGGAAGTGGAAGTCCTCGGCAGGGAAGGGCAAGGGGCAGGAAAAGGAGAGCCTGAGAGCCTGGGGTGGACTGAACTGTATTCAATACCCAGCGAGGATTAGATTTAGTTTCCACAGAAACTCCAAAGTAACAGTGACTTAAACAAGGGAGCGATTTCTTTCTTTTTCACAGAAAGCCTCCAGGGGAGCTCTGGAGGCTCCGTAGTCATCAGGAACCCAGGTTACTTCTCCTCCTGTCTTGTTGCTCTGTTGTTCTCAAATATGGCCTCCTCCTCCTGATCCAAGACGGCAGCTCAAGCTCCAGCCATCACATGTACCTTCTAAGCAGCAGGAAAGGAGAAGGGATAAAGAAGAGCACAGCCCCTACGTTCAGGATACTTTGCATTGCACATGATGTTGCTGTTCACTTTCATTGGCCAGAACTCGGTCTCGCTGCCCGTGAAGCTGGGAAATGTGATCTTGGCTCTGCACAGCCGGATGCCCAGTTAAAGCTGGGTTTCTGTTACTGAGGAAAAAGGGGAAGACGGATATCGGGGCAACATAGTCTCTGCCCCTCCCAGTAGCTGAAGGCAAGAACTGGCCAGTGGGTTTTATCTCTGTCCCTCCCTGCAGGCAGTGTCATTGCCCGGGGCCCGGCAGCTCAGACGGCGGAAGGTTCACGCGGGGCGCCTGGGCTGTGTCCTTCCCGCCTGCGCCCGTGCTCTTTGCAGGAAACTTCGAGCATGTCTCGGACGGGCTGAGGGACAGGAGACCGTGAGCAGCCCTGGGGTGGGAGGCACCCCACCTGACGCTGATTCTCCTGCAGCGGGCCTCCGATGACGTTCTCGTGGGCGGGCGATGCTAGCCTCTGTTCACAGTTGGTGAGGCCTGTCCACTCTCCCCTCCCGGGGCCTCCCCGGCTCCTCTGTCATTGGCTCCTTCCAAGTCCCTCGCGTGTGGCCAGATGGCAGAGCACTGTCTGTCCCGGACTCTGCAGACCTTGGCCCCCGACCTCCAGACCTGGGCTCAGCGTCCTCCTGCTGGGAAGCTGTCCTGCGGGCGGGGCTGTGATGGCACCGTGGTCCACCTGGGGCTGGGGCTGGCACCTGCCAAGAGCCCTCTGGAAACCTGGAGTGCTTCTTCCCAATCAACAGGTCACAGGGCGCCATGGGGGCCTGGGGCAGGGACGGCTTGGTTTCCTGCTGACCCCACGGAATTCAAGGGTGCCCTGTGCAGAGGCTGCCCCCGCCAGGGCAGGCGCTCGTGCCTCCTTCCTGCAGGGTCCCTTCACACCCGCTTCCAGACTTGCGTCCGACGGGCAACCCACGGGGGGAGCCCCGGGCCCGGGGTGCTGTGCCCGGGATCAGAGAGGTCTGCTGAAGGGCCCGCTGGGGAGACTGTAATCAGGCTGTCAGTGCGGAGTCTCCTGACCCTCGCTCTGCTCACCGCTGGCAGAGTCTGTTTCTTATAAGTGAAAACAGATTTCCTGACAAGGGGCAAGATCTTAAACTCACTCAAAAGCTCCCAAATAAAAAGGGTGATTTTAACTTTCCCTTCTCAGCAAACCAAATGGTGAGCAGGCTTCTAGACGGTTCCCCCACTGCCGGAAGGGTTGGGAGCCCGAGGCTCCTGGCGCTGGGAACCTCAGGGCAAAGGGGCTGCGGGAGACCTCGGGTTTAGGCCACCCTGCCCCCATCTGGAGCGCTTTTCCTAGTGGAGCCCCAGGCCCCGCTCCCAGCTCGGCCCTCCTGCTGGCCTCGGGGCCAGCCTGCCCCAGGGCCGAGGACTCAGGCCCGGAGCTGTTCTCCAGGTCGCGTTTTCTGAGGGGACACCAGGTTCCCGCCTTCCTCTGAGCTGCTTCAGTTCTGATTTGTCCTTCAGGCTGAACGGTTAAAGGAAGCAGCCGTGGCCGCCGCACAAGCGCTCTGTCAGGGGCTGAGTTTCCTGAGAGGAGCCCCCCCCATCCCCGCCCCGGTCCTTGGCCTGCGGCTGCTCTGGGCTGAGGCGGGGCCCGTGCTCCGGGGCCCAGCGTGGTCGGAGATCTGGGTTCACCGGCTGCTGTGGCTTCCGTACCAGCCTTCTTCCTGGCTGGGCTTGAGCTCCTGGACGGCGGGCGCAGTACGACCCCTCCAGCGTGGCGTTCTGGTGTCTGGCACAGGGCCCAGCGCCCAGTAGGTCTTTGGTACATACTTGTCGAAATAACAGAGGGATGGACGGAGGGGTGGATAGGTGGAGACAAATCGTGTTCCTGCCGGGAGCAGGTCTTATCTTCAGGGGTTGAGGAAAGCTCTAGGCTGCGTCCTTCTCTCTTGGGAAGAATGGCCGATTCCAGGGTGTTTGGAATGGGTGGGAGGCAGTGGGTGCCATCGGGGGCCTGCTGGCCCTCTCGGCCGGGAGACAGGACTGGTGAAGGTTACCCTCAAGGACAGGCGCTGGGCCAGCCAGCCTGCGGTGCTGGGTCAGTTTCCTGCTTTTTTGGCTTCCTCCTTGGCCGGGAGGGCCTCTTGCAGCTGCGCAGACTCGGGGGCCGCCGGGGGCCTGGCCGGCCCTCGGCCTTTGGCCAGCTGAGTCCCTAGATGACCCGCACCCCTGTCCCCCACCTGGATCTGAGCCCGGCGCCCCGCTCCCCACCCAGCCCCCAGTTTCCTCGCCCTGGCCGGGCACGAACAACGGAAGGCCCTGTCCCCAGTTGGCTTGCGGGATTAAAAACGAATTGCGAGCGGCCGGCGGTCATTTCTAGCTGGTAAAACATCAGCGCTATTGATCGTCCTCGCCAGCGCTGGCGGTCCGCTTGCTCCAGCGTCGCACAGAATGGCGCGTTTGTCTTGATCAAGTGCAGTCCTGCATGTTTAACCCTTGGGGCCCCGCAGCTCCCGTGCCCACCTGTTCTGGAAGGCAAGGACCACCCCGTCCAATTCGAGGTGGGAAGAGGGAGGGGTGGGGGAGGGGAAGAGGAGGTGAGGCTGCCGGGGAGGGACCCTCGGGGCTCACCTAGTCCTGCTGTGGTCCCCACTTGCTGTGTCCCGGTAGTCACCTGCCTCCAGGCTCAGCCCACCTGCCCACGTGCCTGGCCCCTGGGCTCCCCCTCTGGCTCCTGGCCTCCAGCCCAGCCCCACGCTCCTAACCCCGCCCAGCCCCTGGCCCTTGGTCTTTCTCTCTTTTTTCTTTTCTTTCTTTTTTTTTTTTATAGGACCATACCTGCGGCATATGGAGATTCCCAGGCTAGGGATCCACTCAGAGCTGCAGCCGCCAGCCTACGCCACAGCCACTGCCACGCCAGATCTGAGCCGCGTCTGCAACCTACACCACAGCTCACGGAAACGCCGGACACTTAACCCACTGAGCAAGGCCGGGGATTGAAACGCATCCTCATGGATGCTAGTCGGGTTCGTTAACCGCTGAGCCACGACGGGAAGTCCTGGCCCCTAGTCTTTCTCTGGGTGCCAGTTTCTCCCCCAGGTGCCGGCGGGCCCCTCTGACCCTAGGGTGGCAGGGGCGTGGTCCCAATCTGACTGCAGACTCGCTGCCTGAGCCCGTGATGTGTCCCGTCGACCAGCGCACAATGTGGGCCCCGGCCCGGCCTGCACTCAGGGCTCCTTGATCTGGCCTCTTCCACAGTCCAGCTCCAGGCTCAGGCCCTCTGGACCTCCTGGTCACTAGCGCTGGTCCTCGCCTACCCCTGGACGCTGCCCTAACAAGTGCCTGAAGGTTCTGGACGCTGGGTCTTCCAGGCCCACGGGGGCCTCTGTCTGCCCCACCCCGCCGCCACGCTCACAGAGTCTCTGAGCTCAAACTTGGATCAGCAGGCACCCCCCTCGCTCAGACCTCCGCCCAGCCTCCTCCGGGCCGCCCTTTCTCTGTCCTCGCTGCAGCCCTTGGCATTGGGCTTCCCTGCTGAGCATTCCCAAAGCCCTGCTCACCTGCATAAAGTGGAGGCGGCTGCTCGGTGAATCCGTGGGCTATAGGCTGTTTGCCTTCAGGCACGGCTGAACCTGGGCACTCAGACTCTGTCCTGACTCCTTGCAGCCCCATTCGCTGGCCGGGCTCACAAGGGGCCAAGGGGAGAAACCGTAGGCCTCACCTGGCCTCGTTCTCCACGCCTGGGGCCCTGGCTGGGGCACCCGGCCTTGGCCCCCCTGCATCCTGGGCGGCGTCTTGTCCCGCTGCTCTCTGATCAAGCTGTCCAACAGAGGGACGGCAGAGAGGGAAGGGGCAGGGAGCCCAGGTCGGGCGGGCTGGCAGCGAGTATGAGTGTGCATATGTGTGCAAAGGGGGGGGTCACAGCCCCACTCACCAGGGTCCCTAATCCCAGCCGAAGGCCCCTCCCCAGCGAATCCTGCGAGTGGAAGGAAAACAGCCCCCCAGGTAGCAGGGTTCCCAGAAGGCCCTGGGGCTGCAGCCTCCCCAGGCGGGGCTGACTAGCCGGGGGTGCAGAGATGAAACCCCCCAACTCGCCCGGGGGGCTACCTCCCAGCTGACACTCAGGACTGCTCGCGACCCCTGCACGCAGCGTCGGTCAGGAAGATGTCTGTCCAGGGACTAACTCTGGGCCCCCGAGGCGGGCGGCTGCTGTCTGGTCTGCAGACCCCTCCCCTGCGCGCTGCGGGGGGCCGACCCTCCCCTCGTCCCCGAGGGGCGCCCAGACGGGCCGCCGGGGCTGATCCGGGCTGGATTTCCGATCTAGCTCCGGGGAGGTGTACAAAGAAAGGGACACTCGTCCTGGAGGCTCACAAAGGCCAAAAGCCACTGCAGAGCCATTCCGCCTGCCTGGCCCAGCGCCCCAGGGGCTCCCCGCGGCTGCCGCGGGGCAGGCCTGGCCCAGACACCCCAGTGCCTTGGCTGCTGAGACCCCAGCCTCTGGGGCCTCCAGGGAGTCCCCGTGGGACGCACACGGACACCGGGGTGCAGTTCGGGCTCCGGATCACCCAACACCTGTACAATAGTTCATATATTTATTCTTAAGCAAGTTATCAATAAAAAATTTAATACTAAAAGGCCTTTACATAGAGTTTGCTGTTCATAAAACCTTTTGTGTTTTTGTCTGTTTGTTTTTAGTGTTTACATTGAAAAAAAAATTCACCCACCCTCTTAGTTTACACATGTACAAGAGTCGTGCTTTTCACCAGGTCTGGCCACGGCCGGGGGGCCGGGCTGTCTGCACACGCGCGGTGGGGACGGGGAGAGAAAAGCAAAAGGCAGAAACCCACGGCGGAGGGAGGGGGACCAGCCGACGGTGGAGAACCAAGGCAAGGCTGCCTGTTCCTGGCTCCTGCCTCGCGGCCGGGCTTGAAAGCAGCCTCGCGCCTCGGCACTGGCCGCCTCTCCTCCGTGGAGTCTCTGCTTCCCCAGCGGGGGGCCTTGGCCGCCGTCTCCGGGACGACCACCAGGCATGAAATATTGCACTCGTGCTGAGACAAAGGGGAGAGTCGGGCTGGAAGAGGTGAGTGGGGGTGCAGGGGGACGCCCCCCTACCCCTCTACTTCCAGGGTACCTGCCAGGAGCAGGACAGGGGTGGGTGGCTTCCTGGTTAGAAAAAAAAGGGGGCCAGGCACCCACTGACATCCCTTCCTTTCTGGGTACCTGCGCCGTGTCTGTGGGTCACACAAGAGCCCGTCCTAGGGAGCAGAGGCTAACTTGGGGTGCTCTCTTGGGTCCCGGGAGCCTCAGCGAGTGGGACACAAGAGCACGTGGCCCTCAGTGCGTGCTGGGGACCAGGGCTGCTGGGCCCCGGGTCTGGCCTGCCCTTCCTGTTTCTCTTGGCCTCGGGAGAAGTGAAGGGGTGACGGGGTTACTGGGGGGCGCTGGCAGCCTGGGACGCCCACCCGACAGCCCGGGTGCTGGGCAGAGCGGTGAACAGTCCCAGGGGTGCTCCCTGCATGCGAGGCTGGGCTGTGGGCAGGAGGAACCCTGCTCTGTGCCCCCGGCACCAGTCCGCCCGGCGGTCAGTCCGTCCGCAGGAGCTGGCGGGGGCCAGTCCCCTCCCTGCTCGGAGCGGCGGCCGGAACAGCTGGCCATTGAAACGGAAACCGGAACTAACTTGGGGTATTCAGGAAAAAAAACCAAAACGTCACTTCTTCGTATGGATAGTTTAAAATATTTGTTCATTTTTGTTTTGTTTTAAACAGAGGTAAGATACATATGGCTGCGTCACCCTCTGGGGCAGGGGGGCCTGCTCCGGGGTCCCTTCTGTCCCCAAGGGACCCTCACGGTCACACCCGCCCCCTCAACGCTTTCTTGCCGGGAGATGAAGTAAAAGGAAATAAACTCGCGTGTGACTCCCATCTTAGACAGTTCCCCCAAGAGATCAGCGGGTGTAACCCAGGGCCCTGTCTGACCCCCCGTGGCCTCCCTGCCCCTGCTGCCTCTGTCGTCACAGACGCCCCATTGGGAACTCAGCTAGGCTGAGGAAAACAGTGCATTTTCAAAGAAAACCTCCTCAGAATGAAACAAAACCTCTAAACACACACACAGGCACCCACGCACGCACGCACGCACACACGCACACACACCCTTGTCACGCGAGTGGGGAAAAAAAAATCCTTTTCCACGTTTTTCCATAAAACTTCCCCGCAGAAATACACTATTTACAGAGAGAAATAAATAGACAACACACCTGATTTCTGCTTTCCCTGGTGGGAGACAGTGGGAGGTACTATAGGGGAAATATGGCTTGCATTCTCATCTCTCGTGAACTGCCGATGCGGGAACACGGGGAGGGCCAGTGGCTCCCACGAGGGCCGCGGCCGACCCCCTGCGCAGACAGATGGGGCTGGGGTCTGACGCCCAGGCGCGCGCTCTCTTTCCAGCGAAAATAATCAAAAGCCTGGATCTCGCCTGGGTGGGTTTGCATATTTGCTCAGAGCCGCCCCCCACCGAGCGCGGGCCGGCCTCCCGCCCGCCTGCCGGCCCGCGGAGGCGAGGGTCCGGGCGCCGCGTGTCCTCGGGTTCGCAGGCCGGTCTGGCTGGGGCTCAGCACAGGACGGGCACACCATCGGCTGTCACCAGGCGCCCCGTGGTGGGGTCGTAGGTGCCCGCCAGGTAGTAGAGGTCCCTCCGGTCCTGGCACCTGCGGCCCCGCGTCATCTGCTCGTACTGCTCGCGCCCCACGACCTGGCACTTGTGGGAGATGGTCTGCACGTCGTTCTCGTCCTCGTGGCACGACTGGTACAGCGCGTTCTGGGGGGCGGGAGGGACACTCAGGTCGGGTCCGGCCTCGGCCAGCACCCGGCTCGCCCCACCCAACCCGGGACCCTCGGCTCCGGAAGGCTCACTTGGGTAAGCTTTAGTACTTGTTTATTACATCTTTTGGTCTTTTCAGGGCCGCACCCGCGGTATATGGAGGTTCCCAGGCTAGGGGTCTAATCAGAGCTGTAGCTGCCGATCTGTACCACAGCCACGCAGGATCTGAGCCGCATCTGCGACCTACACCGTAGTTCATGGCAACGCCTGATCCTCCGTGAGAGCGAGGCCAGGAATCGAACCCACATCCTCATGGATACTAGTCATGTTCGTTAACCACTGAGCCATGGTGGGAACTCCATCGCTTGGATAGACTTTAAACTGCGTGGCCGGGGGGTCTGTGCCCAGGCCCCCGGGGAGCTGGCAGAGTTGCAGAAACACTTGTTTCCGTACCGTTGCAGACAAGGTTCTCAAGGGAGAGTGGGGGGGGCACGGGTGTGTTTCTGTCTTGGGTGGGCTGACACGGGGAGGAAGAGAGCAGAGGGCCGGTGGGTGGGGTTGCCAAGGACCCGGCCCGCTTGGTGCTCGATGCTGCCTTGGGTCATGCAGCCCCCCCCACCAGGTGAAACGGTGGCCACTTCGCGCAGAGCCACGGAGCCACAGCCAGGGAGGGACAGGGCGGCCTGGCTCTGGGCCCGGGCCCTGGGCTCCTGAGCCCTGCGCGGGGAGTGGGCTGTCCCCAGACTGTGGGCGCCTGTGGCGGCCGCGTGCCCGCCCGGCCCCCGGGCCCACCTTCCCGTCGCTGTGCCGCTTCCCCAGCCTGGTCTCCTCCGGGTGGTAGAACCACTTGACCTTCACCACCATGTTGCTGCCCCACGACTCCCACATGCTCTCGATGCGGCCGATGTAGGGCAGGTTGGGCCGCCCGGCCGACAGGAAGACGGCGCAGTCCCCGATGCGGAGCGTCTCCTTGCCCCGGACGATGGCCTTGTAGAACAGCTTCCGGGCCTTCCCCTTCATGCCGCGCCGCTGCAGGGGACAGCCAGGGCAGAGGGCGGTGAGGCCCGGGAGCCTCGGGGACAGGACAGACGGCGAGACGGAGCGTGGCACGTGGAGCGCATGGGCCTGGTGTGGGTGCAGACGCGGACGGGGCCGGCCACGCCTGGACCTGCCCGCTCCCCCCGCCACCCCCGGTCCTGACGGCAGGACCCAACGCCAGCCCAACAGACACTGGGTCTGAAAGCAGGGAAGCAGGCACACGAGCTGTCCGCGGCAGCCGTGTCTCTGAGGACAAAAACCGCGCCCAGGTACGTGTCCAGCACGAGCATCGGGAAGAAAACGGCCGCGTCGGAGCCCGGAGGCCCTCGCCACGGCCGGGGGCCGGGCTGGTCAAGGGATGGGAACGAGGCCCGGCAGGACACCGCCGAGAGGACCACAGCGTGCACCGCGGGGGTGCCCCGGGCCCGCCTACCTGCGTGGGGCTCCCCGACCACTTCCAGAGCTGCCGGGCAGGCAGGAAGGCGGAAATCTTTGGCCGGTTTTCCACGGAGGGCAGCCGCTGCCTCCGGGACAACACTTTGGCTTTGGAGAAGCTCAGGGCCTCCTTGCGCTTGAGCCTGGGTCTGCCGCCGCTGGGGCCCGCGCCCGCGCCCCCGCCGGCCACCGCGGTCCGGGACAGGAAGCAGCGCTGGGCGTGCGCGTGCGGGCCACCGCCCTTGGAGCGCAGGGCCTCGGGCTGGGCCAGGAGGGCGGGCACGGGGTGGGTGAGGCAGGTCTGCAGCAGCAGGGCCGGGTCCTCCTCGTCCGAGCTGCAGGAGGAGCCCTCGTCGTCTGAGGAGCAGAGGCTGGAGGTGGACAGGGAACCCGAGGAGGAGGACGTGGAGGAGCCGGAGGAGGAGGAGGACACGGACAGGCGGGCGAGGAAGCGGGAGGGCACGCCGGGGCCCAGGCTGGGGCCGGCCTCCTCCTCGTCCGAGTAGGAGCTGTGGCAGTCACTGTCACAGGGCAGCGGGTACTCGGCCTGGCCCGCGAACTTGCGCAGGGCCAGTCCCATGGGCAGCGGGTGGACGGGCGCCCGGCCCTTCCTGTCCTTGCCCACGAGGACCGGGTGCCCGTAGCTGGGGCTGGGCAGGGGCCGCCCCGGTCTGGGCCCTGTGTCCTTGTCGCCCGCGTGCAGCGCCTTGCAGTTCTTGCTCTTGGGGGAGGTCACACCCTCGTGGTCCAGCTTGACCAGGAACTCGCCACCCACCCTCCGCCGCCCGCCCCTCTCGGCCTCTGCCCGCTCGGCCTTCTTGGCGCGCAGCAGCTTGTGGGTGCCCCCGGGCAGGCCGGGTCCGGCTCCGCTGACAAAGGGTGTGTACGAGCTGGCCAGGCTGCTGAAGGAATCGGCGCGAAAGGCATTGCCAAACACCGGCGCGGCCACACTGTGCACGGGGAACAGTGCCTCGCGGGCCCGCAGCTTCTTGGCGCTGCCGTTGAGCTGGAAGAGGTTCTGCAGTGAGCCAGGCCCCTTGCCACCTGCCGCGGCCACCTTCCGCTTGGTCTGAGCTACCGTGGACCAGCTCAGCAGCGGGCTGCCCCGACGGCCCAGGAAGTGGTCTGAGGCCCCCGTAGGGGACTTGGCACTGGAGGTCAGGAGCTCCGCTTTGCCTAGGGGGAGGCCAAGCAGAGTCAGAGGCACCACCCGCCCGCCCCTCCTGGGCCCCCCACCCCCGAGGGTGCTTCCCCAGCCGAGGTCCCGGCAGCCCGGAGAGTACCGGCTTTGTCTTTGCCGATGGGTTTCTTCCCAGGGGTCTTCGAGGCTTCAGGGCCCTCGTGCACCTTGGCGGACAGGCTGGGAGCTGCGGTCTCACTGGGCGGGGGCGCCTCGCAGGACACTCTCTTGGTCCTCCGGCAGCCGCTGGACACCAGCAGGGCTGGCGAGGGCTCTGTGCCTGTGGAGTGGACCAGCAGCCTCAGCGCCGTGCCGCCAGTGTGACAGCCTCCCCTCGCTCCCTCCCGAGGGCGCCGTCTGGACCCGGGGGGCGCCCAGCCCAGCTCCAGCCAAAGGGGCTGACCCTGGAGGGCCCCGGGGCTCACACTGGATCTTAAAGTCCGGAGGCAGTAGCCTGATATTGGAGACGGCGATGTGGCCGGTGTCCCCATCGTCAAACTCCACCACCACGGAGTCCAGGTCCTCCTCCTCGTCACTGGAGGCACCTGGGGACAGGGCCCACCTGAGCACGCGGATCTCCGCCCAGGCCCGCGGGGTTCTCCCCGGAGGCCGGGACGGGAGGATGGCAGGACGGGCTCCGGAGCGCCTGACAAATGACTCTGGGACATTCTGCTCCCAGATCACATTTGACCTTGAGCTGCCATGGCAGCCGGGAGCAGCTCGCCTCCCCTCGGCCTCCCGCAGCACGGCTGGAACGGCAATATTACGGCCATCCATCACCCCCATCCCAGGGCACCCACACAGGGCGGGGCCCTTACCTCCGCCTGTGCACACAAAGGCGCCAACACGCGTGGCGGCCCGAGGCCTCCCGCCTGCCCACCCACCTGTCAGACTGCAGGGTCCCCACACCCCGTGCTGGGGGCGGGGGGCGCAGAAGGATTCAGCCCCCAAGAGCTGGTGCGCAGGTGACCAGTTCATAACCCCCAGGCCTGGGGCTCTGGGTGCCCCTCTCTGCTACCTCTCAGCCCAGGTAGCCCCCTCGCCTTTTCCCGGCGACCAGAGAGCGGACCTCATCGTTTGCTCGGTCTGACCTGCTCGGTGGGGGGTGGGGGGACGCTACAGTCTGCAGCTTGGCCTCAGGGGATGGGCTGCCGGCTGTGCGGGGGTGTGGGTGGGGGCTTGAGGGGGGCTTACCTCGCACCACGTTGCCTGGATACAGGCAGCGGGACTTCTGGCTCCAATATGCGCAGACCCTCGTGCCTGGCGGGAGGTACCTGCTGGATTGCGGCCGGACATCGAGAACCTGCAGGAACAGAGAGGCGGCGCCGTGAGAGGGCGGGGCTGGCCAAGGGGGCCCTGAGAGGGGCTGGGTACGGCCCCGCCCACCTCCCCGGGCCGGGCCCCGCCCACCTTCCCGGCCGTGCCCTCACCGCCTCCTGCAGCAGCTGCTCCAGCGAGTAGATCCTTTGCCGGTTGCCTCGCTCGCCCTCGATGACGATGCTGTAGCTGAGGGAGGGGGGCGGGGAGGGAGCGTCGGTCGGGGCCTGCGGGTCCACCGCCGCCCGCCCCGGCCTCGCCCGTGCCCTTCCCGGGCCTCACATGTCGGGGGGCTGCAGGGTCCTGACGCTGCCCGCGTACAGCAGACTGTCCTCCTTGGGGATGAGCACCGGCAGCCCGTCCTGCAAGTCCTCCTTGTGGATGGTGCACGAGCGCGCTGGGGGAACGGGGCGTGAGCTCCGGCCGGCCCTGCCCGCCCACCGCTGCCCCAGAGCTGAGCACTCCCTCCCGGCCGGCCGCTCACCCAGGGCGGCGCTCTGCTCAGCGCTCAGGGGGCCACTGGCCTCCTCCTCATCCTCCGAGAGGCTGCTGCTGTCCTCGAATGCAAAGTCGTCCTCCACCGCGAAGCCCTCCAGCAGCCGGCTCACCGCCTGGCCCTTGCCCTGGGGGCCAGAGGGGTCAGCTCCCTTGGTGGGGGCGGAGGGGTCAGGGTCGACTGGGCCCTGAGGTCGGGGCGGGGGTGCTTGCTACCTGTCTGCCGCTGGCCTTGGTTTTCACCTTGCCGGCCTTCCTGCCTCTCCCCAGGATGGCCTTGGCGTTGCGGGGTGACAGGGCGATGGACAGGGCCCCGTTCTTCCGCTGTGGGAGGGAGGGGCTGCAGTGAGGGTGGCGCCAGCCTCCCTGCCCGGGGGCTGCCCGGGGTGCCACTCGGGCTGACCTGGAGTGACCCTGCACGTGAGTCCCAGGTGTGACTCGGTGTGGCAAGCGGACGAGGGTGGGGTCAGGGCCCCCGGAGGCTCTCATGCCTGCGCCCGCCCTGCTGGGGCCCGCGGCCCTCACCCGCAGCCCTGGCTGCAGCACCGTGGTCTTGCGCGTGGCCCTCTTGAGGCGCTCGCTGGCCAGCCTGCTGCCCTCCGCGTGGCAGGTGAAGGCCCGGGAGGGGCTGCCGAGGGCGTCCCTGCCAGGCGTGGCCCCCGGCTCTGCCCGCAGGCCGCCCTTGGTCTTGCTCTTGGTTTTCTTCTTGCCAGGCCCGCCTGGGGGCCGGGGCCCCGGGGCCCGCTCCAGCTTGCTGCCCACTCTGGCCTTCGCCGTCCTCCGCTTGACCTTGACCTCGCCCTCCGGGCTGGACAGGCGGCAGGCCCCTGGGGGGGGAGGGGGCTGTTGCAGCGGCCCAGCTGCCTGCGGGGCCCCCGGCGGCCAGGCCTACCCAGCCCCTTGCCCGCGGGTACCTAGCAAGCCCTGCCTCTCCTTCTTCTTCTTAGCCTTCTGGTTGGCTTCCATCTTGACCACGGAGGAGGGTGAGGGCCCCAGCGCGGCCACGCGGGCCCCAGTGTGCAGCGCCAGCCCAGGCTCCTTGGGGGGCGCCTCTGACTCCAGGAGACCCTCACAGGTGTCACTGTCCGAGCCGCTGCCTGGGGAGGAAGGAGGTCCAGGTGACCCGGCATGCGGTGTGGCTGTGCGGGGGCTGCTTGGAGCCCAGCACTGTCATCCGGGGCTGCTCCGGGCCAGGCACCCGGGCTCAGGGCTTTGGTCTGGGCCGGGGGAGGGGCGTGCCTCTCTGCCCTCCCTCTCTCCCTCGGTTTTCCTTCTTCTGCCCTGCGGAGTCCGCAGGGCTGAGGTCCGTCCCCGGGCAGCCCCTTCCCCCGTGTCCCGGCTGCCCTCCTACTTCCTGCTTCCTGCCCCCTCCCTCTGTTCTTTCTCACAGAGCCCGGGCGGGGGCCGGGGGGCTAGCGCGAGGAAGCATCTATTTTTCCAGGCTCCGGTTTCTGGACACGTTTGTTTGCTGGGGGCCAGATAACCCCACCAGGTCAGCCCCTCCGGACACCGCAGGAAGGTGGCTGGAGCAGGCAGGAGGGCTAAAAATAGCCCCAGGATGCATCCAGCAGCCTTTTTCCTCCCTGTGGGCCCCCCGTGTGGGGGTGGGGCCCAGAGAACTCAGCCCGGGCCAGCGAGGGGTTCTCCTTGGTCTGGCACTGCCCACGCACCCCGACCGGGCTCCGGTGGCTGTCCCAGCCCCTGCCCACCCACGCCTCCAGCCCCAGGGGTAACTTGCCTGCCTCGTGCGCCGTGGCCACTGCTGGCTGGGCCGGGAACTTAGGCGTCTCCCTGCCGCCAACGCCACCATCTGGTTGTGGGCGCCGGGCTGCCCCGGACACCTTGGCGCTCTTGGCTCGAGACAGCTTCTTCTGGATGCGACCCCCTGGGGTGGCCTCCTTCCGCCTGAAGGGGCTGAGGCCAGCGGGAAGCCCCTTGCTCTTGACCTTTGGCTTCAGCTGGGCCACCTTGTGGGCCACTGAGGACGCCAGATCCCCCTGACCGCTGCTCTTCTTGCACCGAACTTTCCCCTGTGGACGAGCAGGTGCGGGCTGCACTCACCGGGGGGCCCACTGGGGGCCACCGCCCTGCGGCCTTCGGCCTCCTCTGCCAGAGCTGGGCTTGGGCGGTGGCACTTGCCCGGCCTTGCCCTCCAAAGGGGCTGAGAGGGAGCCTGGCCCCAGGGCACAGAGCCTACCCACTGCAGCCTTAACTTGCGCCTGCCCTGTCCCCCATTTCATAGCCTCCCCAGATGGCCCGGCCAACTCAGGCTCGGGAGAGGGGGACCTAAAGCCCAAGTGTCTGTGTGTGTCCTGGACAGGCCCAGCCTCCTGCTCAGGCACAAAGTGACAACAGATTCACACCCACCTCTCACCTGTCCCTCCCAGGACCCCAGGGTGGAGGCAGGGCGGGGAGGGGTGGGGTGTCCACCGCTTGCCGCCTGCCGCTCGTCCGGCCCATGTGCCACCCGCACCAGGGCCCGAGGGCCGGGCCACTGGGGGACTCACCGCGGCGGCGGGCTGCAGGCCCACGTAGGCGCCCTTCTCCAGCCGCCCGCGCTTCTTGGCTGGCTCATCCTCGCCGCCCCGCAGCTCGGCGCACAGCAGGCTGAGGCTGGACCGCACCGCCCTGGGAGCATGGGGGGCAGGTGGGCATGGGCCAGGGGCAGGCACCCTTGGGCGCCCGGGCCTTGTGCCCCTAACGGTCCTTGCGATGGCAGCCGGGGGTCTGGGAGGGTCGGGCAGCTGCACATCTGGAAGACCCAGGTGCCACTCTGAGGGCCCCGCTTCTGTCCCCGCCAAGGCTGTGCTCCTGGACCAGGCTCCTCCGAGCACGCAGAGCCAGTGCTGGGCCCCCACGCAGCCGCTGCCCTGCCAGCCCCCTCTGCCCATTGCCTGGGTCCTCAGGAGCCAGGGCTCTGTGGCCAGCTAAGCCACTGAGTGACATGGGCTGTGGCCTGTCTTTCCGCCTGGAAAACAGGGGTACTTTTAAGGGTGCCCTTCTGCAAGGCCGGGCTGGGGGCTTGCAGGTCCCGGGCGTGGCCTTTATGAGCGCAAAGGCCAGTGGCTACAGCAGTTTGGAGCAAAGAGGGCGTCAGGAAATGCTCCTGGGAGCGGCGTCCAGCCCCAGCGTCTCTGCCGCTGCCAGGGCGAGGAGGAGGGCGACGGTGGCCAGAGAAGCTCACGCCTAGGCTCTGCCTTCCAGCCCCCAGGGGCCCCCGCTGCCGGGCTCAGACCGCCCCCGCAGGGCTTGGTCCTCTGCGCTCAAGAGAGGGCCTCTGTACCCATCACCCAGCTCAGAGGGAGGGGCCGTGACGCTGCTGACCCTAAGCCAGGTGCCCTGCGCCCCAGCGGTGTGAGGCCGGGAGCTCAGCTGCCTGTCCTGTGCCAGACGGGCCTGGGGGCCGGGCCCCTCACGTGCCCCCTCCCTCATCCACACAGCACTGATGAAAACGAGTCACAGGGGGAGGCTGAGAGCTCTGGCCCCGTGTGGCCAGACCATACCTTTTACCTTCCTGCCCAGAGAGGCCCGGTGGGAAGCCGGCCTGCTGCGGCCAGGCTTGGCCTGCAGGCCTCGGCCCTCCCACTTCCTGCCTGGGTCCGGCTGTCGGCAGCCTCGGAGGGGTGGGGGCCCCTGCAGCGGGACGAAGAGTGAGTTGGAGCCTGAGGTGGGGAGAGGGTGCTCCGATCCTTGGGAAGGGAGGGCCCTGGACTCGGTTTCCTTCCCGGTCCAGCCAGGCAGAGAGCGGCCACAGTGCAAACACCAGGGCCCGGCTTCCGGGGCTGGGCAGGGGCTGGGCGCCAGGTGGGTCTGAGCGGAGCATGGGGCAGCCTTGCCAGGCAGGACCCCTGGGTGGGCCCTGGCCTCGGCCAGCAGCCCCCGCAGTGCTGGCTGGTCCTCAAAGGGACCTTAAAGGGAGCCCCCGGAGCTCCCGCCCGGTGACGTCTGGGCAGGGCGGAGGGACAGCCCCGGGAGGCCCCCGGCCACATGGCACATCCCCTCCCCCGCCCACAGCCGAGACGGCTTCCTCCCCATCACCTTCTCCGCATTTGCTAATGTTTTGTGACATAAAGCCCTGAGATTAATTTTTTGCCTCTGTCTTAATTGAAGGAACCATTTAGTGCCGATTTAACTATTATTACCAAATCATCAGGATTGATGCAGTGCACACACGCCGCGCCAATCGTGTTTGGAGGAGCTCGAGGATTTATGCAAATGGGCCTGCCGGGAGAGGCAATTTGTAGCCGAGAAGGACAATTATACCAGGCCCGGGAGTGCGCCAACGACTGCGCCGGGCGGCTAATGGATAATAACCACGGGCCAGCAGCCGTGAGCGGCACCGCAGCGTGACCAACGACTCTATACGGTGCGGATAAAGAGGCTTTTACGCAACGCCGCCTCGCACTCGAGGGGCCGAGCCGGGGGGGGGGGGGGGAAGGCCACGGCCAGGTGTGCGGAGCTGGGGTGGCCACGCTCCAGGCCCAGGGGCGGGGCTCGTCCGCACTGAGCTCCGGCCCCCCCAGAGCTCACCGGCTCCGGTCCTGGGCGGGGTGCTGGGTCTTCAGAGTAGCTGTGAAGGGGGCCCAGCAGCCCGAGGAGCCCAGGCCTCGACGGCACGGGGGCCAGCCCTGCCCCACCGCGTGACCCCCGGCCCCAGGCACCACACGGGGCCCGCGCACCCTGGACTCACTTGACTTTCTTGCCGTCACCGGGGCGCAGGGCAGGCAGCAAGCTGGAGTACTTTCGCTTCCTTGGCCGGCCGGGCCCCCGCCTGGCGGGGCTCCGTGAGCTCTCATCTCTCCTGGGAGCCACGGAGGGGTGGTCAGAGGCTGACTCCCGCCCCGGCTCCCTGATGGGGTCCAGCAGAGGGCACTGACTGCCTTTGGGGGCTGCGGGGTGGGGGGAGCAGACCCTCCCGACTTGGCCTGGCCCCCACCGCCCCCAGCCCTGCTTTCCAGATCCAGCACACACTGGTCAGGGGAGCCCCCACCTCTGCCACCGCAACTTCAGGGGTTCCCTTTGCTCCCCAAACCCCCATTCCTGCCCAGGCCGCCCAGTCCCCTCATCCTTGGCCCCAAGACCCTGAGGACCCCGCCTTAGTGCCTCTGCCGGGTGACTGCCTCATCCTCCTGCTGCCTCTGGGGGCCTCGCAGACCCCCGCTTCTGGCTCGGCTCAGCCCAGCACTTGCAGGTCGATCCCTGCCCAGGAGACGGTGGTCCAGGGCCGGGCTGTGCCCCCATAAGCCCCAAGGCCTGAAGCCAGGGTGTCTCCCCTGCCGCGCTCCAACCCTCCCACCCACTGCCAGCCTGGGCCATACTCATGGTCGTGCCTGCGCTGCAGCCGGGCCAGCTCACGCTGCTTCTCCTTGTAGCGCCTCTGCAGCTCTGCCAGCTGGACACGCATCTCCACCTCCTGTGTGTCCAGCTGGTCGATGGCAGCCTTCAGCGGGCACACCTAGTGGGCAGGGGCATGGTGGCCTGTGAGCCCAGATAGGGCCTGGGATGAGGCGGGTGGCTGACCAGCCTGCACGCCGGGAGGCCCCTCCCCCAGGTTGTGGTACCGGGCCATGGGGTGGCCAGGGCTCCCCACTCACGGACTTGGTCTTGGGGGTCCATGTGTCCTTGCGCTGCAGGATCTGCATGCGAGGGGTGAGTGTGGGCGCCCCGCGGGGGTCGACTGCCGGGGTTGGGGCCGAGGAAGCGGGGCTGTCCAGGCCAGCGGCCTCCACCAGGGACCAAGCTGAGGCCAGCGTGGCCAGGCGCTGCAGGTTGAAGGCCAGCACGTCCTCCTCTGTGGGGGACATGAAGGTCAGCGTGTCTGCAGGCGGGAGGCCCACGCTGCCCCTCACAGAGGCTCCTAACACCAGCCTGCATCTCCGAGCAGGCCAAGGACTAGGCCGAGGCTATAGGTGTCAGAGGTGTCGCCCTCGGCCAGCGTGAGCCAGCCCAGTTGGGAGGCACCAGCCCTCGGGACAGTGCCCAGACCGTTTCATTAAGGCGTGTGGCCTGTTATGCCTCAAACAGAAACTACCCTGCACGTTTGCCTTCTTCCAAATCCATGAAAACCCAGAGTGTCACAGCCCCGATGGGAGGGGGCTGGCCCCGCACGGGGCCGGCGCTGAGCCCGCGGAGGGCGGTGTCTGTTGGGAGAGATGCTGGGAGGGGAGACTCGGGACCGGACGGGTCGCAACCACTCAGGGAGGGGCTGGGGGCAGAGCGGGGGCGGGGGGGCACGCACAGCGAGGGGGCAGCGGGGGACCGGAGCCAGCGGGGATGAGCCCTGGGGGTCAGACAGGGCACCGAGAGCCGCAGGCGTCAGTGGGCAGTTGTGACTTCCGGAACATAACGGCTGGCTCTGCCCCCCGCGAAGGCCTGGGAGCAGCAGCGAGCACACCCAGCACCCCTGACTTGGTTTCTAATATCTTTAAGGCAAGGAACCGGGTTTCTTGAAGAAATGGCTGGTTCCAGGGGCGGGGAGGTTCGAAACACAGGTAGTGCTCAGAGAATGACGGGGACAATCAGCTCACACACGAGCCAGCTGAGGGGACCAAACCTGAGCCACTTCAATCACGAAACAGTGACAGTGACAGATTTTAACTAATTTAGGTGACTAAAACCCCGCGAGTCACAATGATATAAATGAAGGAATCCAACGTTTGAAGAGGGACGGGGGGTTATCACACCATTTCGAAGTCTGCCCCGTGAAATATTTAGTAACCGCAAAGGGGGAGTGCCCAGGTACCGCCTGATGCAAGCGTCAGCGTGACCCACTCTCAGTAACGGGACAAAGCACAGGGGGATGAGGGGAGTTCAAGCTTCTGGCGGTGGCGGTGCTGGGTCAGGGCCGGAGCTGACGCTCCAGGAGCCTTGGGAAGGCGGGGGAGGGGCCGAGGGGCGTTTTCCCTCCCACCCCCAGCCGGGGCAAGCCCCCATTTCAACTGCCAGTTTCATAGGGTCTTTTTTTTTTTTGTCTTTTTGTCTCTTCAGGGCCGCACCCACAGCATATGGAGGTTCCCAGGCTAGAGGTCTAACAGGAGCTGTAGCTGACGGCCTTCGCCACAGCCACAGCAACGTGGGATCCAAGCCGCGTCTGCAACCTACACCACAGCTCACGGCAACGCCGGATCCTTAACCCATTGAGCGAGGCCAGGGATCGAACCCGCAACCTCATGGTTCTTAGTCGGATTCGTTAACCACTGAGCCACGATGAGAACTCCGATTTCATAGGGTCTTGACTCAGCTTACTACCTGGGTTCAAGGTCACTTAGGAAAGAAGGACAGTCACACCGCAGTAGGGACAGGGCCTGAGCTTTCCAAAACTCCCAAGTGGACGGAAGCCCCATGGGCACAGGCCCCCGGCAGCCCTTCCCAGTGCACGGGGAGCGTTCCGGGTGCTCAGGGACGGACCCCTGCAGGCCGCCCACCACCTGGGCCGGACGGCGCAAGCGGCCGACTCCACCCGCCCCGGGCTCCGTCTGGGGTCTGAATCCCGCCCCCTGGGACAGAGGACCAGCCGGGCAGCCCACCCACTGAGCTCCCTCGCTGGACCTGAGCCCAGGTGGGGGAAAAGCAGGGTCCTGTGGCCGCGTCCTACTGGTGGGGGCTGTGAGGGCTCTGGACGCCCGCGTTAGCGAGGGCGGAGCCCGAACCCCAGCTCCACATGGCCCGGCTGTGCAAGCGGGGCGGGGGGGGGCCATGTCGCCTTTCTGAACCTGGGTACCCCTCCCTGGCCTTTCAGCAGCTCTGCCCCCCGGGGGTGGGGGGGCGCACCTCACAGCTCTGCTCTGGGATATGTACCCTCCCTCTCTGCTCCGCGACTCGGCCCGTCCCCCGGCCGGTCCCCTGCCTTCTCCCTCCGCAAGTCCTGCTGCTCGCCTCCTAATTAACTTCAGGCGAAGCAGTCACTGCGCTGCAGCGAAGCGCTCCGCGAGGCAGTACCCACCAATTAACTAGGACGGAGAGGGGGTGCAGGCCCAGCGGTGGCAGCGGCGCCTGGCCAGAGCTGGCAGCTGCACCGCCCACAATGGGACACACGTGGTCTCCACACGCACGTCCATTCAGTGCACGGGCACGGCGCCAGCAGGCATTCACGCGCGCACACCGGGTGGCCACACACACGCGGCCCGGCGTCCGCCCAGCGCACCCTCAGGCCCGCCGCACAGACACCGTGGGTCTGGGCAGCACAGGGCCTGCCCGGGGCACCCCCGCCTCACCCCACAGCTCCGAGGGCCCGGCGGACCTCCCGGAGGGCCTGACCCGCAACGGCTCCGGGCTGAGTCCCCTCGGCACAGCGGCGGCCCCTCCGCTCAGACAGGAAGAGAGTGACGCAGAGGCCCTGGGGGAGATTAACTTTGCAAGGACTTTGCTTATCTTCACGCAGCACAAGCAGCGCTGGCGGCCGGCCGTGGGCAGTGGAGGGCTTCCCGCTGCGGCAAGCTGGCGGGCCGGCCGAGGACTCTGCTGGGCTCTTTCTATAAATACCAAGGCAGCGTGGCGCCTGGCGGGGGTGCTCCCCGGGGGCTCCGGCAGGGAGGGCCAGGTGGGATCCCCGCGGGCAGAGCGGACGACGGAGAGGCCTGGGCCCCGGGCTCCAGCAGCACCTGCCCCGCGTCTGCACCGGGCCTCTGGGTGGAGTGGGGGGCACGCAGGAGCACCTGGCCCCGCAGGTCAGCCCCGAGCCTGGAGAGGTGCAGGGACGTGGGGGCCCCCCCTCCCTGGGACCGCCGTGCCCCCACGCTGGTCCCCTGCAGGCTCTGGCTCGGGAGCTGCGGAATCGAGAGCTGGAGGCCCGTTCCCGAGCGCGCCGGCTTTCCTGCCCTTTCCTGGCCGCACCCGCGCCCCAGCCCCTGTGAGCCTTGGCCCCAGTGTAGACCATGACAACCCTGAGCCCCGAGGGCACCGTGAAGACCCACAGCAACGGGAATGCCGCTCAGAGGCCTTCCTGCCACCTCCTGCCACCACCACGGGGCGCGCAGCGAGGCCCTGCCCCACGGCCCAACCAGGGCTGCAGGCGACACGGTGTGGGCACCCCGGCCTCTGGTTTCCTGACAGCGGCCACACCGCGGGGACAACCGAGCAGGGCTGAAGGCCGCAGTCTGGCCGGTGGACCCTGAGCCTGTGCCCAAGGGCCCAGCTCCCGCGGCTGGAGGGCTGGGCTCACCTCGCAGGGTCCTCTGCTGCTGCGTCTCCAGGTCGGCCAGCTCGCTGAGCAGCGCGATTCCGTGAATCCCTGAGCTACGGGGCGGGGGGGCTGCGCTGGGCGGCCCGGGGACGGCGGGGGGCTGTGGGTCCGGGGGTCCAGCTCCAGGCAGGTCCCCCAGGTCAATGGTGGCCGCCACCAGGGCGTCCAGACCAGGCAGCTCCCTGGACGGCTGACCGCCGGGCAGAGGTGGCCCCCAGGCCGCCGCCTCCTCCTCCCGCTCGGCCGCGGCCTCAGGCTGGCTGTGCTCAGCCTGCCCCAGGGCACCCAGGCTCCCCGCCTGCTGCTCCGCGGCCTGGGGGCCGTTTCCCAACGGGGGCCCTCGCTCTCCCCACTCCCGCCCCTCCTCCGTGGTCCTCTCCTCACGGGCCCCTCCCTGAGTAGAATCAGCCCGGCCAGTGGCCTCCGGGCCCCCTCCCTCGAGGAGGGTCCCGCACCGCAGTTCTCGCAGCCCCTCCAGCGGGCTGGGGTCCGCCGCCTTCCCCGGGGGTCCCCGCTCAGCAGGGTTGGGGGTGGCGGCAAGGTCCTGGGTGGCCTCCCTCGGCCCCGAGGGCAGCCCAGGCTCCTCCAGGTTCTGGGGGCTGTGTGGGTGCAGCTCCCGGGGCGGGAACGTCCTGGCCAGCTCAGGCTGGGCCCCCGGGGGGGCGGCTTGCATAGTTTCGGGGTCCGAGAGGTCAGGGGAGTGCAGGGAGAAGCCCGAGCCGGCCGCGGGGCAGGGGTATCCGGGAGGCAGGTCTGCAAAAGAGGGACACGGTCAGCAGAGAGTGGCCGGGGCCACAGTGGCCTCTGGCGTCTCAGACCCTGCACCTGGGAGGCGGCGTCCCCAGGCAGCACTCTGCCTGCAGAATGTGAGGCAGGAACGGGGACGGGGTATGTTGAGGGGACAGAAGGGGAGCGTGGGGTACAGGGGGGAGGACCCCAGAGCCAGGGACCCCGGCCCCCCCACCCCCGGCCGGGACAGCCATGAGCTCCCCGGCTCTTGCCGTAGCCTGGGGGGGGTCCATGTCCCGGGGCCATCTCCGGCACATGTGGTGTGACTAACCAGAAAAATGGGGGGTTTAAAACAAGATACTTGAATCAGGGCTTTCCCTGAACCAGAACGAGCTGGCAGCCTGCTGGAGGCATTACGCCCCATTAACTACAATTTAAAAAAAAAAAAAAAAAAAAAAGGCAAAAAACTCTTAAAAAAAAACCACACAACTCAACAACCTCAGCTGGCTTAGTCTCCTTATTGTGGAACTGGGACGGATTTTATGGTTGCCACACGAGCTTCCAGTGTAAACGCTCAGCCTAATTCAGAGAGAATCAAATAGCTGCAGGGAGCCGGCAGGCGGCGGGCGGGAGGGCGACTGCAGAGCCCAGGGCCGGCCTGCACCCTCCACTGCAGGCCGGCTCTGCTCATCCCGGGCCGAGCCGTGGCATCTCGGGCCCTGACGGCAGGGATGAGCTCCCCAGCTCTGTGGCGGCCACGGTCCCCAGCGGGCCAGGCGCATCCTCGGTGCCCGCCCCGGGCCTGATGCTCCTCCCGACGGACCTTCTAGCGGCGGGGACCCTGAGTACCGCCCCCCAGGGCCCCCCGAAGGACTGTGAAGAAGGAAGATGAGAAACAGCTGGGGCACGGGCAACCTCGCCCCGGGCCCAGCAGGGTACTAGGCGGGTGAGGGCACCCCTGCAGCCAGGCAGCCCCAACCCCATTCAGCTCCACCCACAAGGCGGGTGACAGCCTTAGAGCAGAGGGGGTAAGTAAAGCCAAGGCCAGGGCAGTGCTGCCCGCTCTGACCTGGTGCCAGCGTGCTGAGGTCGGCTCCGGGTCGCTGGCCCTCTCCACGCTTGTCCTCGGCGCTGGGCAGCTTGGGGCCTGCACCGGGGCTGCCAGAGGGGCAGACGGATAAAGTGCACGGGGCGCCGGGATGCGGTGGCGCGGGGCAGCTGGCGGGCGGCTTCGGGGCCGGAGAGTGGCAGCAGGGTGACAGCTTGGCAGGGCCTGCGGCAGCGGGGGAGGGGGTGCCCTTGGCCGTGGGGGTTAAGGCAACTGGCTTGTGGGTGGACTTCAAGGCCTTGTCCTGGGCGGGCTCCTCCGGCTCCAGGTGGTGGTTCTCAGGCTTCTGCTGTTGGGGTGGGGACAGGCTCAGCCCGGCTGGAACCCTGCTCAGGGTGTCAGCACTGGGGTGGGGGGTGCAGTGTGTACCGCGGACTCCCGGGTCGGGCAGGGCGCAGCAGAGGGGGACCCAGTGGTGCCCTGGGTCCTGGCTGGGTGTGGCCAAGGGGGCAGGTACCTGGAACTGGGGCGCCCGCTGCAGCTCCAAGGCCTGGCTGGCCCGTTGCTGCTGCTGCTGCTGCTGCTGCTGTTGCTGCTGCTGCTGCTGCAGGGCGTAGAGCTCCTGCTGCCGCAGGAACTGGGAGCGCGAATAGACGGGGAGCTGGCCCGGGTGCTGCATGTGGGAGGCAGGGCCCCGGCCCCCATACATGGGGGGCCACAGCGAAGCCTGGTCCATGACATCAGCTGTGGGCAGGCCAGAGAGCCATCAGCCCTGGCGAGGACGGGGCACGGGCCGGTCCCCCCAGCCCTCACCTCTTGCTTAACCGCTTACACCTGCCTCCGGGCCCAGGCCCCTTCCCCAGAACCTGGGGGGGCTGGCCCCTCCTCCGGCCGCACTTCCGACACCCCACCTGCTAACGGCCTGGCCCGGGAGGCGCTTACCGAGCGTGTGGGGGGCAGCATGGGGCGCGGGCTCGGAGGGCAGGATGACCAGCTGTGCAGGGGCGTCCTGGGAGAGGGGGAAGACGGGGGGCATGGAGCCGGGCACGGACGCAGGGAAGCCGGGGGGCAGGTTCTGGTGCAGGGCGGGGTGCCCGAGGCCTGGGGACAGAGTGCTGAGGTCAGGCCCTGTGGAGCCGGAAGCAGGCCAAGGGCCAAGGGCCGTGCGCCCCAGGCCAGCCCCGACCACCACGCCCCCGCCAGGGCACTGACCGTAGGAATGTCCCCCCATCCACAGGGAGGGGCTGCGGGTGCGGGGCAGCCAGGGGGGGTGGGTGGGGTGGGGGTGGGGTGCCGGCTCCCCGCCCAGCTGGCCGCTCTGCAGGGAGGAGCCGCCGGCGATCACGAGGTGCGGGGCCAGGTCTCCGGGGCAGCCGCCTGACGGGTGGATCCGGGCGAACTCCATGAGGTCCTTGTCCCTGTATGTTGGAGGGGGGGCTCAGCGCAGCTGCCACCACGGCCCGGCTCCGCCGCACCCCCCTCCGGGGGCCGCACTCAGGTGGGCCTCGGGTTAGCAGAACCTGGGGCGGGCGCACACCAGGCCCGAGGCCGGTCCCCGAACCTGACAACACGGCAGCCCCCCTTCCCCGCCCGGCTGCAGCCTGCTTCTTACTGCAGCAGCAGCTCTCGGCCTGCGAGCCCCAGGCGGTCATCACAGAGGCGCACTCTCTCCTCCTCGGCCTCCAGGTCCAGGGCGTGGGTGGAGCGAGGCCCAGCGCCAGCTGCGGGGGTTGGAGACAGGAGGCAGGGTGAGGGCTGGGGTGGCCGGGCAGCCGCAGCCGAGCCGGCAGGAGGCCCACTTGGAGCAGGGGTGTGGGGGGGTCCCGAGGAGGGGGCTCTGCTCGCTCGGCCTCACAGGGACGGGGCAGGCAGGCCGGCCCTGGGCGGGACAGCAGACGGGACGTGGTGGGTGCGAAAGCCCAGGGTCCAGCCTGGGAGTCTCGGGTGGCTGGACGAGGGCTGATCAGCGACCCTCCCCCGTGCCTCCCCCTTGGCAGATGGGCCGTACCTTTAAAGGCGGGGGCTGCCCGGCCCTGTCGCCCTGGGTTGGCACCGTAGGCCATCTCCGACCGGCCCACTGTGTCCTTCTGCCGGGCCAAGGCCACCGCAATGCCCACGGGCGGCTGCCTCACCTCCCCATCGCCGTGCGCAGTGTCCTGCTCCCGGCTCCGGGCACAGTCGGGCCTTTCCAGCTCCCCGGGGGCCTGGCCCGGGCCCTTGGAGGCCGGGAACTTCCCGTCCTGCTGGGCGCAGCTGGCCTTCAGCCCCCCCAGGCCCACGAAGGGCGCCTTCTGGCCGGCCACCAGCGCCTGGCTGCTGTACTTGAGCAGGTTCTTCATGGCTGAGACCTCGTCGGGCGGGGCGGGCAGGTCCTGAGGCAGGAGGGCGGCCTGCTGCAGGGTGCCGCCAAAGGGGTCCAGGTAGGCGCCGGTCTTGCGCTCCTCGCCGACGGCCATGGCGGCGCCCTGGCCCGACTGGACGCTCCACGGGGGCGGGGGCGGCCCGCCGTAGCCCAGAGACGCCAGCTCCAGAGCCTTGCGCTTGGCCTCAGCCCCACTGCCCGCCGGCTCCACCTCGGGAGCCACCAAGTGCTGCTGATGCCGGATGCGAGCCACCTTCTGGGCCCCGGGGGGACCCACGGGGACCTCCTTACTAGCGGCCTTCTCTAAAGTGCAGCAGGCCTGCGTGACCTTGCCGCCCAGCGGGTCCTGGTGGCCTGGCCGGGCGCAGTCCTGCGAGGCGGCGGGCAACTCGAAGTAGCTGCTTTTGTCCAGACCTCCTTTGGGGAGCCCGGGGAAGGGGGCCTCGGGGCCTGCACCGTCCAGGCCCTCCAGGCCCTTGAGCCGGGGGTTGAGGGCCGCCTCGAAGCTCCCAGGCCGCCGCTCGCCCTTGCCCTCGGCCTTCAGGTGGGCGTAGGAGACCCCGTAAGGCGCAGCGTGGTCCGGCGCTGTGGCCCCATCCAGGTGCCGGTCTTTGCCCTCCCCTGCCACGGCACAGGCCTCGGCCGCCTGGAAGGGGCGGCTCTTGTCAGCCAGGTGTCCCACGGAAGGCACGAAGGTGGGCCCGCTGGCCTTCAGGTCCCGGGGGACTTTGTCCTGCAGGGGGCAGAGCCCATCTGGGCCCCCATGCAGCTGCAGGCAAGAGAAGGAGCCTGTGGCCGTGCTGAGGGGCGGGGGCGGCCCAGCGGGCAGGCCAGACGGCACCGTGTAGGACACGGCGTGGTGCAGCATCTGCCTCCGCTCCAGGCACTCGCTGAAGGCTGGCCCGGGCTCCACGGGGCCCGCCGCCTCCTTGGGGCAGCGTCCGGAGGCCGGCACGCCCACGCCGGGCCGCCCCGGCACGCCCCCCGCGCAGCTGGCCAGCGCGGCCCTGCCCAGCTCGCCGTCGAGCACCTTGGTGTTGAGAAGGCAAGAGGCCAGGTGCTTGGGGCGGCCCTCGCAGGCGCCGTGGGCCACGCCGCCCTCCTTGCAGTGCGTGTCCCCGGGCGCCGGGAGCGCCAGCTTGTGCCGCCCCCTGCTGCCGTCCTCCTCCTCCGCTGCCGCCGCCGCCGCCGCCAGCCGCTCCTTGCCCTCGGCCACCTTGCCGGCCTTCTCTTTGCCCATGAGGAAGCGCTCGAACTCCTTGGTGCTCTTCTGCGGGTAGCCGGCCTCGCTCCGGTCGCGGCTGCACGCGCCGAGGGGGTGGCTGGGGGCGGCCCGGGCCACGCCGGGGAAGCTGTGGTTGGCGGGCAGGAGCGTGGGCTGGGGGGGCAGGTTACGCAGGTAGAAGTTATCTGCGGGCCGAGAGAGCTGAGGTCAACGGGAGCCGGGCGCGGGGGGCAGCAGGGCTCGGTGCCCCCACGCCCCGCTTGCACTGAGCCGGCGGAACCAAGGGACGTTTAAAACTGAGCCGCAGGCGAGGGGGACTTCGCCGTTTTCCAGCGCGCACTCGGTGCCCCGAGAACGTTCAAGCTGTCCCTCTCTGAGTGATCGTCCCAGGCCGAAGTCCGATCCCCACTCAGCACTGACTCCCCATGCCCCCAAGGTGTGGACTTGTGTCCAGCCCCCAGTAGACGGGAGCTGCCAAGGGCCCGGCACTGTGCCCAGCCTGGTTCCCACGGGGCCAGTGGAGGGAGGGCGGGAGCGGGTGGCAGTGCGTCCCGACCGGAGCCGGGGGTGGGGCCTGGGGTCACAGGATCTCCCCCAGCCCCACTGGACGCTGGGGGAGCATGAACTGGGTGGGTCCTTACAAACAGCCGTCAGAACCATAAAAGCAAAGGAGGCTGTGGGGGTTCGGCTAAGTGACGGCTTGTGGCATCATGTGGCCACCGCACAGGATGCCCACGGGCTGGGGGTGACTAAGCGAGGCCCCCGCAAGCTGACGTGTAAGGGAAGACCCCCCGGAGGAAGTGAGGCCCAGGGGAGACGCGACCGAGAACGGCTGGCCGTGGACAACCGGGGAGCCTCCGGCCCTTCCGCACCGGGGGACCGGGGCCGGCGTTTCAAGGAGGAAGAGAGGAGAACTTTCCAGATGGCCGTGCCCACCTATAGTCCACTGAGGGAACTCACTGCCTCTGCAGCTCTGGGCCATCCAGCCTGCGGGTGGCGGGTGAACCCCAGCTCCTTGCGCCAGGCCACGGCTGGCTGTCTAGCCCTGGGGACGCCCCCTGCTCCCTAAGCAGGGTCACAGTACCATCTCTGGGGACCTCAGGTGGGTGGGGCCCCCCTACACCCAGCTGGGCAGCCTAGATGAGGGGGAGCAGAGAGAGACCAGACAAGAGGGAACAAAAGAAACATTTGCAACTTGTAAAACTGTCCTCAGCCTCGTAAATTCCTTGTCAATTTCCTGCTAATTGAAGAAAAGGGGAAAGAGGCTAACTTGGCCAGACCTAATTAGCTCAGTTTCCAAAACCAACCAATGTGATCTTGGGTAGGGCCCAGGACAAGGCTGTGAAAGCCCAAGGCCACGGTCAGCGCCTGGAAGGCAGTGGCCCACTGTCCAGAGGGGGTCTCTAGCTCCTGCGACCCCCTGCCTGCTCCTGACACACGCAATCAAAATAGCAGCACAGCTGGGCTGACTGGGAATCTGGGGGACTCGGCCTGGGGCCTGGGGGGGCTGTCTTCTGGGCAGCAGAGCACCTGGTCTCCAACTCCAGGAGACCTGGCTCCCTGGAGGCGTCCAGTGGCCGTCCGTCCCCCCCGACCGTCAAGGGAGCTCTCCTGGTCTGGCCCGCAGGCGGGGTCTCAGCTGCGCCAATCCCAGCTGGCCAGCCCTGGGCTGGGCCAAGGCCAAGGCCTTCCACACCTCAGCTGCCCTGCCCGGACAGACGCAATATGGGCTCCGGGACACGGCCACGCCAAGCACATACGCGGGAGGCTGCGAGGACTGCGAGAAGGGGCTGGGGCCGGTGGCGGGCAGGCCCACCCCAACCTGCCTCCCGGGGCCGTCACCTTGCCCGGGTCCCCGTCCTTCCCTGAGACCCGTGAGGACGCTCCCCTGCTCTGCTGCCCCCACCCCGGGCCCCTATGCGGCCCGGTCATCTAAACACAGTGACGAACCCCAAAGCCTCTGGCCCCAGCCTCCAAGGCACCATCCCAGAAAGACGTTTCTAAAATGCAAATGAGATGTCACCCCAGCCCAGAAAAACCCCCGGAGACAGGGCACCGAGACCTCAGGTTGCTCCCCACACCTGTCCCCTCTTGGAGTGGCTGCGTCTCCTGCAGGCCTCCGGATGGAAGCCGTGCCCTGGAGGCCGGGCTTGGTCCCACACCTGTACGAGCGCGCCCGCCTCGGGGGCTGCCCCGGCCACGGCCCCACCTGCTCGTCAGCGAAGCCCCAGCCTCAGCGGCCCCTCTCCAGAGACACCTCCTGCCAGTGGGTAGGAGCCCCTCCTCCGTCTGCTGGGGTGCACTCCTGCCCCCCAGCCCCAGGCCCCGGTGTGCGGCGGGCAGCACAGGTTCCGGGGGCCCCTCCCACCCCCACCTGATGGCATCCTCCCCTGAGCTGCCCCTCGGACCCCTGAGCTGCTGGGCAGGGGTGGGGGCTACAGCGCAAGGGCAGGGGCTGCGGGAGCCGGTGCCGCCCCCTCGGGACCACGGTTATTTGTGATGCTTCCCCTGAACCTCGAGAACTCAGACGTCGTGGGCGTGGCTTCCGCATGCACACCTGACCCCGGCATGAAACCTGCTGCTTGGCGGTGGCCCTGGGCCCCCGAGTTTAACTTCTCCAGAGGCCCGAGCAGCAGGCCCACCCTCTTTCAGTCCCTATCATGACTGCCTAGGCCCGAGACCTGGAGGGGAGGGTCTGCTTAGGCTGGCCGCCTTTACCTGGTGCCCCGGAAAGCCGTAGCCCCGCCCCCGCCCCGCCCCACCCCCTAGGATGCGCTGGGCCCCAGGCCCCACGCGATCCCTCGCGGCCCCACGCCAGCACTTGCCTTTTTGGGTTCCATAGAAACGATGCTGCCCATAGAGAACGTTGCTGTTTCCATGGTGATCCAAGTGGCTCATGGGTAGGAAGGTGGATGCCAGACTCCCCGAAAATCTGGGGTACCCTGGAGCTAAAGAAGCAAGGAGACGGCTGCTGAGGCGCCTCCAGGCCCCAGGCTCGCACCGCCCTGACCCTGGGGAGGCGAGCAGCCGGCAGGTGGCCGGGGAGCGACACCCCGTGGAGCCTGGCGCGCGGCCCGCGGTGGGAAATCAACCCATCAATACATCATATTAACTCTGGCTCGACTAACACCGTTCCTCTGGCGTGGCACAAATTGAATTGCTGACGGGCTGGGGAGAGAGCGAGGACGGAGGAGGGCGCCTGCGATTTCCCTCCCAGCAGCACTTAGCAGCACAGGAGCTTCGAGGCAGGGCAGCAAAGGGGCTCCGGAGAGGCGTCCGGGAGGAGGGGGCTCCGGGGGACGCAGGCGGCGGCGGCGGAGGCCCTTGCAGCGCAGGCCGAGCTCGGGTCCAGGAGAGCCTGGGTCTGACGCCGCCTCGGCCTGCACCTGGGCAGCCAGCTCCGGGCTCAGGGGTCCACACCCTGGGGCTGACTTCACGGGGCGGCAGCCTTCCGCCTTGCAGGAGGCCGCAGGCTCCAGGCTCGCCACCGGCCGGGCCTCCTCTGCTGTGAGACCAGCGGAAGAAGCTGGTCCCGGCGGTGGCGGCATCGCCCCTGGAAGAGCTCCCTGCACGGGCCCCAGCCCCGCGACCCTCCCTGGAGCCTCGGAGCCGAGTCGAGCAGGCCCCTCTCCACGCTTGGAGGGCCTGGACTGTCTTCCTGGCCTGGCCCTGCCCAGCAAGGAACACCGGCCACACCCCGGAGCTGGCTGTGGCCACTGGGGACACACACCTCCTCCCAGACAGAACGAACCCTTGGCCGAGGGAGCCGTCCAGGCACAGGCACCCTGGCGTGGGGCAGGCGCGCCAGCTGGATGCCCAGAGCCACAAGCCACTGGAGAGCAGCTCCCGGCGGCTGGTCCTTCCCCAGCAGGCGCAGCGGTGAGGGCTGGGGGAGGGCCGAGGGCCCATATTGGGTGCCTGTGCGGCCGCTGGGCGGGGCGGGCGGGGCGGGCCGGGCGCCGCCTCACGCTTCTCCCCACGGAACGTGGTCCCAGAGGAGCTGCTCATGGGAGCCCCTGACTGTCCCAAGAGCCTCCAGCTGCTGGGAGCCACCTCCCATGGTGCTCTGGGCACCTGGGCTCTGATGAGAGAGCGGGAGTCCTCGGGTGTCCCCGGGGACAGAGACAGAGGCAGGGAAGGGCCGGGACCTTGGCAACAGTGCCAGGACCAGCGTTTGAGCAACAGTCACTGCCGGGGCTGATACAAGGGAGCCGGGAGCGCCACGCGTGGGGAACAGGGGCGCCCGCACCCTCTCGGAGCCCCACAGCGAGGGCGCCCACTAGTCCGGAGCAGGGGGCTCTGTGCAGTCCTTCCCCTTAACGGTTTTCCGAAGTCCCTTTAGGACAGAAGCCCTTTGCTGTGTCGGTGGAACTCTCGGTGGCAGCTTAGGGCCGCAAGCTCCACAGAGCGCACGAGACACACACCTTTCCAGAAGGGGAGGCCGGGAGCCACAGGACAGCTCCAGGCTCATGTCCTCAGGGGGCCCAGGGCGCCGGCCGCCTGGGCACTGGGGCTGCTGAGGGAGGTGCGGGGCAGAGGCCAGCTCCATCTTGGCGCCTGGGGCGTCTGCACGCACGGGGGCAGCCCTGGAGCTCACTGTGCGGGCTCGAGGGTGCGGGTGGCCATGCCTCCATGGGTGGGGCTGTAGAGGTGGCTCCGAGGCCGGGTGGACGGACGAGGGGCAGAGCTCCGAACAGGAAGCGGGCAGGCACCACGCAGGGACACTCGGGGACCCCAGGGTCAAGGCCCCCGCCCCGTGCAAAGAGCGCACCTGCACCCTGACCCCGGCGGGCCCTCGGGCGGTAGCCGCTGGCCGCTAATGACACACATGACGCTATTTTCCGACCAGCGGTCTGAGGTCCAGTGGGGAAGCGGGCCCTGAGAGGTGATCCTTGCACCTAGGGGCCCTCCGCCAGCACGTGCCTGGTAAAAGCTCTGAGAGGTCCCTAGATGTCGCCCCACTTGGGGCTCATGTCCCCAGGGCCCGTCTGAAGACACGGGGAAGGTGCCCCCTGCCGCCCAGGGCGGGCCCCCCGCAGCCCCGCCTGCCGAGGGCCGGTGGGAGCCGGGAGCCTGGCTGACCGGCCCGGTTTGTGTGCCGAGACACAGCTGGAGCAGATGTTTCCCAGATTAAACGCAGCTCCTGGAAGACTTGACAAAAGCCGAGATCTGGGCGGGGGCGGGGTGGCCGCCGAGGCCTGTGCATGTAGCTGGGGGGGGCCGCGGGGGCAGCGGTTAAACCGTGCAGCTGTCCCCCTTTAATTGGCTGCTGTTAAATGTTTTACGGGGCCTCGTTTTGGTCAACAGAAGTCTGTAAATTCCGCCTTCCCAGACTCGTTTCCCAGGCACAGACCCCCTGTGACCCTCAGGAGGTCTGGGCCTCCCTCCGCCCACCCGCCCTGGGGGAGCAGCATTCAGCGGGGCCGGGGTGGGGGGCTCCTTCCTGCCGCACCCTCTGGGGCCAGAGGGAGGGCAGTGGCCACTCACGTCCCCTCCACGGGCGACCCTGAGGTGGAGGCCAGGGATGGGGGCGCCCTGCCCGCTCCCCTCTCTAGCCCGCCTGGAGCCCCCCGCCCGCCCCGGGACCCCAGAGGAGAATCGGGGGCAGGGAGCAGATGAGGGAGGAGGAAGAAACCGAGAGGGCGGGGGGCCGGGGCTGAGGGGGCGGGGGCCAGCTCGAGGGAGGAGGCCCAGCCCGGGGTGGGGGCACCTGGGGTGGCGGCAGAGAGGGCGACGGGAGAAGCCCCGTGGCCGAGCCACAGAAAGGACGCTTTCTTCTTCCCAACAAGACCGCACTCTCTGAATCGAAGAAAATAAAAAATGATTTTTATGAATCAGAGCAGCTGTTCTGAGACCAGAAGCCAGGAGCCGGGGCTGCCGTGGCCGGGGCTGCCTGGTGCCCGGAGGTTTCGGCGGAGGGGACTGCGGTGCTGGGCTCTGAGGAGGGCTTGGGAGTGGCGGACGGGGTCAGACACCCCGGAAGCTGGGGCCGGGGCTCCCCGGCTCTGCACCCCTGCAGGGCTGGCGTGGTCCAGAACCCCCTCACGGCCGGGCCCGCACAGCCCCTGAGGTCAGGCCACCGTGACCACCGCAGCTGACAGGTGGGCTCGGGCTGCGTCCCTGGAGGCTCCTGGCGAGCTCTGCGGTGGCGCCCCGGGCTCAGAAGTCACCTCTACTGCATCCCCGTCCTGCCCCACACTGAGTTACCAGAAGACTTAACCCAATCCTGCAACAAAAGTGGCAACGGGGGAGTTCCCGTTGTGGCGCAGCAGAAACAAATCCGACTACGAACCATGAGATTGCGGGTTCGATCCCTGGCCCCGCTCAGTGGGTTAAGGATCCAGCGTTGCCGAGAGCTGTGGTGTAGGTCACAGATGCAGCTCGGATCCCACGTTGCTGTGGCTGTGGTGTAGGCCGGCAGTTTAGCTCTGATCAGACTCCTAGCCTGGGAACCTCCATAAGTCACGAGTGCGACCCTAAAAAAAAAAAAAATCAAAAGTGGCGACAGACAGGGATGAAAGGCTGACGATGCCATTAGTGCCCCTTGGGTGCCATAGGCAGGGGCGCCCCGGCTCTTCCCAGCATCCCCCAGCCCTCAGTGGCCACACCTGGGAAGGTCGGGGTGTTGGCGGGAAGCGTGCTGAGTGGGCGGGGGGTCAGTGGGGCTGCCCAGAAGGCAGGGCCTGAGGACGGAGGGGTGAGGAGGGTGGGGGCAGTTCGAGGGGAAATGGGTGAGGGGGGCCTGGGGTAGGAGCTCCTCTAGCCCCCCCAGAGAAGGGGTGGGTGCCCGGGAGGACCCACGGCCTCGGCTCAGCCCCACCCACCTGCACAGCCCCGCGCCGCCCTGGGCTCCGCTCCTTCCCCAGCGGCCCAGGCGCCCCAGGGCCTTCTCCCCTCCAGCTCCCCCGCCACCCTGGCAGGCCCACCCTCTTGCGGGGACATGCTCCCGGCCAGCGGGCCCACAAAGGACCAGTGTCCCCCCGGGGGGGGTCAGAAAACCGCCCACCGCAGGGTCCCTCGAGACCACCACCCCCAGGCCCGCAGAGCTCGGTGTAGACACTGCAGGCTTCGCAAACCCTTCCAGGGGTCTGGCGCTCAGGGCTGAGGTCACTCCATGCCACTGGTTCCTGCCCCGGGTCCCCACGGGCTGCCCACATGCCCACGAGGGCAAGACCTTCCATACCGGACGTCCCGCTCCCCGTGCCACCGCCGCAAAGAACGCCACCTCCCTGGAAGCCTGAGTTGCTAGAAAGTTCTCCCCGAATCCAGCCTTAAGCCTTGGCCGGCCGGGGGCTGAGGGAGGCTCCCTACCGCGTGCCTGGCTGAGCCCCGACCCCTGGGGCCAGTCATACCAGGCAAGCTCCAAGGAACACGGGTCGGAGCGTCCCATCAGCCCATCTCTTCTGGGTCAGGCTTGCCTTCCGCGGCTCAGATGGAGCCCACAAGACCAGCTCACCCCCGCCCGTGTCCTGCCAGCCCTGCCACCCTCACTCCACCTATAACCGTCTCTGCAGACACCTGGCGAACGGCCTGGAAGCCTGGCCCACTCCTACCTTTTTTTTTTTTCTTTTAGATTTTTAGGGCCACACCCATGGCATATGGAGGTTCCCAGGCCAGGGGTCAAATCGGAGCTATAGCCGTCGGCCTATACCACAGCTCATGGCAACACCGGATCCTTAACCCACTGAGCGAGGCCAGGGATCGAACCCACAACCTCATAGTTACTAGTCAGATTCATTTCCGCTGCCCCACAGCGGGAACTCCGCACTCCTATTGTCTTGGATGCTGCAGCGCGTGCCAGGCTGGGGGCCCTGACCCAACGCCCCACCCTGACTGGGTGCTGGCTCTCTCCCACCTGACACCCCTTCCACTCAGGGTGTCAACGGGTTTGGACTGTGGTGCACAGTCTTGGGAATGATAGCGAACGCTCAGGATGCTGGGTGAAGAAGCGTTCTGCGGCAGCTTCCGTGCGGCCTGGGAAGTGCAGCAATCGGCTAATCATGTCTGCCCCGAGTCCGGCAGAGGCACCGGCAGCCAGCCGGGAGGGCGCTCGCCACCAGCCCTGCTGCAGCATCTGAAGGGGTAACCTTGCCACGGCCCCTCTCCTCACCCTCCCTGTTCCTTGCCAAACACCCCTGCTTCTGTCCACAAGCCCCTCAAGCCCACGATCGGGCTCAGAACCCTGGGGTGCCAGGGCCGCGCGCCCAAGTGCTGCTCCCAGGATCGGCCACCCCGGGCTTCATGGGGAGAAGCCCGGTGAGAGCCCTCCTCGGGCTGGAGGGTGCTTCAGGAGTGCCCAGCTGGGGGCTGCGTCGGGGCCTGGGTGCGGGCGGGACGCCCCCTGCTGCACGCCACCCGGCCCATCAGAGCCGGCCCACCCTGCACCCGGCGTTTGGGGCCTGGCAGCCTCGGTCTGTTCCCAGGCCGAGGGGAGCGGCTCAGAGCCGGAGGAAGGTGCCAGACTCCGCGGGCGCCTCTGGAACAAAAGCAGCAGGCAGCCAGCCCAGGAGCCAGGCGGTCGTGGACAGTCCCAGGCTCTTGGCACGCGCTCCGCAGGGAGGAGCCGGGCTCAGGCCCCACAGGGCTCGGCAGAGGCTCCTCGGAGGGAGCGGGCCCGTGGGTGGGGACGGCTGGGGCTCGGGCCTGAAGCCGGGGAAGATAACAATCTCAGAGCCTGGCGCTGGGAACAAGCTGGCATGACCCCCAACCCTCACCTCCCCGCCACACCTCTCTGACTGCCAGGGAGCTTGGCTGGCGCGAACCCTGGGCCAGCCCTGCCTGGACCTCCGGCCCTGACTCCGCACCCTGCCTTCCTGTGGGCTCTGAGCCCCTCCCGTCCATCCCCCAGGGGCATCTGACACGTGCTTGGCGGATCCAGGGGCCTGGGGCCACGGAAACGGTGCCAGCCAGCCCCACACCCAGACGTGCACCTGACAGGTGTGTCTGCCCAGGCAGTGAAACCACCCCCACCCCATCAGACAGTGGGTGCCCGCACCCGGGCTGCCAAGGTCGGCCCAGGGAGACACCGAGCTCCCCGGCCCAGCCACGGACAGCTGCTACAGGAGACACGCGAGGACAGAGAGGTCCCTGGAGGCCGTGTCTCTGATGAGGAGCTGGGCTGAGGTGAGGGGCACTGAGGGCCAAGGTCACCAGGAGGCCCGGGGAGGGCTGGCCACAGAGAAGCCAGAGAAGGCTCTGAGCAGGGTCGGGGGTCCAAACAGGACGGGCCTCCTCCCGGCTAGGGCCAGCAGGTTGGAGGGGTCCTGTCTGCCTCGGCCACAGCCACCTGCACGTCTGGATCTCGGGAGCCTTGGTCCTTCCCCCACGCCGTCCCCATACCTCCCCTCGGGCACGGAGGAGACCGGGCGGCAGGGGGAGGGGTGCTGCCTAATGTGGGGGGGTGCTCCGGGGGGGATAGGGAGCGATGCCCGGCGGTCCTGGGGGCGCAGATTCAGAGGCCATTTTGGCCGCCGAGAAGACTGAGGCCAGGAGAAGGAAAAAGGGACCGGGTCCGGGCCAGGGGCCTGCCCCAGAGAAGCAGCAGGTGGACGGCCGCTCCAGACAGGAGCCACGGGGACCTCTGAGGTCACGGAGAGATGGCGACCTCTGTCCCTCCCTCAGACATGCTCCCAGAAGCCCTGGTGAGCCCTGGGCTCTCAGAGGGGACAGAGGGACAGCAGGGAGCGCAGCCCCTGCCCCACGGGAGGTCTCCCTCCCGGCCCTGATGGAGAAACGGCTGCCAGACGGGTGGTGCTCTGACAGAGGCCGGCCAGGCTAGGAGCCAGCGCTGGCACATGTGCCCACTGCTGCCCGAGGCTCCCCCTCCAGGTGGCACAAGAGACCGTGAGCAACCCGGCGAGCGAGCGCAGGAGCTCCGGCCCCCACCCGGCCCAGCTAAGCCCCCAGGACAGGATCCCCTTTCACGGCCCAGTGGGTGGTCCCCCCAGGCAGCTGGGGGTGGGGGCGGGAGGGAGGGGGGGCAGACTGGCTGACAATAGGCCCAGCTGTGCTGCACCCCTGCCCACGCTGCTGGGACCCACCCAAGGCAGGCTGGCTGGACACGGTGTCACCCCTGCCGGGGGCCAGATCCGCCGCCCACCCTCACCCTGGGCCCCAGCAGGGAAAGTCCAGCTTTCCTGGAGACCCCCTCACCGGGCGAGCCTGGGGGGTGGACAGACAAGCTCGGCCCCAGGCCAGATGTGCCGGGGCGGCTCCCCTGCACCCCAGCTGCGCCCTCGAGGAAGCAGGAAGCCCTGGTCCCTGCTCTGGCGGCTGCTCCCCAGATGGCGGGAGGGGTGGGGCCCTGTCCGGGGTGGAGGGGCAGCTGGTCCCCAGTGGCGTCCAGCCCCGTCCTGGCCTCCTCGCTCTTAAGCTAAGAACCGTTTCAGGGGCCCAGCCCTGGCCAGCCCCAGGCTGGGGAGGGGGCCACAAGAGGCTTTGTCCAGCCCATCTCCGCGCCCATCTGAGCAGGACAGGGTGCGGGCCAGACCTCCGAGCAGCCCGCCCAGGCAGCCCACCGGGCCTGCCAGCCCCCGCTCTCCGGCCATGTCGCGTGCCCCCCGCCCGCCCGGCCCTCCCTCCCCCCGAACACACACGGCAGAGAGACAGGCCCCGGCACGCGGGGAGCCAGCTGGCACCCGGTCAAACTAGCAGCCAGGCACGCTGCCAGGGCAGCCAGCCAGCAAGCGCTGCCACTCGCCGGAGCCCCGCCCGCCCGAGGCCTTTCCTCGGAGCCAGAGCTCCCGGCGAGGCAGCCGCACCACGTGGCCCGGCGGGAGCGAGGCTGCAGAGGGCAGAGGGCCGGGGAACCCCGCGGGCAGGGATCCCCAGGCGGGGCAGGTCACCCGCGGCAGACGGGGCGACAGTGAGGGGAGACCCAGGCCTGGGCTGGAAGGCGGTACCGTTCCCAGGACAGACGTGCTAGCTGCCCACAGGTGGGGCCTGGCAGGCCGGGTGCCCACCTCCCCGGGCCACCGCTCCCCACGCACCACGTGTTCCAGACCCGGGGGCGGGGGGCCGTCAGAGGCCTGACCCACACCCTCGCCCTGTACCTGCCTCCGGACACAGCGCCCTCCTCCACGAGGCTGTGGGCACGTGCGACCTGAGGAGGCACCAGGGACTGGCACAGGCCACAGTGCCGCCCCACACTGTCTTCCCACGGCACTGGGTGGCGGGAGCTTCGACTGCCAGGTGGCCCCGGGCCTGCGGCTGAGGGTGGCAGCGGGCGGGGTGGGGGGGTCCCTGCGGGCTGGGAGCGACTGCCGGCAGCGGCTGGGGCGGGACGTGAGTGTCTGGAGGCCGTTGAGGGCACCGTCTGCAGGCTGCCACCACCCCGCCCTCCCGGCAGCCCCCAGAGGGCAGGACGGGGGCACCTTCTCCGGGGCCCCGGGCAGGTGGCGCTGCCCACAAACCACCTCCTTGCGGGCAAGGTCCTCGAGGGTGGGCGGGAGGGCCGGGTGGCACACGTTTCCTGACGCCGCGCTCCGCCACCCTGACCGTGACAGGGCCCGCGCACCCAGGGCCGGGCCAGGGCGGGGCAGCGGCCGTTAGCTGCGTTGAGGTGGTCGCACCGGCTGCTGCTGGCCTCCCCTGCCGCCCCCCAGGGCTCGGCCTCCTCCTCCCCCCGCGGACACCCCGGGAGCCAGACGCTCCTGCCGGGGCCAGGGGTTTGCCGGAAGGCGGGAGGGCGGGAGCGGCAGGGGGCGAGCGGTGCCAGGAGCTTGGGCCTCCTGAGGCCATCCCGGGAAGCACCGAGTGTGCCCCGGGGAGGCTGCTCAGGGCAGGGTGGGAAGTGGCAGAGCGAGTCTGGGCCAGGGACCCTGCCCTGCCCACCTGGGTCCCGCGGGCTGGCCTGGCCGCCCCTCCACCAGGGATGAGAGCGGCTCCTTATCGCCTGCCCAACATGTGCGCTCCGCACGGCGCTTCAAGCCCAGATTATTTTAACAACTGTCCCTCACTCGTCACCTGTCCCATTTGGAAAACAGCCCCTTTCTGGTTGCACAAAGAGTGGTTTCTCTCGCTCTCCAGCAGCGCCGGGCGCTAATCTCCCGGCCTGGAACGCGGGCGGCGGCGGGCGCGGTGTGTGGGTCTGCGAGCTCTGCAAACACAACGCCCGCCGCTCAGCAGTCACTGAGTTACGGCGGTACCGGTGCCAGGAGCGGAGAGCCCTCTGTGCCCGCTGCCAACTGCAATTACCTCTCCGCGTGCCAGCCGCCGTCGGGCTTAACCCTTACCACGCCGCGGGGGCCCGGTGGCCGAGCGGACACCAGCAACCGCGGGCCAGGGAGGCTGCCCATGTCACAGTGCCCAGGGGTGAGCAGACGGCGGGCAGCTGGGCAGGGGTGCCCTCCCTGGGGAAGCCGTAGGGAGCCCCGGGATCCTAGAAGGGCCTGCAGGGGCCCTCCTCAAGCCCCACGGCCTGAGAGTGAGGCGCGCGAGGTGCCTACTGTGTGTACGAGGCCACGGCAGGGGGCGGCAGGGGCCTGGGAGGGACTCTGTTCTAGGCCAGGCCCCCAGGGTGGCAGCCTGAGTCTGTCGACAGCTCGCTCCTCCCTGCCCCTCCCTCCCAGCTGGCACATCTGGAGCCCATGCCTCCGTGAGTCCGGGGGTGGGCGCAGCCTGCGGCGCAGGGCGCGGCCCTGCCCGGCCGGCCCAGCTGTGCTCCACATTTCCTCGGCTCCTGGAGCCCCGCCGGCCCCCCTCCCTTTCTCCCTCTCTGCCCATCTCTGGTGCACATCTGGCCAGGACCTCCGCCTGGCGGGCCCGCCCCCTCTTTCCAACCAATTACCGCCTCCCCCGTGTGCGGGCTTCCTCGACAGGGAGGCAGCCCCTCGCCGGGGTGCCTGGCAGGCTCTGCAGCCGGCTCTCCCCGGCCGCACCCCTGGGCCGGGGACCACGTGCCGCTGGGAGCCGGGGCCCCGCACCTACCTTCGTGGGCGTGGGAGAACCAGAGCTGGGAGGCAGCGGGGTGGGAGCCACGGTAGGCCTGCTCCGAGGGGGAGGCGCTGGGGCCGCTGGGGTGCGTGGAGGCCGCCGAGCCCAGGCTGCTGGTGAGGAAGCTGCCCATGAAAGAGGAGGCCGGAGGGTTCCCCATCAGGCGGCCGCCGGCTGTGGACACAGGGGCAAGAGTGAGTCTGGGCGGGCGGGAGCCGGGAGCCCTTCTCTCCGGCCGCCTCCTGGGTCGCAATCGCCCCCCGCTTTTGCCTTCCAGCGGCCAGAAGCCGGGGTGGGAGCTGCCCGCCCGGCCGACAGTCCAGCTCCTGCTCCTGCAGCAACCCGGGCTGGCGCCGGCACGGCAACCACGGTGCCCACCGTGCCCCACCCCCGTCGACCGGGTGCCAAGTAGTGCGCAGAATAAACGTCCAGGCCCAGGGCCCCTAGGGAACAGGTGGCCCTGCGGGGGGGCCTCTGCCCCAGAGGAGAGCTCCTGACTCTCCAAGGCCAAGGCTGGCAGCCCTGCCAGAGCCTGTCTCCCCCAGAGACCCAGGGTCCTCACCCTTCTCCGCCATTCCCATTAATGACCCCATCAGACCGGGGTGCCCTCTCCCGGGCGACCAATAGAAGAAACTGAGGCAGAGGAGAGGAGCGGACAGAGGGCAGGGAGCCGCTTTAACGCCTGCAGGGTTTCGCGGGCGGGCGGGCACTGAGACGCAGACGGCAATTCACAGTCTAGGACACGGCATTTCCCCTGGCAGCCAGCCTCCAGGGCCCCCGACGCTGTGTCCCCTCTCTGCCCAAGTCCAGTAGCCAAGGCCAGGCTGATTGAGGCTCCCGGGTTACCATGGCGACTGGTGGCCTGCGCACCAGGGACGGGCACAGAGCTCCGTGGCGCAGGCCCCGGTGCCGGGAGGGTGGTCCGGGCCGCACTGCTCGGCCCCACCCCAGCGGCGCCCCCTGGCACCTTGTCTGTCACCTCATGGGCAGCAAGCCTGGCTTGGGACCATCCAGGATCCGGGGAGGAGGAACCTGCGGGCTTGCTATCCCATGAGGCTGAGCACAGGGGCCTGGCGGGGTTGGCAGGGGTCCGGCGAGGCCGCAGCCCGGCCCAAGGTGAGTCAGGACAGCCGGTTCCCTGCCCCGGAGGCAGGCGGAATTTGTGAATTTGTGATGCCTCATCAGCCTGGCTTGGCCCTGGGAGCTTCCCAGACACGGGGTGACTCAGCAGAGAGGCGGCAGGTCCCCTCCCCTGCCTTCCACCCCCCATGCAGGAAGGGGACGCTCGTGTGAGAGAGGCCAGGGCCTCGGAGGAAGGCTTTGCGCGCCGGCGGGGTGCTGGGCCGCGAGCTGGCTTCTGAGCAGCTGTCAGGCCAAAGGGGGACCCCGAGAGGACCCGTGGCCGGGGGCGAGGTGCCCAGGAGCCAGGGACTTCCTGGGCCGCAGGGCTGCGGCTGCTCTGGGCCCCGCCAGACCACAGGAACGTCCAGCCAGGGGAGGGGACTTCGGGCCGGGAAGGGAAGTTCTGGCCTCCGGGCCAGGCGGAGACAGAGGGCGGCCCCTGCTGGGCTCCGGGGACCTGGGGGGGCCGTGCCCGGGGGATGAGCGAGGCCCCCTTCCTGCCGCGCCCAGCCTCTCCGCCCCCGCGCCCCCGGGAAAGTCCCTCCGCCCTGCTCCTCCCGGGACAGTGGGAAGCGACGCGTCCAGAAGCTGGCCTGGATAAAGGATTTCTCCAGGAGCTCGGCCTGAGAACCCAGATTTCTCCCACAGCAGGGCGGGGCGGGGGCGGCGGGCCAGGCCCGGGCGGGCGGGAGGAGCGGCCGCCGGGAGGCCGAGGCTCGGAGGCAGCCCCTCACAGACCACCGCCGAGCGGAACCACCCGCCGCCCTCGCCCCCAAGGGCCACCCACCTGCGGCCAGAGCAGGTGGGGAGCTGGCCCAAGGCCAGCAGTGTGTCCGACCCGAGCGGTCCCCCACGCTGGAATCAGGGTGGGGATGGGAGGCGTGGGGCTCTCACGGGCTGTGGAGTGGGGAGTGGCGGCCCTGCAGCTCGGCCAGCCAGGGTCCTGGCTTCACGGGGCAGGGGACAGGCCACCGACAGCCCGCGCTACTCGCCGTGTGCCTCCCTCGCCCCCTGCCAGCCAGTCTCCCAACACGGGGACCCCCTGGGTGCCTGTGAGTCCAGAGGCAGGGGCCCCGGCCCAAAGTGTGAGAAGTGAGGGGTGGGACGGTGCCCCAGGCCTGACCTCTGGCCCCAGTCCTGGGCTCCCAGGGTATGGGGGGGGACCCCTTGTTCTGAGCCCTCAGGGCCGCTCACAGCCTCACGGGCAGCTGGAGGCCCCCAGGGTCCTGCCTCAGGCTGGGCCAGGTCTGGGGGTGCGGAGTCTTTCTCCCCTCTTCCTTTCATGCCCAAGACGGAGAGCCTTGCCACGCGTCTGTACCTCCGCGCCATCAGACGCTCAGGTGAAATGGGGATGGGCGCAGGCAGCCCCGGCGCGGCCGTGGGGCCCACGGGCCGCCTTTGAGGCCCTCGCTCAGGCCCAGGGCCCCAGGGCTTGTTCACCACCCTGGTGGGAGGCTTGTGCGGGTACCCAGCAGGCCTCTCCCTGCGGCTCTCACCCCCGGCGCAGCAGGCCAGCCCGGGGAGGACGGGCGCGGGGCGGGTGCCCAGCCTGGGACCCCGGCGGCAGGGCTCCCGTCTCTCCCTCGCCTCCTGAGCCACAGGTCTGGAAGCCGCCGTGGGTTCGACAGGTTTTGCCGGGTGGGCCCTGCCGTGGGGGCGAGGTGCAGGGGACGGCTGGCGCCCAGAGCCTCCCCCGCCCCCACCGGCTCCTGACCCTCGGACCGAGTGTCCGCGCTCCCACGTCACCTCTGCTGCCAAGGAGTCTGGCCGTGGCACCGTGCCCGGCCAGCAGAGGCGTGGGCAGACCTGGATGCCACCTCCCCAGCCCCCACGCACCGACCAGCAGCCAGCCCCAGACAGAGCCCGAGCAGAGGCGAGGCGGCCTGGGCCCCAGCCAGGGCTGGAGCCGCGCGGCCAAGTCTGGCCGGGAACTGGGCCGGAGGCTTCTTTCCTCTTGGCAAGGTCCTTGCCCACGGAGTGCTGTGGTCAGTGGCCCGAGGGGGGGCACAGTGGGAGCCCCGATCCTGGCACCTTCTCACAGCAGGGGCCTTATGAACCTCGTATGAAGTCAGGTCACCGCTGTCCAGATGGCGGGTCCACCCCGGGGCCGACCAAGGAACAGCGACATCAGTGTCGGCCCCGCGGCCCAAGCCTGGGCTGGGTCTGGTGAGGCCGGGCCACGCCGAGGCTGCCCTGGCTGCTTGGCCTTTGTCCTCCACGGGCTCTCATCACCGGGCTCCAGCCGAGCCGAGCGTCATCTTGAAACAGGGACCCGCACGCAGTGCGAGGCGACAGTGGGGCACCAAGGCAGCCCACTCCGCCCCGCGCCGGCTGGCCCCACTGCCTGGCCGGCCCCAGACACCGGGCTCCAGCCCCAGCTCCCGCGATGCCTAGGACACCACGGAGGCCTGGCCCGGGTGCCGGGCTGGCTGAGAAAACCGCTCCGGAAGCCAGAATGCCCGGGAGAGCTGGTTGACACCCCCTACCCACCCCGCCGCCTCGGCCCAGCTCCTCGGGCCCGGCCCCCAACGCGCAGAGGCCATCCGTTCCCACGCCCCAAGGCCCAGACACCCTGGACGGGAGGCGGGTCGGATCTGGATCCCGGCCGTGTGGCTGCTTCCCTGCCGGCTGGCCGAGCTGGCCAGAGCCAGGCTGCCATGCCCTGACACCCTGAGAGTCTCAAGTGACCGCTGAGCCCAGGCTTCTCGCACGTGCTGGCCGTGGCAGAGGTGGCCCTACGTGGCCAGGCGAAACCGGGGGGGGGGGGCCTTCCTGTGCCAACCTGTTTGCCAGGCCCACATGCCGCAGCCAAGATGGTCAACAGACACGCCCTGGGGAGCCTCTAGTCCAGAGAGGGTCTGCCTGCAGCAAAGCAGCCAGAGCACAAGGGGCGGGCGGGCCTGGGGGCCTGCGCATCCCTCTCCCTCCGGCCCCCACCCCCGGCCAGGCCGAAGGAGGGAGAGACAGGACAGGCTGGGAGAGCTGGGGAGAGCGAGCTGGAGCCCAGAGCTGCAGCGGAATGAGCGGTCTTCGTCTTGTTTTGCTTTGTTTTTGACTTAGCCACTGAGACAGCATCCTCTTTCTGGAAACAGTGAAATGGGCTATTATTATTATTATCATTATTTTTTAAAGGTCTGCTTGTGACGGCTGATGACCGCTCCCGAGGAGCAAGCCCCTTTCCAGGCTCTCGGTGCTCCTGTTGCTTCCGGGCTTCTGGAAGCCCAGCCGATGGGCTGCTGGCGCGGGGCTCCCCGTCCCCACCTGGGCCAGCTCCCACCTCCCCCGGGCCCCGCAGAGCCCACGTGGGCCCCGGGGACCGCAGGGGCGGCTGAGACACTGAGAGATGGGTGGCTGTCCTGCGCTGAGCCGGCCCCCGGGGGGCAGAGCGGGAATGGGGGCCAGGAAGGACCAGGGCGTGGGCCCGGCCCACGCTGCTCCCGGGCTGCCAGGAGGAAGGAGGGTGTCCAGGCCAGGGGTCTGGGGGACGGAGGTGGAGAGGGCTCGGTCCGGCCTGCTCGCAGGCGGGTCCGTCTGCCTGACCACCCAGAAGGAAGAGGGAGGGGGACGGGGCTGCGGACACCAGGCCCCGGTGGGAAGGGCCGCTCTGGGGTTGCCCATGGGGAAACCAAAGGGCTTGCACCCTGGCGGTGGACGGTGCAGCACAGCGCCATCCACAGACCCACTCGGGGGCACCTGTCTGCCGGCTCCGCCGTGTTGCCACCAGGAACTGGGCCAGCCGGGCTGGAACCTGCCAGTGCCCAGGCGTGAGTGAATGTGAGTGTGTGCATGTGTGCGTGTGCGTGCATGAGCGGGCACAGAGGCTGCAGGGGCTGCGTGTGGGCAGTTGGGTGTGTCTGGCTATGTGTGCCGGGCTGAGTGCAAGAGGTGGTGACTTGTCCTTGCGGGGGGGGGGGTCACACGCTGCTTCCCAGGTCGTGTCTCCACCACACCGTCCCCCTGCTGACCCAGGCCCTGAAAAAGGCTCCTGGCCTTTGGTTCTGTCTGATGCCAGTGGGGACCCGGGAGGGCTGTCAGGCCGCTCCCCCCTGGGGGGGGGGCACATCCAGCGTTCTTGTGGTGGGGGGGAACCCTGCCTGTACCAAACTGCGGCCCCGAGACCCCCCCCGGCCCCCTGCTGCCTGGGAGTCGGCCCCCTCCACAGCCCAGCGACTCAGCCCCCGGCCACCTGGACCTGAAAGTGGGTCCAGCCCTGGTGTGGATCCTGGGGGCAGCTGGCAGGCCACGTGGCCGGGGCGGCCTCCCCACGGGTGGCCCGAACCCTCCGTGGTGGAGAAGCGGCTCAGACGCCCTGTCCGCCCTGGGAGCCCCCGCCCGCTTCAAGCCTACCCTGTGCTGCCACAGCCCTGGAGTCCCTGGGGACGCCACCCCGTGAGCCCCCTGCCGTCCACGGCCCCAGGAGACGGAGGGACAAGAACAGGGAAGGACAGGGGAGGAGGGAGAGCCGCAGTGGCGGGAGAGGGGGTCCGGGCGCGGGGGAGGGAGGCAGGATACGAAGCCGTGGGTGAGCTTCCGCCAGCCCCGCCCTGGGACACGGGGCCCGCCCAGAAACATGAGCACATCACATGGGAAGCCCCTCTCTGCTGGCCCAGGAGAACCTTCCAGAAGGCCCGGCTGGCTCAAAGGCAGCGTCTCTCAGGCCATAATAGGAAAACTCTGTGGTTACTGAGCCACCAGCCCCACAAATGCAGAGGCAATGATGACAGGAGACGGGTCCAACCACCAACAGCCCAGAACTAATAAAAGAAAAGGAAAACCGGATATAAGTCTGGTTCTTATTAAAAGGGTAAATTTAGCCTCTTGGCTGGGGCGGGGGAGGGGGCGGCCCACACTCCCCTCTGGGGCCGCCCTGGGACTCGGCCCAGAGTGACTCACGGGGCTGCTGCCCCACCGCTGCTCTTCACGCCTCCCAGGGCCCCGCCTCCCTTCCCGCTCACACGCCCCCTCTGGGCCACGGCCACGGCCGGGCCGGCTGCGGGCGGGGGTGACCTGGCCTGGCCGACGCCACCCCCTCCAGACCCCGCCAGCTGGAGGCGCGTCCTCGGTCAGGACAAGGCTTCCCTTCACACTGTCCTGAAACAAGCCGGCTGTAAGGAGAGGAACGACCCGGTGGTGCTGGTGCAGTGTAGACGCTGGGGCGCACAGGCGCACAGCACGCCCCGGCCCCTCTGGTCCCCTCCGAGGAGGAGCCCACCCGGACGGGGTCGCAGGTGTCCACCCTGCTTCCCACACCTCATCCCCTGGACCTGGGCACCCAGTGCCCCGTGCTGGCCTGGGAAACGCCCGTCTCAGCTACGGGCTGGGGGCCGGGAGGGGACCTGGACGGGGGTGCAGGATGGCACCGGGCTAGGTGGGTCTGCTCACAGGGCTGGCTCTGGTCGGGCCCTGATGGAACCCGGTTCAGGGGAAGACCCCGGGCCTGTGGGCCGTGAGTTCGCCCTGCTGGCCCGCCCCTTCCCGCCCTGCGTGACCCAGTCGTGGGGGACAGCCTGGCACTAGATTCCACCCAGCGGGTGTGATCCTCCTCCCCGCCCTGACCCCACACGGGTGGCCGTGCTGCGTGGAGGCTCCAGGACCAGCACAGCAGGAGGGATTAGGTGAGGGGAGGCGGGTGCCACCAGCCTGTGTGCGCCCCCTCTCCTGTGGATTCACCCGTCCATCTGCCCCCACTCTCCCTGGAACGTCCACGGTGGGTCTGTGGGTAGTCACAGCCCCCTGACAATTAGCCTCTCTCTTGCCACCCCCTGTTGTGTGCCCACCTGGGCGCTAGCAGGGGGCATCTGTGCTGCAGCCTCCCTGGGTGCTGCCTCAGGCAGCACCATCCTGGAGCACAGGTCCCCGTGCAGAGCAGCCTACTGCACCCCCTTTCTTGAGAAGCTTCATGGGTCCCTCTGTGCCAACTTTTTGTCCTCATCTCTCCCAGACAACTGCTTCAGGTACCGTTCGATCCAGCCACACCTTTCCGCCACTTTGGGACCCTCCATTCAGCACCGACCACGCCTCTAAGGGGCGGAACACCCACCCATCCCCTCCACTTGTGGGAGCTAGGCTAGCCCGGGGTCCTGGGAACTCAGCTCCATGGAGGAAAGGGGATGGGCGGGCTGACTCGGGGTGCCCCGGAAAGCGGGGTCACAAGCCAGGTGGGATGGCCACAGGGACACCAGGGCTTGGGCCCTAACCCCAACCCCCCTCAGAAGCTGGTGCAGCCTCAGGCTTCCTCAGCACGGCCACCCTCGGCCCCGGCAAGGGCCTGGCTCAAGACTGCCCTTGAGAGATTGGATTAAGATGGCGGAATAGAAGGACTGGAGCTAAACTTCTCTCCCGAAAAACAGCAAAACTACAACCAAATGCCGAGCAGCCTTCAACCAAATGGACTGTAAACTTCCAAAAAAGGTATTCTACTCCAGAAGACAAAGAGGAGACCATATCAAGAGGTAGGAGGGGCGATTACGCGATAGAAGCAACCCCATACCTCCCGGGTGGGAAGCCC
>PVHT021183569.1:0-23801 GCA_004024745.2 Catagonus wagneri
CCCGCGGCACCCCCACCCCCTGTGGTGCCACCCTCACTGGGGCGCCTGCTCACCGCGGCCCCCACCCCGGCCCCCAGGCCTCGCCGTGCAGTGGGGTGCGATTGGCGACGTGGGCGTCATCCTGGAGACCATGGGCAGCAACGACATGGTCATCGGCGGGACGCTGCCCCAGCGTATCGTCTCCTGCCTGGAGGTGCTGGATCTCTTCCTGAACCAGCCCCACCCCGTCCTGAGTAGCTTCGTACTGGCTGAGAAGAAGGCCGCAGATGCCAGGGACAGCAGCAGCGAGAAGGACGTGGTGAAGGCCGTGGCTCACATCCTGGGTGAGAGAGCGCGCGAGCCCGCCCACCCGCAGACGCGGCTCCCTGGCTGCCGAGGGGGGGACCAGCCGCCGGTGCCCGTCCTGCACCAACTGAGCGTCTCTCCCCAGGCATCCGGGACGTGGCCTCCATCAACCCGGACAGCACGCTGCTGGACCTGGGCCTGGACTCGCTCATGGGCGTGGAGGTGCGCCAGATGCTGGAGCGCGAGCACGACGTGCTGCTGTCCAAGCAAGACGTGCAGCAGCTCACAATCAGGAAGCTACAGGCATTTTCCTCGGAGGCAGGCGCGGCCAACAGTACGTCCCCTCAGGGCTGCTGGCTTCTGGGCGGCCTGGGCCACCCCGTAGGTCGGGGCTTGTCCACCTGGCCCTTCCCTGTGGCCGCTCCGTGGGGCCCGGAGCCCCTGGCCAGCAGCCGCCCGTGTCCGGTGCGTGCACACGTGTGTACTCGCTCCTGGCGGTGCCAGCTGTGTTTGTGGCAGGGACCCCAGGCGGCGCCGCCCTCTCTGGCATCTGCCCCTCTTCACAGAGCTGGCGACCCCCGCGTCCAAGGAGGACGGTGCTGCCCAGCAGCAGCCACAGCTAAACCTGAGTGCCCTGCTGGTGAACCCCGAGGGCCCGACCTTGAAGCAGCTCAACTCCGTGCAGAGTGCCGAGCGGCCCCTGTTCCTCGTGCACCCCATCGAGGGCTCCATCACCATGTTCCGGAGCCTGGCCGCCAGGCTCAGCATCCCCACCTACGGCCTGCAGTGCACGGGAGGTGCGTCCGAGTCCCCGGGTAGCCCCCCGCTGCGGCCCTGCGGCCCCCGCCCGCAGCAGGGCTAAGCCTCCGCCTGTCGCGCAGCTGCCCCGCTGGACAGCATCCAGAGCCTGGCTGCCTACTACATCGAGTGCATCAGGCAGGTGCAGCCCGAGGGCCCGTACCGCATCGCTGGCTACTCCTACGGGGCGTGCGTGGCCTTCGAGATGTGCTCGCAGCTGCAGGCCCAGCCGGGCGCCGCCACCGGGAACAACAGCCTCTTCCTGTTCGACGGCTCGCACACCTACGTGCTGGCCTACACGCAGGTGAGGGCGGCCTCCCCGCGGGCCTGGCTGGGGTCTGGGTCTCGGCCGTGGCCGCGGCCGCAGTGACCCTCCCTTTGCAGAGCTACCGCGCTAAGATGACCCCTGGCTGTGAGGCCGAGGCTGAGGCCGAGGCCCTGTGCGTCTTCGTGCAGCAGTTCACGGACGTGGAGCACGGCAGGGTGAGTCTCCCGGTGACCCCAGGGCCGCAGGTCTGGGCCCGGCTCCGGCCTGGCTCACCGTCCTGTCGCACAGGTGCTGGAGGCGCTGCTGCCGCTCCGGGGCCTGGAGGAGCGCGTGGCCGCCGCCGTAGAGCTGATCGCGCAGAGCCACGCGGGCCTGGACCGCCACGCGCTCAGCTTCGCTGCGCGCTCTTTCTACCGCAAGCTGCGCGCGGCCGAGCAGTACTCGCCGCGGGCCACCTACCACGGCAACGTGACGCTGCTGCGCGCCAAGACGGGTGGTGCCTACGGCGAGGACCTGGGCGCCGACTACAACCTGTCCCAGGTGTGCGACGGCAAGGTGTCCGTACACATCATCGAGGGCGACCACCGCACGCTGCTGGAGGGCAGCGGCCTCGAGTCCATCCTCAGCATCCTCCACGGCTCCCTAGCCGAGCCGCGCGTCAGCGTGCGGGAGGGCTAGGCCGCCAGCCGGGGCCTGGGCGGGACCAGCGCTGCCACCGCACCCGCCCCCCGCGAGCTACAGGGCGCGGGGCCGGGACCCGCGCCGCCGACTCGGAGACCCGCTTGGTCTGTGAAGAGCCGGCCCAGCCTCGCGGGCGGGTCTGCCTGCCCTTTCTCCGTCGGATTCTCCTATTTATTGTGTTGCCGGGGAGGTGCCGGCCCGGCCCGGGTCCCATGAAGCCGGTGGCGAGCAGAGCAGCCCCTGGTGCCGGGCACCCACCCTGTTCCTCCGTGTTCATTTTTCAAGAAACACGGCTCAAGTCGCTGCTTTGAAATTTACTGTCATTGTCTGTGTAGCCCGTGTCTGGACCCTGTTTCATTTTTACACGAACCTGGTGGAAACCTTGTCCCCTCTGGAGCCCCCCACGATTAAAGTGCACGTGCACTCTGAGCTCTGGGCGTCCTTTCTCACCCCCTTCCTGCCCGGCCCTGTGCACCTGCCCTGGCAGCCTGGCCGGGACCCCCGCCCCGCTCCCCGCGGGGCTGAAGGGGCCACCACTGGGGAAGCGCGACCAGGGGGAGACAGGCTCACAGACACCTTTGCCGGGGCCCCTGGGGTCCCCCTGCCCGAATTCCGTCCCTCAGGCTCCCGGGCCTGTCACTCAGAGTCACCTTTACCTGATGTCCCCAAAGACCTTCACCGCGACACCTAGACCAGCGTTTGCTGACCGTCACACAGGTGTAGGCGGAGGAGTGGTGGCTGCGTTGGGAGGGGGTGAAGGCGGGAGGCCCCTGGGGACTTGAACCCAAGGGGCCGGGGCTTCTGGGCCAGGAGAGCAGGCCCACTGCTAGATTTCTAGAAGGATGTGTGGTCGAGCACAGAAACAGGCCTGGAGCTCTTATATGTGCCTCAGAGAATTACCACGTGAGCCAACAATTCCCCTCCTGGGTTTAATCCAGAACAACTGGAAATAGACGCAGGAACTCGCATACTAGCGCTCACAGCAGCGTTGCTCACCACCACGGCCAAAGAGCGCCTGGGACGGAAGAATGGACGCAGAAACACGGCCTGTCCTATGTGGGCTATTGTCCAATAGCCTTAAAAAGGAAAAAGGTTCTGATACAAGCCACCACGCAAACGAACCTTGAACGCACGCTAACGGTAGTGAGACGCTTTCTAGGGTGGGCATATTAATATCAGATAAAGTAGGTTTCAGAGCAAAAAACATAGTAGGTCTACAGAGGGTCATTTCACAACGATACACGCCAGCCGACCCGAAGGGCACAGGGGTCTGCTGCTCTGGTGGCCCCGTGATGGCTCCAGGTCACAGGATGTCAAAGTCCCCAGTCTGAAAGCAGAGTCGGGCGGTCTGCAGTTGGAGGTTTCAGAACCCCTCTAATAACCGGAGGAGTAGACAGAAAATCCATGAGGACGCGAGAGTCCTGAACAACCCAATCGACCAAGTGACAGGACACCCAGCGAGAGCAGAATGCTCATCTTTCCAGATTCCCATAGAACGTTTACCAAGATGCTTCGCATTCTGTGTCATCAAATCAGTCTTGATAAGTTAATAAGAGCTCAGCTTCTATGAAATACTGTCTTTGACCACAGTTGAATGAAATGAGAATAGCGAAAAGGCCTTTCAGCAGTTCCTGTTGTGGCGCAGCAGAAACGAATCCGACTAGGAACCATGAGGTTGCGGGTTTGATCCCTGGCCTTGCTCAGTGGGTTAAGGACCCGGTGTTGCCATGAGCTGGGGTGTAGGCTGCAGACATGGTTCGGATCCCGTGTTGCTGTGGCTGTGGTGTAAGCCAGCAGCTACAGCTCTGAATCAATACCTAGCCTGGGAACTTCCATATGCCGCGGGTACAGCCCTAAAAAAGAAGAAAAAAAAAAGGGACACTAGAATATGTTCAGATATTTAGAAACCAAATAACATACTTCCAATAACCCATGAGTTAAAGAAGGAAAAAAAAGAAACTGGAAAGTATTTTGAGGCGTTCCCATCATGGCACAGCAGAAACAAATCTGACTAGGAACCATGAGGCTGCGTGTTCAATCCCTGGCCTCGCTCAGTGGGTTAAGGATCTGGCATTGCTGTGATGTAGGCAGACATGGCTCGGATCCCGTGTTGCTGTGGCTGTGGCGTAGGCCTGGCAGCTGTAACTCCGATTAGACTCCTAGCCTGGGAACCTCCATAGGCGGTGGGTATGGCCCTAAAAGGACAAAAGACAAAAAAAAAAGTATTTTAAACTGCGAACAAAGATGGCATGCCGAAATTTGTGACACGCAGCTAAAGCAGTGTGAGGGGAAATATTTAACACAAAGGCCTATGTCAATAAAGTTCCCAGTGACTTCAAAGTCTACCTTAAGGAACTAAAAAGAGAACAAATGAAACCCAGACCGAGCAAAATAGAGGAAATAAGACAAATCAGTGAAAATTAAATAGGAAAATTAAGAAAATCAAAAGCTACTTTTTGAGAAGACCAATAATTCATAAACCTTAAAAGAGATTGAGCTGGAGTTCTCTTTGTGGCTCAGCGGTTAATGAATTCGACTAGGATCCATGATGACGCATGTTCGATCCCTGGCCTCGCTCAGTTGGTTAGAGATCTGGTGCTGCTGTGAGCTGTCATGCAGGTCGCAGATGTGGCTTGGGTCCTGCGTTGCTGCGGCTGTGGTGTAGGCCGGCGGCTGCAGCTCCGATTAGACCCCTAGCCTGGAAACCTCCATGTGCCGCGGGTGCGGCCCTAAAAAGATAAAAAAAAGGAAAAGGAAAACTGCCAACATCAGTGACTCCTTTCACTTTCTCCTCCTTTCTTTTTTCAGTTTTTACTGACTTACGGTTGACTTACATGTCGTATTAGTGTCAGGAGCAGAGCAATCTAGTTACACATCTATATTCAATTTTTACCATGTCTTCTGTTATTATGAGTTAACAAGTAGTGTTTCCTGTTCTTTTTCAAAGTTGCTTTAGCTCTTCTAGGTACTTTGCTTTTCCACATACATTTAAGTATATCATGTCTACAAAAGTTGCTGGGTTTTTTACAGATTTACCTCAAATCTGTACGTAATTTGGAAGGAATCTTCACCACGTCTAATCATTTGATCCGTGATCACGGCAGACCTCTCCAGAGCATGAAAGTCTTTGATGTCTTTCATCAGAATTTTGTAATTGTCAGCATACAGATCTTGTACATATTGTGTTTGATTTATACCTAAGTACTTAATTTTCTTTGGAGCAACCGTAAATGGTATTGGGGTTACAATGTCAGTCTTCATGTGTTTGTGGTCAGTATATGAAAAGGTGATTGAATTTCCGTCCTGATCTCGCAGAACCCGTTTGTTATAGTTGGGTTTTTTTGTTTTCATAGATTTCTTAGGCATTTCTATTAGGACGACCTGCCGTGTGCAAGGCGGGACATTTCTTTTGTTCTTGCCTACCTGCCTTTTATTTCTTTTTATTGCTCTATTGGCCAGGTTGGACCTGCCTGTGCTATTCAGAACAAGAGCTGTGAGAGCGGGCATTTCTGATTAGGTGAAAAGCGGTCAGTCTGTCACCACTGAGTACATCATTAATTATAGGGTTTTTTGTAGATATTTGTTATCAAGTTGAGGAAGTTCTCCATCTATTCCTAGTTTATCAAAGTTTGTTTGTTTGTTTGTCTTTTGTCTTTTTAGGGCCGCACCGCGGCATATGGAGGTTCCCAGGCTAGGGGTCTAAGAGCTACAGCTGCTGGCCTTCGCCACAGCCACAACAGCACGGGATCCGAGCTGCATCTGCAACCGACACCACAGCTCACGGCAACGCCGGATCCTTAACCCACCGAGCGAGGCCAGGGATCGAACCTGCGTCCTCATGGATTCTAGTCGGATTCATTCATCACTGAGCCATGATGGGATCTCTTTTTCGTTTTGTTTTTTCTTTTGTCTTTTTAAGGTGGCACATGGAGGTTCCCAGGCTAGGGGTCAAATCGGAGCTACAGCTGCCGGCCAACAGACACCACAGCCACAGCAACGCTGGAGCCTTAACCCACTGATCGAGGCCAGGGATCAAACCTGCAGTCTCATGGATACTTGTCTGGTTCGTTAAGTACTGAGCCACGACAGGGACTCCAAGGGTTTTTCTTCTTTTAAATCACGAGTAGGTGTTGGATTTTGTCATCTGCATCTGTTGAGATTATCGTGCGGTTTTTGCACGTCATTATATTCATGTGCTGTATCACATTAACTGGTTTCCAGACAGCAAGCCAACCCTGCGTCCGTCCCTAGGGTAAATACCACTCCGCCACAGTATATACTTCTTTCTCTGTGTGGGTTGGATTATGTTTGCTCATGTCTTGAGGATTTTCAGGACTGCTCATGAGTGTGTGGTTTTATACCATGTTTGTATCTCTCTTTATACCATTTTAAGGCAATTATCGTGTAATTACCTTTACTGGTGTTCCTTATATCTTCATATGGATTCATGTTACAACCTGATGGCATTTCTTTTAATTCTAAAAAGACTTCCAGGATCTTCCCCTGTGGCTCAGAGGTAATGTATCCAACTAGTATCCATGAAGATGCGCGTTCGATCCCTGGCCTCGCTCAGTGGGTTAAGGATCCAGTGCCGTGAGCTGTGGTGTAAGTCAGAGACGCTGCTCAGATCGATCCTGCTTTGCTGTGGCTGTGGTGCAGGCCGGCAGCTGCAGCCCTGATTCTTCCCCTAGCCTGGGAACCTCCATATGCTGCAGGTGCGGCCCTAAAAGGACAAAAGAAAACTTTTAAATAAAAAAACAAAAGACTTCCTTTAATGTTTTCTGTAAGGCAGGCTGGCCAGCAGCACATTCTGTCCATCTTTATCTGGGGATGTTTTTCTTTTTCTTTTTCTTTTCTTTTTTCCTTTTTTTGGCCTTGCCGACAGCATGTCGAAGTACCTGTGTCAGGGATGGAACCCAAGCCACAGCGGTGATCTGAGCTGCCCTAGCAACAGTGCTGGATCCTGAACCCACGGAGCCGAATGGATATTTTTCTTTTTAGGGCCACAGCTTAGGGGAACTTCCACACTACGCCACAGCCACAGCAGCAAGGAACCCAAGCCCAGTCAGCCGCCTGTACCACCACAGCTCACGGCAACACCAGATACTTAACCCACTGAGTGAGACTGAGGATCGAACCTGCGTCCGCATGGACACTGGTGAGGTTCTTTACCGCTGAGCCACAGGGGGAACTCCCAGTAAATCCTTATTTTAATGTTAATTTAATCTCTTCAGTACAGTGGTTCTGTTTCTTTCGAAATCTCTATCCTTTGGGCATGTTGAATACTTAAGGATGAAACGATAAAAGGAAACTTGGTTCTGCCAGAGGGAAACCTGTCTGTCTTCCCCGTTGGGAGGGTGCTTGGGGGGCCTGCAAACTAAACTGACAAAAGACAAAAGATGAACCGGAGCGGAGCAAACAAAGTGTGTTCACGCCCCGTGGCGGGGACAGGGGGCGGCCCGCTGTCAGGAGAGGCGGGGGCTTCCCCAAGGTGACGGGAGAAAGGCAGGGAGGCTGGGGTTCCCGCTTTCCGCAGGAAAGAGAAGCAGGTCTTTTCGGGGCACGCGCAGTCTGGGACGCGAGAACGTCTAGGGTCTGAAACGAAGAATCCCGTGGTTCTGGGGCCGAGCGCAGCCCCGTGGGGCCGGGCCAGGAAGCCGCCTGGGTTTCCGCAGGGGAACTGCGGTTTCGCCCCTTCGCCGTTTTTACGAGGTTCCGTGCGGGGCGGAGGCCAGGACCTCCCCATCCGCGGGGCCCGGCGGGCCCGGGATGCCCGGCCCGGCGAGGGGCGAGTCCCGCCTCCCCCGCCCCCGGCCCGGGCGCGGCCCCGCGAGCGCGCCTCCCCGCGCCGGGCGCAGCGGATCTCCCGCCGCGGGGCGGCACCTGCGCAGCCGGGCGCGGTTTCCCGGGGACGCGTTTCCCGCCGCACCGCGGGCCGCCCGGACCGCCCTGGCGGAGCACCTTCCGGCGGCCCCGGCGCGGAGCCCTGCGCCCGGCGGCGGCGGCGGCGGCGGCGGCGGCCCGACGGCGGTTCCGGCGCGGCGGCTTCAGGACGCGGCGAGAGTCCGGAGCCGCTCCCCCGGGAGCCCCGGCTCCGAAGACGCAGCCGCGTCGGCAGGAGTCGCAGCCCGGCTCGGACGCCCAGGTAGGCTCCGGGCGGGTTTGACCCGCGGTTCTCGGGCTCCCGGGGCCCTTCCCTCGGGTGGGGGCGGAGCGCGCGCCGCTGGACGTGTCGTGCCCTGGTCTCTGGGCAAGACGTGGGCGACCTGGGTGATATTTACACGGGACTTCACTATTTCCCGAAAATATGAAACGCACGTTGGGCGCTTGGTTATTAAGCCGATGACCCCGTTTAATCATTCCCAGACTAGGTCCGCAGGTACGTGGGGGGAGCCTGTGCCTTGGGTGTTTCCTATTGTAATCACGGCCTGGCGGCTGCCTGTTCGTTCAATCGCTCAGGAGTTTAACCAGGCTCCTTAGCGACCCAGCGAGGCTGCCGGGCTCCCTAAGGACCGCTGGAGGGCAGTGCGCTCAGTACCGTCATACGGGACCGGCCACCTGCCACCCAGAGGAGCTAAGGAGTGGCCTCCAACAGTGTGGCCACGGGGCGCGGGGGGCTGCCTCGGTGGGAGCCCCTGAGAATGGCAGGTTACAGCTGCTCTGCTTCCGGCTCGGCCCGGCCGTGGCGCTCACTGTTGCGTTTACTCTCCACACCGGTCCTGCCAGGCAGATTTCTAATGTCTGCCGGGCTCAGAGAGGTTGAGCGACCTGCCCAGGGTCTCCACTGGCACTGGGGTTTCCTTCCGTTCCTGGTCTGCACTAGCATCACCCTTCGTGGCCCCGTTTGTGACCGAGAGGCGCCACCGGCGCGGCTCACAGGGGAGGGTTTGCGCCTGCCCTGCGCCCCGCTGGCCCCTGAGCCCCTGGTTCTACCCCTCAGTGTGGAGATGATGCCAAAGCTGCAGGGCTTCGAGTTCTGGAGCCGCACCCTGGGGGGGGCCCGCCACGTGGTGGCCCCCATGGTGGACCAGAGCGAGCTGGCCTGGAGGCTGCTGAGCCGCCGCCACGGCGCCCAGCTGTGCTACACGCCCATGCTGCACGCCCAGGTCTTTGTCCGCGACGCCAACTACCGCAAGGAGAACCTGTACTGCGAAGTGTGCCCCGAGGACCGGCCGCTCATCGTGCAGGTGGGTGGCCCGGCCCCAGAGCGCCGGCAGCAGGAAGGCAGCTTCCTGAGGTCAGAGCAGAGGGGCCGCCCTTTCTGCCAAGAGCTTGTCCCCTTTCCTCTGGTGGCCGGCGGCTGGCCGCTCTGAGAGATTTTCAGAGCGTGCCCCCCGCCCCACGTGTTCCCTCTGCATCGAACGCTTAGGAAGAAGGGCTCTGCTCTCGGCGTCCGGGGCGCAGCCCTGTTGTAAACACGTAGGATGGGGCGCCCCCTGCAGTCATCATCACCCCCCACACCCCCACCACCTCTGACCCCTCGCGGGACCAGGGCCCGACTCAGGCTCTTGTGACCTCTGTCCCCTCCAGTTCTGCGCCAATGACCCCGAGGTGTTTGTCCAGGCGGCCCTGCTGGCGCAGGACCACTGTGACGCCGTCGACTTGAACTTGGGCTGCCCGCAGATGATCGCCAGGCGAGGTGAGTCCGGTTCCGGGGTTCTGCGCTGAGCGCCGGCCCCGGGCCGGGCGAGGCTCTGAGCCCAGTGTGTGGGTGACGGTAGCGGCAGCTCCGCGGCAGCGGCCCTCCCTGCGCGCCTTCCTCCAGCGGGTGGGGACAGGTGCAGCTGGCCGCCAGAGGCTGTCATTTCCCTCAGTAGTTGCCAGGCCCCCTCTGGATAGGTGCGTTCTGCGGAACAGAGGTCGCCGCCGCGCCGTCAGGCAGCCTCGGGCGCCAGCGGCCGCTCTCCCTGGCTTCCCAGCTCTTCTCCTCACCGGCCTGAGGAGCTGAGTGCTGGTCGGTCCGTGAGCGTGGCCCGGCAGCCGGAGGCGCGTGCAGACGCGGGAGCGGGGTGCTGAGGGCGCCTGTCCCCCGCAGGTCACTACGGCGCCTTCCTGCAGGAGGAGTGGGACCTGCTCCAGAGAATGAGTGAGTTGGCCACGTGCTGCCTGCGGGGCCTCGGGGCCGCGTTGGGGGCGCGCTCAGGAGCGGCTCTGCTCGAGGAGGCGGCTGTGACGAGTGGCCGTCCCACGGCGGCTGCCCCCTCGCAACCAGAGAGCGGGTGCTGGGCGGAGGCGGTGCCCTGAGCCCCCGGTCCCTCGGAGGCTGGGCCGCGGGTCCCCACAGCCCGCCCGGCTTCGGCCCCGGAAGCTGACCCTTCCTTTCCGCAGTCCTGCTGGCCCACGAGAAGCTCTCCGTCCCCGTCACGTGCAAGATCCGCGTCTTCCCCGAGATTGACAAGACCGTGAGGTACGCGCAGATGCTGGAGAAGGCTGGCTGCCAGGTGAGGGCCTCGGGCTCCAGGGCCCACCCTCGGGGGGCGGCAGGAAGCCCCGGGTCCGGGGGAGGAGCCCCACGACGGGCCGGAGGCTGGTACTGGGCAGACGGGGTGCTCGGCCTGGCCCCCGCCAGCCCCCGCTCAGGTTGGCAGCGTCCCCGCCTCTGACCTCGGGTTGTGGCGGCGCTGCCGCTTCCAGGAGGATTGGCCCTCCCGCCTCCTCGCCCTGGCGGTGCACGGGACGGCTCTGCCGCGTCCCCCAGCCCGGTGCAGCCCGGAGGGCTGGGCCGGGGACAGAGAGCCAGGCCCGGGAGGCCTCCCTGGGTGGTTGGGTGCAGTTGAGGGCGGGCTGTGTTGCAGCTGCTGACCGTGCACGGGCGCACCAAGGAGCAGAAGGGGCCTCTGGCGGGCGCGGCGTCCTGGGAGCACATCAAGGCCGTGCGGTGCGTGGACGCCGGGGGCCCGGGGCAGCGGGCGGGCAGGGTGGGGGGCCCTGCTGCAGGCGAGGGCCGTGCGCTCTCTCCTGAGCGTGGCCGCCCCGCTCGCCCGCAGCAAGGCAGTGGCCATCCCCGTGTTTGCCAACGGCAACATCCAGAGCCTGCGGGACGTGGAGCGCTGCCTCCGGGTCACGGGGGTGCAGGGCGTCATGAGCGCAGGTGAGGCCGGGCCCCGTCCGCCCGGCGGGTCAGAGCCCGTGGGCCAGCCCTGCCCTTGGGGTGGCGCGGTGCGGCGGGGGCCGTGCGCCCTGACCTCGCGTCCCCACCCCCGCAGAGGGAAACCTGCACAACCCCGCTCTGTTCGAGGGCCGCAGCCCCGCGGTGTGGGAGCTGGCCGAGGAGTACCTGGACCTCGTGCGGCAGCACCCCTGCCCCCTGTCCTACGTCCGGGCCCACCTCTTCAAGCTGTGGCACCACACGTGAGTCACCCCCCGGGGAGCGCGGGCCGGTGACGTGGCGAGGTCGGGTGCAGAGGCCGGCCCGGAGGGGAGGGCGCCCCGAGCGGGGTGCCGGGCCGGCTCTGAGGGGCGGCTGTCTCAGGCTGCAGGTCCACCAGCAGCTTCGAGAGGAGCTCGCCAGAGTCAAGACCTTGGAGGCCGTGGCCGCCGTGAGCCAGGAGCTGAAGCTGCGGTGCCAGGCAGGTGCCGGGGCACTGGGCGCGGTGGGGGCGCCTGCGCTTCAGGCCTCTAACTACGGGCCCTGGGCTCTGGCAGGAGGACATAGCCAGACAGAAGGAGGGTGAGCGACCCCCGGGCGGCCTGCCTTTCTTCCACTGGATCTGCCAGCCTTACTTCCGGCCAGGGTGAGCCTCCTCGTGTGCGGGTGGGCTGCGGGGCTGGAGGACACACGCCTGCTGGCTTGGCCACGGTGCTCGGACTCCGCTCGGGTTTGTGTTACGCGCTTCTCTGGCTGCTTTGGTCCTGAGGGGTCTGTCCTGCGGTCTAGACACAGGCCCTCCGGAGCTTCCTCTGGGTTCTCTGAGAAGGGGCTAGGCTGTCCGCTGAAGCTGCAGCCCTACCCAGGGACCAGTGTCCCAGCCTCCACGCCGGCCCCGCGGGCCAGCCCCGGCCTGGGCAGCCCAGCGGAGCTGCGCCCACGCCCTCAGCCCAGTCTGTGGCCGGTGGGCTGCCTCTCAGGGGTGCCCTCCCTGTCAGGCCCCAGGAAGGGAGCAAGGAGAACGGAGGCGCCCGCAGTAAACGGGCCCTGGAGGAGGAGGGCAGCGCCGACGTCTTGTCCAAGAACAAGCAGAAGAAGCAGCTGAGGAACCCACGCAAGAACTTCGACCCCTCGCTGAAACGTAAGCCACTCCCACCACTGGGGGCCCCCAGGGTCAGGGGGCTCGGATGCCTCCTAAGTCATGGGGCGACCAGCAGGAAGGGCCCGTGACCCTTCCACGTGTCCCCAAGGAGGCTGGCGGGCACCGCCCCCTCCGCCGTCCCCAGCCGCCTGGCCCGGGCGGACACCCGATGGGGGCGGTGGCCGGCGGCAGTGGGTGGGCTCACCCAGGTCGGCCAACACCTGCTTCCCTCTTTCCCCAGCAAAATACGCGAAGTGTGATCAATGCGGAAACCCGAAGGTGAGTGCGTCCCCGTGGCCCCACCGCCCAGCCCCAGGAAGGGCCCCACACGAGCCATCCTTGTTCCCGGCTGCGGGGCAGCCTGGCCGCTGCCCAGGTGGGCGGCTTCTCCCCGCCAGGCCGGCTCTGCCCAGGCTCACGGCTTTCCCGTGCTCAGGGCAACAGGTGTGTGTTTAACCTGTGCCGGGGCTGCTGCAAGAAGCGCGCTTTCAGAGAGACTGCCGACTGCCCAGGTGAGTGCGCCCGCCGCCGCCACCCCTAGCTGCCCAGACACAGGGAACTCCAGGCCTCCCGAACCCCGTCTCCTCCGTCTTGCTTCTCTGCCAGGGCACGGGCTGCTTTTTAAAACCAAACTGGAGAAGTCCCTGGCCTGGAAGGCGGCCCAGCCGCGACCGCAGGAACCTCAGCAGGTGGGCCTGGGGCAGCCCGGTGGCTTTTCCAAGGTCGTGGGCGGTGCCCTGACCTGAGGGGCACCTGCAGCCCCGTGCCAGCTCCAGGCCTGCCACGGAAGCCTCGACTCGTGCCAGCCGAGGAAACGCCTTTACTCAGGGAACCTCCCGCTCCTCACGCAGAAGGACGAGCTGGTCCTCCCCTCAGCCCAGGCTGGGCTGCCAGGCCGGACCGTCCCCTGCTGCGGCCCACCTGTGTCCCGGATGAACAATAAATGACTTCAAAGTTGCCAGTCCCTGGGCTCGAGACCTGGGTGTCAGTGGGGCTGGGAGGGCAGCGCACTGGCCACGGCCCTGGAGCCAGAGGCTTAGTCCCCCCGCTCCCTGGGTTGGGGGGTGCCCGGGGACCCCACAGAGACGGAAGGAGCGACACCGGGGGCTGTTCTCAGGCTGCCCTTTAATGAACTAAGAGTCAACAAGGCTGCAACCCCAAACAACACGTCAACACGGGGCCCCGGGGGCCACGTGGGGAGCCCTGCATGCCTGCCCTTCCAGTTACGCCCACCCCCTCCCCGGGGCGCCCCGCACAGGGTGAACAGGGCGGTGGAAGAGGGTTGGGGCTGAGGGCTGGCACCGTCCAGCAAGGGGGCTCCGGGCAGCACCTCCACAGGCAACGCTGGGGGCGGGGGGGGGGGAGGCCCAGGCGTCCGAGGCGGGGGTCAGGCAGGGGTGCAGACCGGCCCGGGGCCGGAGGGCGCCCTCACATGTTGGTGCTCATCCGGGACTGGCTGTTGGCCGGTGTCAGCTCCCCCTGGCTCCCTTCCCGGGGAGGGGACTGTGGTGGAGACAGATGCTCAGCCCCGGGAGGGGCCCCGCGCCCGCCCCCCGCCCGCCAGCACCGGGCGCCCCGCCCACCTTGACGTGGATCTGGTTGCGCAGCACGGCCGCCCGCAGGATCATGGCTTTGACGCGGCGCTGGAACTCCTTGCCCATCAGCAGGGACTTCTCGAAGGTGGTGCTGCGCTGGTCCACGTCACGGGCGTAGAGGATCTGCGGAGGCGCGGGCTTCAGCGGGGCCCGGGGTGCCCCCCCACGCCCCGCCCGAGCCGGCACCTTGCTGTGGGAGTCGATGCGGGCGTTGATGAGCCCCTCCAGGATGAGCTGCGTCAGTTCGTCCTCCAGCGCCGCCACCGTGGTGTTGAAGGCCGTGGCCATCTTGCGCATGTCGGCCGACACGTAGGGACTGAAGTACTGCGGGGCAGAGCCGCGTGAGCGGCCCGCGCCCCCGGCCCCGTGCGGCCCCCACCCCGGCGGCCCCCGCCCCCCGCCCCGTGCGTACCTGGATGAGGGCCCGGTTGCGGATCTGCGTGTACAGCGTCCTGACGTGGGGAGCCAGGTACATGTCCAGGAGCAGGTTGTCCTGCGGGGAGAGCCGGTCAGGGCGGCCGCCCCGCACGGCTGAACCCGCGCCCCCGCCTGGCCAGGCCCCTCACCTTCATCTCATCCAGCATCTTGAGGCACGAGGCGTACTTGGACTCGTAGAACTTGAAGATGATGTCGCGGACCTGCGGCTCCAGCTCTAGGAACAGCTTGAACGAGCTGCGGACGCAGCCTCCTCAGAGCACGCCCGCCCCGGGGCGGCGGCGACTCAGGGCAGAGCGAGCGGCCGAGGCGGCCCCGCCCCCCGCCCCCACTCACCTGCTGGAAATGACATTGCGCTGCAGCTCCTGCCGGTCAAACGTGGCCAAGGCGCACAGGCCGCCATACACGGCCACGTTGCTGGGGGAGAGCAGCTAGGGAGCGAGAAGCGGGGTAGAGACCTGAGTCACTGGCGATCAGGACACAAGGCTGGCCTGGACCCGCCCACCACCCACTCGCAGAACGCCCAGGATCCCATGGGAGAGACCCCTACCCCCCAACTAAAGAGCCAGACACTGCTTCTCAAGCCCCAGCAAAGGCTCCCCCCCCCCGCGACCCTTAGGTCCTCACCTCGGGGAAGTCGCAGTGATCAAAGGCAGCCAGGAGGAAGCACTTGGCGGCCTGCTTATACTTGCGTGCCGCCAGCTCGGCCAGGCCTGGGGGTGAGGGGAGGCGGGGTAAAGCAGGAGGAAGCTGCCAGGGCCACACAGGGCCGTCAACACGCGCACCCAGGCCAGGCCCCCCTCGGCGTCAGGGACAGAAAGGCTGGTGAGCACCAAAGGCAGCCCAGGGGGGCCGTGCAGCTGCTGTTGCTACTGCAAGGGGCTTCCGGCTGACGGCCCTTGCGCAGCGTCAAGCGCCAGCTGGGCATCAGGGAGGGAAGTAACCAGCCCCAGCAGCAGCTGTCAGGAAACAAGGCCTCCCTGAGGGCACCCTGAGCCGGGCAGGTGCCAGGCCGGCCCAGGTGCCAGGCTCGGGTGCCTGCCTGCCCCAGGGCCCTCGGGCCCTCACCTGCTGCACACTTGAGCTTGGTGAGGATGGCCTGAGTCTGGGTGTCACGCTCCCCACGCTGCTGCAGGAGAAGGTTGTGCAGGTGAGCAACCCGTGGTCTCCAGACCCTTCCCAGCCGCAGGCACCCAGGCCGGGCTCCTGGGCTGGTGTTACCTCGGCAATTTCTGGGGTGGACTCGGCTTTGCTGACGTAGCTCAAGACGTGAGACCAATTCTGCAAGTAGACGCTGACCTGCCGGGCAGGCGGGACGGGCTCAGCCTGGGGCACCCCCTCCTGACCCGCCAACATTGCTGCCTCCAGGCCCCTCCCGCACCACCCACGCCAGGACCCACCTTGATGACGTTGAGGCACATGTTAATGACGTGCTTGGCGCTGGTGCAGTAGTCCCGGGCCCGGGAATAACACTTGAGGGCGTTGCTGAGGTCCCCGCAGTCCAGATAGTGGTCACCCAGGTCGTCATGACCCCGCCTGTGGCCCCGGCCGGGAGTGGACGCTGGTCAGGCCGTGAGCCTGGCTACCCACCCGGCGCCGCGCCTGCGCACAGCTGACGCCGCCCCGATGGGGCCCGCGCCGCCGGGCGCGTACCTGATGCTCTCCTTGATGGAATTGCCCTTGTAATTCTTCAGGTCCGTGTCCAGCTTCTCCAGCTTCAACAGGGCCTTCTTCCGAGTGGCCTCCACCCAGGCCGTGTCCAAGGGCGGGGGCTCCACCCCGCTCTCGGGGACAGCGTCGGGCGCGTTCTGCAGCTCCCTGGGGAGGACCTGGCCATCAGGGGCACCCGGGGGTGGGGGGGGCGGGCAGGGTCCCAGCGGCCCTCGCCCCACCGGGAGGGCGCCCAGCTGGAGTTCTGACCGCAGAGGCCCCCGCGGCGAGGCGCGTAGCCGTGGGGGCGGGGCCGCGTCTCCGCAGGGAGAGCGACGACCCCGCGCTTCTCAGCGAGGAAACCCGGTCACCGCGCCCGGCCTCACCTGGCGGCCTCCGAGAGCTTGCGGTGGACCTCCTCATACGCGTCCACGTTGCAGGTCCTCTGCGCGAAGGACAGGGCCATCTTCAGGGCCTCCGCCCGCAGCGGGGGGCAGTGGTCAGCGACGAACTGCAGTCGCTCGATGCGCATCAGGCCGCTGTAGCTGGCCGCGTACTGCTCCAGATCCTGGGGGCGGGGGCAGAGCGTGCGTCCCCCAGGCTGGGACCCCAGACCCAAGCCCCAGCCGGTGAGGCAGGAGCGGCGGCGTGGGAGCACCAGATAAATCGCCGACTGTCTGGGGGCCGAGGAGAGGCCCCTGGGAACGGGCCCGTGAAGGGGCCTCCGGGGTAAAGCGCTGCCCTGGGGTGAACGGCCAGAGCCGCGTGCGCCCGCCCGGACTGCGGGTCACCAGGGTGAGCAGCGGGGAGTCAGTGCTTCACAGGCTGGGCCCCAAGGGAGACGTGTCCTTGTGGTGACATGACCAGAGCGCAGCCTGGCACCCAGAGCTCCTCCGTGGTGGTGGCGGCGGTGTGGGGGGGGGAAGCAGTGGAGGATCTGGACCCGACTAGCGACCCACCCAAACTGGGCAACTAAAACCCAAGAGGTTTCCAGGTCAAAAAAGACGCGGTGGGCGGGGGGGGCCCAGCCCGGACCTCACAGCAGGACTGACACCCAGCAACGCCCCATCGCCTAGGAGTGCCTGCACGGCTCCGTACCAGGGTGGGGTTCTCCACGACATAGTTGACATCGGGCGCGTTCTGCGGGTCCTCCTGGGGGTCCACGTCAATCTGCATGGGCTCCACCGCCCCCTGCAACACGGTGGCACCTCGGTACCTCTAGTGGGAGACGCCCAGGGAGACGAGGGACCCTCACTGTGCCCCAGCTCAGCTCTAACCCGTCTCCCGACAGGCCCCTCCCCACTGCCCGCCACGTCCAGCGCCGCCGCATCAGGGAGGGGGCTCCTGGCGAGACCGGCGCTCAGGAGCAGAACCCCCGCCCGACTGTGACGGCCCATCTCCGGGGCGGGAACCGGACGCGGAGGACCGCTACCCAGGGTCCCCCGAGGATCCCTACACGCTCCCTGCCACCATCCTGACGCAGCCTCCTCCGCGCCACGGGGAGGACACGGGGCGGCCTCGACCGGGCGCGTCCGAGCGGCGGGAGCAGCGGCACCCGGCGACGCCCGCCGGTGAAGGGCCGCGGCCAGAGGCGGGAGGGGAGCGCCCGGGCGCCCTGCGCGGCCCGCGCTCGGCGGGCGGGCGGGCGGGCCGGTCCCGGCCCCGGTCCTGGAAGGTACCTCATAAAGCAGCGTACAGGCCGACAGGCTGGCGCTCAGGCTGAAGTCCCCGGCCGTGCCCGGCAGGAAGAGCTCTGACCTACCGCTGGGAGGGGCGCAGTGCACATCTGCCACTGACGACGCGGCCGCGCGGGGGGCCGGGCCACCCCGCATTCTGTCCTGACTCTCTGCACCCCCCGACCCTGACACAGAGCTGGCTGGCTGCTGAAGGAGAAAGAGCGTTAGCGCGCCGGGCCTGCCGGGGCCGACGGGCGGGACGCTGCGGCCGGAGCCCGGGCGCGGGGAGGACGCCGCGCGGGGGGCGCGCACGGCCGGGCCAGATCCGGCCCGGCGGCTGGGGCGCGGAGGGGCCGCCGGCCGCGGCTCGTTACCTGCAAGTTAAACACCTGAACCGGCAGCGGCATCTTCGCCAACCCCGCCGCGGCACGACGTCTACTTCCGGGGCAGCGCGCCAGCTGCTTCCGGGTCGCGGCACGGGCGGGGCGGCTCTTAAAGGGGCCGCGCCGCGCTGGCCGGGCGGTGCCCGCGGGGCCCGCGGTCGCATGAGCCGCGCGCGGGGGGCGCTGTGCCGGGCCTGCCTCGCGCTGGCCGCGGCCCTGGCCGCGCTGCTGCTGCTGCCGCTGCCGCTCCCCCGCGCGCCCGCGCCCGCGGCGGCCCCGACACGGGCCCGGGCCCCGGGCCCCGCCTCGCACGCGCCCCCCGCCCGGCCCGCCGCTGCCCCCCGCCTGCGGCCCGACGACATCTTCATCGCGGTCAAGACCACCCGAAAGAACCACGGGCCGCGCCTGGCGCTGCTGCTGCGCACCTGGATCTCCCGGGCCCGACAGCAGGTGGGTCCCGCTCTGGGGCCCCGCCGACTTCGGGCTTCCCGCCCGGCACCCACCCTCCCACGCCCCGGGAACCCCGCTCCCCGGATGCCTGCCCTTGCGACCCGGGACCCCGACACCGCCGGCTTCCCAGGACCTCCACCGCCTTCGGACTCCCTTTCTCGTCTCTAAACCGGCAACCTCTCCCTGAACCTCACCCCGGATCCTTTACCCACCGCCGTGCCCCCAGCGTGGCAGTCTGGCCCCAAGCCCTGAGTGTGCGCCGGGTGGGCACCCTCAGCACCCACCCTTCCAGGCTCTAGGCTCGGATGAGTTCTCCCAGCTGACACTGGGCTGAGACTCCTGAAACTTCTCTGGTGACTGCTGGGGATGCTGACCAGCGCAGGCCCAGCCGCTTGTGCCTCTGCAGCTTCAAGCCGAGGCCCTGCCAGATGCGGGGCCCCTGGGGGGCGCCCCTCGACCCCTCACAACGGTCTCTTTCCAGACATTCATCTTTACTGACGGAGACGACCCAGAGCTGCAGCTCCAGGGCGGTGAGTGCGCCCGCCCAGCCTCGCTAGCTGCCTCCTCCACTGTCCCTGCTGTGTACAAGGAGGGTGGGGAACAGCACCTGCTCAGGGCCACACAGCTGGTAGAGGACAGAGCCCCGGTGCCCACCCACTGGTGGCCCAGCGTCCAGGGTCCCGCCCTGCCAGCTACCTCTCTCTCCCTCAGCCACCGGCCGACTTCCCAGCCGTGCCCACCGCGGGAGGGCCAGCAGGGAGCCCTCCATTCCAGGCCTGCCCTGATCAGGATAGCCCACCTCAGTGCTGCCTCCTGGCAGGTTTTCTCTCGTGAGGTTCCAGGCGGCGGTCACTGGTCTGGACCTCAGAGGGCAGCTACAGGGTCAACCGAGCGAGGCCAGGACAGGGCTGTGATCGGATCCGACCTCAGGGCCTCGAGCGGGACAGGCCACGTGTCGCCAGCCGGCCACATCTTGCCTGACTTCGGTGGGGCGCGCTGGCCGCAGGTCTCCCTGACCCCCACCCCTCTCCTCCCCCCGCAGGCAGTCACGTTGTCAACACCAACTGCTCAGCCGTGCACACCCGCCAGGCCCTGTGCTGCAAGATGGCGGTGGAGTACGACAAGTTCATCGAGTCCGGACGCAAGTACGTGGCGGCCGCGCCCGGTCCCCTGGAGAGCCCGGCGCTCGGCCCAGCCGCTCCCCCCGGCCCAGCCTTGCTCCAGACCTCTGCACACTCCCCCAGGTGGTTCTGCCACGTGGACGACGACAACTACGTGAACCCCGATGGCCTGCTGCACCTGCTGTCCACCTTCTCGCCCAGCCAAGACGTCTACCTGGGGCGGCCCAGCCTGGACCACCCCATCGAGGCTACCGAGAGGGTCCAGGGAGGTGGAACCGTGAGTGCCGGGGCCGGGGAGGCAAAGCGCAGGGCGGAGACCCCAGCAGGTGCCCCACCCACGTCTCCAGAGCTGAGGCCGGTGAGGGGGTGAAGCCACGGGCGACTGTGGCCCCCCCCGCTTGTGCCCCAGGAAGCTTTTGCCACTCGGCCCGAGAGCCCTTCACGGGCGGCTCAAGCACGACATTCGGGGTGTCCAGGGTGAGGAGCCCTGATCGGCAGCCCCCCGCCCCCAGGTGACCACCGTCAAGTTCTGGTTTGCTACTGGCGGGGCCGGGTTCTGCCTGAGCAGAGGCCTCGCCCTCAAGATGAGCCCCTGGGCCAGGTGAGTGGGGACCTCTCGGGGCCTGGCTGCCCGGGAGGGGGTGCCCAGGGCTGGGCGGGCGCTGACCTGAGCCCCTGGGCTCGCAGCCTGGGCAGCTTCATGAGCACAGCCGAGCGCGTGCGGCTGCCGGACGACTGCACCGTGGGCTACATCGTGGAGGGGCTGCTGGGCGCGCGCCTGCTGCACAGCTGGCTCTTTCACTCTCACCTGGAGAACCTCCGCAGGCTGCCGCCTGACACACTGCCCCAGCAGGTAAGCCTGCTGGGCCCCTGCCGCCTCCAGGCCACCTGCTCGGGCCCTGCCCCAGCCGGCTCCCTGACAGGTGGGTCCGGGCCCCGTGGCAAGGCTGCCGTGGAGCCCGGTCCCAAGCGGGAAGGCCCCAGGCTCTCGCGGGGGCTCCTTTGTAAAGGGGAGCCGCGAGCGTTCCCAGGGCACCAGCCATCACAGGCCTGGCCCAGGGAGGGGGACCGGCTTTGGGCAGGGGGCTCGAGACCCCTCGCCCACACGCCGCCAGCTGTGCCGCCACGCCTCCCGGCCCTTCCCTGCGGTTCCTGAGCTGGCCCTGAGGACTCTGGGGAGGCCAGGCGGCCCTCCCGTGGGGAGAGCGCGCGCGGTGGCAGAGGCTGGCCCCGAGCGTGGCTCCTTCCCTTCTCCCAGGTCACGCTGAGCTACGGGGGTCCTGAGAACCCGCACAACGTGGTGAACGTGGCCGGGGGCTTCAGCCTGCAGCAGGACCCCACGCGGTGAGCGGGCGGGCGGGCGGGCGGCAGGGCCGCGGGCCGGCCGCCCTTCCTGCGGCGCTGACCTCCCGCTTCCCTCCCAGGTTTAAGTCCGTCCACTGCCTGCTCTACCCGGACACGGACTGGTGTCCTGTTCAGAAGCAGAGCGACCGCGCCCCTCAGTGACCCTCGACCCCGGCGCGCGGTGGCTCCGGCCCCGCCCACGCGCGCAGCGGGGCGGGGCCGCGGAGGGGGCGGCTGGGCTGGCGGCTCCCGCGGCGGTGGCCTCGGCCTCCCCGCAGCGCCGTGCACCGGCCCCGGCCGCGGTTCTCACCGGGAGGGCTTCCAGGGCCGCGGCCGCTCCCTCACCTGCTGGAAAGGCGACTGCAGGCCGCGCGGAGGTGCCCGCAGCGGCTCGTCGGGGTCCTCGGAAGCCGCCCTCCCCGCCCGGCCGGCGGCCACAGCTGCAGTCCGGAGGCCGCCGTCCTGCGGGCCCTGGGCCGCGGCGTCCTCGCGGCGGGGCTTCGAAGACGCCTGCTCGGCTCGGGCTCGTCGCTCCGTGCCCCACGGCCCCGGGTCCGTAAAACACGGCGCCTTTCGTCTGGGGCCCCCTGTGCGGGGAGACGGCCCAGCCCGCCCGCCGCCCGCCTGTCCACGGGGGCAGAAAACAGAACCAGGGGCCGGCACCCGCCTCCTGGCCTCCGCGCTGCTCTTGCAGCCAGTAAATAAAGGCCTGTTCGTTACTGGGTTTGGTCGTTGTCTTAACTAACCGGCGACCCCTGGCGGCCCGGCGCCTTCCCGGGAGGCTTCTGCCCCAGAGCGGCTCACAGCGGGCACACCCGCGCCCCTGGGCCTTCGGTGTGAGCCCAAGCGCACGTGCAGCGGCGTCCTGCAGGGCGTGACGGAAACGGGACAAGCTCTCCCCACAGACGGGTGGCCCGACTGTTAGGCTTGCTTTTTGAGCACGTGTGTGTGCGCGCGCGCGCGCTGGCGTGTGGCTGTGTACACATGCACCTGTGTGTGTGCTGGTGGAGGGGGGACGACAGGCCAGCAAACCCCACAAGCAGGTTGAGGTCAGCTGGGCTGCTGGTCAGGCAGAGGTCCCTGGGAGAGGGGTTCATGGCGGGTCCCCAGGAACTGTCTCTGCTCGGCAGCCACCTCCCTTCACGTTCCCAGACGTGGACATGTAGCCCCACGGCCTAGATGCAAGCCGAGCTTCCCGGACCCCAGTTCGCCGGGGCGTCCACAGAGCACGACCCAGGACAGCGGCAGTGGGACCCCCTGCGCTCGCCAGCCTGGACCACGGCAGAGGCACAGACTCCCCTCACCATCCAGGGGGAGGGGTGACTGGCTAGCACCCTGAGGCCGTTTATTGTTCGGAGAGAAAAAAGCGTGGAAGGCAACACAGCAAGGTCTTTTCGTGTGATCGTTTCTGAAAAGTGCAAAAATTGGTGAAAGCGTTTTTTTTCCTCTTTCCACCTTTTGGTGTTTGACAAGTAGCAAAGTGTCTTCTAAGAGCCGTAAAGTAGACGCATAATCAGAAAAAGTTAAAACTGTGTTAAATTAAGGTTCAAAAACTAACCTGTGCGCATTTGGCGCTCCATTTAGCGTCCTGGGACGGCTCTTTACTAAGTAAGCATCGCTCTGTTCCCTGTCACTGTGTGGCAGGCACCGAGCAGGCGCCGAAGGCGTGGCGACCCGCCCAGCGGACCGCTCCTGGGGCCACAGAGGCTGGGGTGAGTGCGGCACAAGCCGTGATGGGCACCGGCTTTCTGGGCGGGGGGGAAACAGTCCCCCTCCTTACTCGAAGATTCTGTGTTTGTCTGCAGATGCACCCACTTGATACAGTGTGTCTGTACCGCTAATCCGTACTTGCTGTGTGATGGCTCTCAGACGGTGGAGACGCTGAGGCCGAAGGCGAGGCTGGCCCCGGAGCCGGGGACAGGATAGAGGCAGGGCACAGAGCCAGACACAGCGAGGCGCCCAGGGGGACTCAGCCATCCTGGCTGAGGGTGTGGTGACGGTTACACAACTCGTGAATGTTGTGAGAACTATTATACGCGGAACCTAAAAAAAAAAAAAATAAGGTGGGATGCAGTTGAACTTATTTGCAGAACAGAAACAGGCTCACAGACTTTGAAAAGGTTACAGTGACCACAGAGGCCAAAGCGGCCAGGCAGGGGCACCTGAGGCACGTGCAGCAACGGGCCAGCGGGGACCCGCTGTGGAGCACAGAGACCCCACCCCGTGCTCTGTGACCATCTCTGTGGGGACAGATTCGGACGACGCCTGTGTGTGTGTGGACGACTGGGTCACTTTGTTGCACAGCAAGAAATGATCACAGCCTTGCAAATTAACTACACTTCAACAAAACTTGAGAAAGAGACCGCTACTGAATTAAACACGTCACAACTGCACGCTTTCCGGAGTTCCTTTGTGGCTCAGTGGGTTAACGATCCAGCGTTGTCACTGCACAGCTTGGGTTGCTGCTACGGCGTGGGTTCAGTCCCTGGCCCAGGAACTTCCATGTGCCATGGATGGAGGAAAAAAAAAAAGCACAAACCTGCGCACATTTTAATTTCTGGCTGCGCTTGTGGAATGTGGAGTTTTCCAGACCAGGGATCAAAACCTGGCTACAGCAGCGACCCAAGCTAGAGTAGTGACAGCACGGGACCCTTGGCCTGCTGCACCATCAGGGAAGTCCAAGACGGTACACTTTTATTTTGTTCTTTGGCTGCCGCACAGCATACGGAGCTCCCAGGCCAGGGATCAGATCTGAGGTGCAGCCTCAACCCAAGCCACAGCTGCTGGATCCTTAACCCGCTGTGCCAGCCTGGGGATCGAACCTGTGTCCCAGCCCTCCCAAGACTCCACCAGTCCTGCAGCCCAGCAGAAACTCCAGAACTGTAC
>PVHT021183569.1:23901-39860 GCA_004024745.2 Catagonus wagneri
GCGTGTGTGGCCCTAGATAAGGCAAAAAGACAAAAAAAAAAAACGTGAGCCAACCACAAAGGCAGAAATATAGATCAGTGGAACAGGATAGAAAGCCCAGAATTAAACCCACGTACCGACAGTCAACTAATCTATGACAAAGGAGGCAAGAATATACATTGGACAAAAGACAGCCTCTTCAATAAGTGGTGCTGGGAAATCTGGACAACTACAGGTAAAAAAATGAAAGTAGAACACTTCCTAACACCATGCACAAAAATAAACTCAAAATGGATTAAAGACTTAGATATAAGACCAGATACTATAAAACTCTTAGAGGAAAACATAGGCCAAACACTCTGACATAAATGACAGCAACATCTTCTCAGATCCATCTGTCAGAGTAAGGACAATAAAAAGAGAAATAAACAAATGGGACTTAATTAAACTTCAAAGTTTCTGCACAGCAAAGGAAACCCTAAACAAAACGAAAAGACAACCCACAGAACGGGAGAAAATATTTGCAAATGAATCGACTGACAAGGGATTAATCTCCAAAATTTACAAACACCTCCTACAGCTCAATACCAAAGAAACAAACAACCCATCAAAAAATGGGCAGAGGATCTAGGCAAACAGTTCTCCGGAGAAGACATGCAGATGGCCCAAAAACACATGAAAAGATGTTCAACGTCACTCGTTATTAGAGAAATGCAAATCAAGACCACCTTACACCGGCCAGAATGGCCATCATCAAAAAGTCTACAAACAATAAGTGCTGGAGAGGGTGTGGAGAAAAAGGATCCCTATTACACTGTTGGTGGGAATGCAAACTGGTGCAACCACTGTGGAAAACAGTATGGAGATTCCTCAGAAAACTCAAAATAGAATTACCATTTGATCCAGCAATCCCACTCCTGGGCATCTATCCAGAGAAAACCATGACTCGAAAAGACACCTGTACTCCAGTGTTCATTGCAGCACTCTATACAATAGCCAGGTCATGGAAACAACCTAAATGCCCATGACAGAGGAATGGATAGGGAAGATGTGGTACACACACAGAATGGAATATTACTCAGCCATTACAAGGAACGAAATACCAACATTCATAGCAACATGGATGGACCTAGAAATTATCATGCGAAGTGAAAACAGTCAGACAATTAGACAGCAACACCCAATGCTACCGCTTTCATGTGAAAACTAAAAAGACACAATGAACCTCTTTGCAGAACAGACAATGACTCACAGACTTTGGAAAACCTTGGTTTTTCAAATAAGACAGTCTGGGTGGTGGGGGGATGCACTGAGGGTTTGGGACACAAAATCTGTCAAATTGACTTTGATGATTTATGTACACCTATAATTGAAATAAAATCCATTAAGTTAAAAAAAATAAAAAATAAAATAAAAAGTGAGCCAAGGAGTTCCCATTGTGGAGCAGCAGAAACGAATCCAACCAGGGACGGGTTCGACCCCTGGCCTTGCTCAGTGGGTTAAGGATCCAGCGTTGCCGTTAGCTGTGGTGTAGGTTGCAGATGTGGCTTGTATCCTATGTTGCTGTGGCTGTGGTGTAGGCCGGCAGCTGTAGCTCCAATTGGACCCCTAGCCGGGGAACCTCCATATGCCGCGGGTGAGGCCCCAAAAAGACAAAAAAAAAGGGGAATCCAGGGAGTGCCCTTGTGGCGAAGCGGGTTGAGAATCCGGCACTGTCACTGCAGTGGCTCAGGCTGCTGGTGTGGCACGGGTTCGACACCCGGCCTGGGAATGTGTGCAAACCATGGACGCAGACAGGAAAAAAAATCCAAGATCACAAGGTTTTTTTTTTGTTTTTTGGGTTTTTTTAATTTTATGGCTGCCTCCGCGGCACATGGAAGTTCCTGGGCCAGGGACTGAATGTGAGCCACAGCTGCAGCCATGCAGGGTCCTTAACCCACTGTGCCAGGCCAAGGATCGAACCCGCACCTCTGCAGGGACCTGAGCCACTGCGTTTGGATTCCTAACGCACTGCACCATGGCAGGAACTCCCAGGACCAGATGGTTTCGCTGGTGAATTCCATCAACTATTTACGGAAGGAATAACATCGATGATACAGTTTTCCAGGAAAATGCACAAGGATATTTCCAACTCATTTTGTGAAACCAGCATTACTCTAGTGCCTATCAGTCAAAACATTACTCCTCAAAAACTGACCTAGCTAAACCTAAACTTTACATGGAAATGCTAAACACAGAATATGAAAAGCAACCTTGGGAGCTCCCGCTGTGGCTCAGTGGGTTAAGAACCTACTAGCATCTATGAGGATGTGGGTTCGATCCCTGGCCTTGGTCAGTGGGTTGAGGATCCGGCGTTGCTGTGAGCTGTGGTGTAGGTCGCAGACACGGCTCGGATCCCGCGTTGCTGTGGCTGTGGTGTAGGCCGGCGGCTACAGCTCTGATTCAACCCCTGGCCTGGGAACCTCCATATACAGCCCGTGTGGCCCTAAAAAGACATTTTAAAAAATGGTGCTACTCCAACTGTAATGCACGGGGAACTATATCTAATTACATGTGACAAATCCATATATGTACATGTAATCGGGTCACCACATGGTGCAGTTGGAAAATCTGACAGAAATCAGTAAACCAGCTATAATGCAAAAATAAAAAATAAAAAAAAATAAAAATAAAAAATGGTGCCAGAATTAGCTTATTAGTTACTTTCTCATACTTCAGAAAAAGCCAACCTAGGGAAATGGATCAGTCAGAACGGGCGAGGCTATGCTGCACAAACGGCTGAGTCCTGGAAGTACACTGGTTCAGGTCACTCTGTGACGTGCCTGGGCGTCCCTCTTCTGCTCCGTGAGTCAAGGACCCACAGGAAACGGAGCAGAAAGGAGGAAGGCCACCGGACACTCAGCACCTGAGCCCACAAACGACGCCGACCTCTCGCGTTTCACAGGCTTAAAGCCCGCACGGCCACCACGACGCCCGGGGCGGCCAGGACGTGAGAGGAGGCCCGCGGGCTTGCTGGGCGCTGTGGCACTGATGACATGGAGCACGCGTGCCTGAGCCCCGAGCACGTCGAGGCCAAACAAACCCAAGTGTGGGGTCTGGAGCAGAGAGGGGGCGGCCTGGCGCACTCGGCTCCGACCCCCTGAGCTCCCTGGTGGTCCAGGAAGAGAAGCAACAGGGAACACAGAAAATATTTGTACCTGAGGGGGCCCCACTGGGTCTCGGCCGCTGCGCTTGTCGTGGCGAGAAAGACAAACTCCGGTGCTTCCAGCTGGTGCAGCCGCCGGGTCGGCAGCTGAAAGCACGCCGAACTCGCTGGAAACAGGAAGCGAGGGCCAGCAGCACAGAGAGCTTAGGGGGCAGCAGTAAAGGGGGGAGCAATGAAATAACGGAAAAGAAGGCAAAAAGGAAATAAAAAGAAAGAAGGCACGTGAGGAAGCCCCCTCAGCCTGAGCAGGCGGCTTCGGCTTAGGGCTCAGCCCTCGAGAGGCGGGAGCCCAGAGACGGCTGTGCTGTGTAGCTGAAGCTAAGAGGCCCCGTCCCTGCAGGGGTGAACGGTCGTCGAATGGGTGCCACGCACAGGCGCGGGGGAGGGCCAGCTGACCTGTCTTTGGCGTTGGGGCCTCTGGAAGAGAAGCCGGCTGGGAGGTGCCGGCTCAGGGCGGCTCCATTCTCCACACGGGCCGGGATCCAAACCTCGTCCCCGGTTGTCCCACTGCCCGCTTCCGCCGGTGCGTGGTGGTCCCCAGCTTTCCCATGCCGCACCTGAGCCACACCTGCTGGCAACGAGGGCGGCCCGCTTCCCTCGCTGAGCACCTTCCCTCCCGCCACGGGCGCTGGCCTTTGAATTCTCAGAACACAGTTCTAAGAGCTACTTGAAAGTCTTGCTTGGTGAAGCCAGACAGGTTTTTTTGGTTCTTATTGTTTTCATACACTGCACCTGCGGCATATGGAGGTTCCCAGGCTAGGGGTCTAACAGGACCTGTAGCCGCTGGCCTGCACCACAGCCACAGCAACGCGGGATCCGAGCCACGTCTGCGACCTACACCGCAGTTCACGGCAACGTTGGATCCCTGACCCTCTGAGCGAGGCCAGGGCTCGAACCTGCGTCCTCATGGTTCCTAGTGCAGTTTGTTAACGGCTGAGCCCGGCCAGGAACTCCACACACCACTGCTGTTCCCCACGCCTGGCCCGTCCCCCGGAGCAGCTGGACCCCGTGAGCTCAGCTCACACGCTGACTCGCGCGCCGGCGGGCAGCTCACTGACAGCCACTCTGCCCCGCTTTGGGTTTGGTCCTGGGCTTTGCTAGGGTCACCCGTGGAAAAGCTGCGGCGTTTCCCCAGGGCCTCCGGCGTGGCGGGCTCGGCTCCAAACTCTGCCTCCCCGTGCGTTTTGTCAAGGCTCCAGCGGCCAGAGCCGAGCAGGCCCGCCTCGGGCTCCGGAATTCGCGGGCCTCCGCAGGGGTGGACTGCGTGTCCCTGGGCTGCGTCCACCCTGGCGGTGGGGCCCACCCCGGGCAGCCAGCCCTGCTTCCCTCCCAGCGCGCTTGGGAAAACTCACCCCGTACGCAGCCTGCGCCCCCGGCCACAGACTCCCATCCCCTGCCTGAGGGCTCGAGCCGGCCTGCTCCTCGCGCCGCCGCCGCCCGCCCGGAGGAGGGGTCACCCGAGCAGCTGTGGCTCTCCTCTCGGGGGGCGCTCCCTCCAGAGGTGGGCGTCTGGTGCCGCCTGTCGTCTGCGTCCAGAGGACAGTGACCAGGCCTAGCTTGTCAAGATGCGCAGTTATTTCCGGCGGGACGGTTGGTCTGGGTGCCCGTTCCAGCGTCACTGCCGGAGGCAAACGTCTGCGACTGTGCGCACGTTTTTCGTGCGTGGGGAGGACAGTCTTGCGCAGCCCGTCTGTCTTTGACGTGTCTTCCGCTCCCAGGGGACAGTCACGGCGGCTCCGAGCAGCCCACTCCAGGAGGAGGCGCTGGGCCTTGGGAGGCTGTGGCGGTCCCTCCGGGGGGCCCCCGGGGGACACCCTCCGGAGGGGGAGGCGGTACAGGGGGAGCAGACGGAAGAGCCCAGGGCTGGCGACCCGATCGCTTCACCCCGAGCGTCACCCTGGGCCCCGGAGCAGGGTCCTCAGCTCTGGACCCGGGGTGCTGGGGCCCTGTGCCCGGGGTGGGGGGGGGGGCGAGGACAGCTTGGCTGCAGAAGCCCGACGGCCCCCCTGCTGTGCACCCGGGAGTGGCCAGCTCGCTTTCCCAGGGTGTCGCCTTACAGGCCCGGAGCCTTTGTGCCTCTCACCGCAGGGCCCTCTCCCAGGAGCCCTTCCCAGAAGTGATTAGCCTCTTGACAAAGGAGAGTGGGGCGCTCAGGCCCTGATCCCCTCAGGCGGAGGGCTTTTTCCACCGCGGAGCTGTGGGCTCTCTGGGGGGCAGTGCCCACCCCCGGCCCCCAGAGCCTCTGGGCGGGACCCGCCCAGTAACCTTGGCACACGGGCTCCCTCTCATTTCCCCAGAGCTGGTGCCGAGCTGCGAACAAGCCAGCTTCGCAGAGGGCAGAGCCCCCGGCGTGGGTGGGGGCGGTCCTGAGGAAGGCAGACTCCCCGTCCCCGTTGCCCCGTCGGCGCCCCTGCGACCTGCGCCTCAGCCAGGGCCCCTCCCCACTCGTCACTGTCCCTCGGGGACCGCGGCCCCGCGGCCAGGACACACTCACCCCTGCAGGGGCCGGAAAGGGCACCGCGCCGAGTGCAAGGGGCCGGGGAGGCCACGGTCTGGGGCTGCCGCTCGGACGAGGTGGCCTGCCAGGAAGCTCCGGCTGTGGCGCGGTAGATTCGGGATCCGGTGCTGCCGCAGCTGTGGCTCGGGTTCGATCCCTGGCCCAGAAACTTCCATTTGCCACGGGGTCTGGCCAAAAACAAAAACCAAAAAAGAAAAAATGGAGGCCTGCCGGAGCCCTTGCTCTGGGAGCCCGACCGCCCCGGGGGCACCCACCGCGGGCCAGGCCTGGCCCTGAGCCCACGGCGCTCTGGGAGGTGAGGCCGCAGCCGGGTCTACCCCTCGCGGGGAGCACAGAGGCCCGGGGTCGGGGTCTCAGCCTGGGGAGCTCTGCCCCGCGTGGTCAGCTCGCCACAGGCACCCTGGCCGACCCCCAGCCACACAAGGACTGTCCCGAGAGCCAGAAGGACCCGGACAGCGGCCAGGAAAGCGAGGCCAGAAGGTGGCCACAGGTCCTTTCAATGCCCTCATTGTCCAGAAGGAAGCAAAACAGGCCCTGGACGTGGCCCCTGACCTCTGTCCCGGGGGGCGAGCAGCTCCCAGGCCCCGGCGGTGGTGATCTCCCAGGCCGCGGGCTTGTCCCGGCTCCCGGGTCCTGGGCAGACTCTGCCCAGTGGCCACCCTGAGACCAGGCGGCGGCAGCCAGCGCGCCAGCCGTCCTCCCCCGGGATCTGGGCGGTGTGACCGGCCCCCGCGAGTGCCAGGGTCCTTTCCCCTCCTTAGCACAGCTGTCCTGCAGGCGAACCCTAAGTGCAGTGACGAGGACGCAGCCACGCCAGGCTTCGGGCTCAGCGGGCACCAGCAATGAACCTACTGACCGCCGGGGCCCTCTAAATCCTACCGCCCATGCGTGCATGTGCTCATGTGTGCCCGTGCCTGTGTGTCCCCGTGTCTGTGCCCAAGCACATGTGCCACGCTGCACACGCGAGCAGTGACAGGAGCGTGTGCCCGTGCCTGTGTGTCCCCGTGTCTGTGCCCAAGCACATGTGCCACGCTGCACATGCTGCACGTGCACACGCGAGCAGTGACAGGAGCGGTGATTGCTTCCCGTGACCTGAACAGGTTCTCCAGATTCCCCTTATGCCTCTCTCAGCCGCACCTGCTGCTTCCTCCAAGAAGTCCGCCGGTGTTGCCTGCAGCCCAACACCACTCTGGGGATTCAGGTCCTGTTAACCTCCACTTAGGGTTCACGCCCTGTGTCAAGGAGGGAAATATATATATATATATATATATATATATATCTTTTTTTTTTTTTGTCTTTTTGCCTTTATCTAGAGCCGCACCAGGCATATGGAGGTTCCTAGCCTAGGTGGTCTACCAGGAGCTGTAGCTGCCGGCCTTCGCCACAGCCACAGCAACGCAGGACCCGAGCCGTGTCTGCAAACTACACCACAGCTCACGGCAACGCCGGATCCTTAAGCCACTGAGCGAGGCCAGGGATCGAACCTGCACTCACAGACAGAGCTGGGTTAGTAACCTGCTGAGTCATGATGGAAACACAACAGTGTTTTCTTTTTGTGTGTGTGCGTCTTTTTAGGGCCACACCCATGGCATATGGAGGTTCCCAGGCTAGAGGTTGAATCAGAGCTGTAGCCGCCAGCCTTCGACTAAGCCACAGCCACAGCAACGCGGGAACTGAGCCACATCGGTGACCTACACCCCAGCTCACAGCAACGCCGGAGCCTCTACCCACTGAGCAAGGCCAGGGATTGAACCCGCAACCTCATGGTTCCTAGTTGGATTCGCTGGTTGGCCTTGAGTCCTGTCCAGCCTGAGCAGCACCGTGGCCTGGCCTGCGGGGCCTTCCCCCAGGCACCACCCCCCCGACCCAGTTCTGCAGGCGCCCGGTGCCTCAGCCTCGAGCACGGCCTTTCCCAGCCCTTCGGGGGCCGCTGCCTTCAAGGCTGCTGGTCCTGGAGCCCGGCCAGCCCTGCCCCACCCCGACCCCCACCCCACTGTCCCCTCTGAGACCCATTCCGGTTTCAGGCGGGGTTGTTCAAGGGCCCTCTCCTCATCCTGACAAACAAGAAAAGCATAAAAAACCTCCCTCCCCCGCGGGGGCTGCAGGGGGAGCGCGAGCAGGACGCCAAGGAGCTTCTGGGAGAACCTTCACCGGGTCGCCCGCCGGTCCACCCGCGGTCCCCGCGAGGGTCCAGGCGCCGTTCCCGCTGCAGGGCCAGGCCGGCAGCCCCACTTCAGCTCCTGGGTGGCCGCACTCCAGCCCGCGAAGCCCCTTGCCACGCGCCCTCCTTGTCCCCATGTCAGATGCCCACGGCCGGAACGCACGTGCCTGTGTGTGCACACATGTGAACGTGAGCAAGGGCGAGCTGGACCCCCCCCGGGGCAGCCCCCAAGCCGAGTGCAGCCAAGAGCATTTGAGAAAAGAGGCCAGTCCAGCGGGGGCCGGGGGTGACCTCAGGACCGGCCGCAAGGAGCAGCTGGCGACAAGCAGGCTCCTGTGGGTTTAGCGGGGGCCAGGGTGGGGAGCTCAGCAAACAGGAGCGGGCACGAGTGGTGCCTGTGTGGGTTTCGGGTTCCTGCTGCTTTTCTTCTAAGGAGAAAAGAAATTTGCTGGCACAGAAGGGCCCGGTTGCCGGGGAGGGGACGCTAGTGGAGGAAGAAGGGAGGGCCACCCGGTGACTCTCGAGCGAGCGGGCCGTCAAGAAGGGCCGCGACTGGAAGCAGAAAGCCTGGGCGCACCGGGCGGGGGGCGCTGGGAAAAGCACCCCAGCTAAGCGGGAGGAGGGGGTGCTCAGGGTCTGCAGGGAAGGGGCGTGAGCAGGCCGTCTGCTCAGAGGGCAGGAGAGGCCGCCGTTACCGGGAACTCAGGGGGGCAGGAGGTTTATGGCCATACCCACATTTCCGTCCAAAATCGTGGGCAGGTGCGGTGACGACGTCAGGGCCCACACACTCGGCTGCGTCCTGCCCAGCCCCGGTGCGCCGCGGGACTCGTCCTGGCCGTGGTCACTGCGTCCGAGAGCCAGGCTCCAGGGGCGGCCTCCGTGGGCCTGAGTCTGAGCGCCGCCCTGGCCTCCCTGGGCCGAGCACAGCAGCAGCGGGGTTTGTCCCACGGGTGCCGAGCAAATGGCTGTCCGAGGGCACAGTCCCCGCGAGACCAGGTCCAGGGGACCCCACAAGCACCCCAGGTCCCACAGTTTGCTAGGAAATTGCTGTACTTGTGATTTCAGGGGAGGGTCTTGGCCCGCCCGAAGCCTATGGAGCTCCTGGGCCAGGTCTGAGCCCCGCTTGTGACCTGCGCTACAGCTGCAGCCACGCCAGGTGCATTCACCGCAGTGCCGGGTCGGGGATCGAACCTGTGTTCTGGTGCGGCAGAGGAGCTGCTGATCCTGTTGTGCCACAGCGGGAACTCTGTGAACACAGTTTTATCACAGCAAAAGGATACAGAAAATCAGCCAAGGGAAGAGACGCAGAGGGTGGGACCAGGAAGCGGCCCAAACACAGAGCTTCTGCGGGGTTCCCGTCGTGGCGCAGCAGAAACGAACCCCACTAGTAACCATGAGGATATGAGTTGGAGCCCTGGCCTCACTCTGTGGGTTGGGGATCCGGTGTTGCCGTGAGCTGTGGTGTAGATCACGGACACGGCTTGGATCCCGCATGGCTGTGGCTGTGGTGTAGCTCTGATTTGACCCCTAGCCTGGGAATTTCCACATGCTTCAGGTGCGGCTCTGAAGAAACAAACAAAAACAAACACAGAGCTTCTGGCCATCCCCTCCCCCTGAGCCCCGACATGGGACCACACGCACGGGCGGCCTTGCACCTCCTCTGCCCATGTGGCTGGCCGTCCTTCAGACCCAGCCCTTCCAGACCCCGGGCAGCCGAGGTGCCCCCCAGTCTGGCAAGACAATGGGCCTGGAGGTCGCTCCCAGGAGACAAGGCCGGGGCCATGCCCCTCTGAGAAAGTTAACTGTTCAAACACACCGGATGCCAGACGGCTGGGGTTTTGCCAGGCAGGCTCACGGTGGTCTCTCTCGGCTGCTCAGCAAGGAGCAAAGGACTATCCTTTGGGAGACCCGGACGAGCCCAGGTCAGGAGCCACACGGGCGGGGGCCGAGGGGACACTTTGCGCCCCTCCCCTGCCCCCTTGCCCCAGCGTCAGACCCCGGGGCAGAGGGCAGCCCCTGGCAGGAGGATTCTGGACAAGGAAGGATCCAGAATGGCAGGAGGAGGAGAACACTCTGCCCTGCAGGTGTCAGGCTGGGTGTGGCTGCCGGTCCCTGTGCCCCTCCCCGGGCCCCCTCCCCAGTCTGTCTGTCCCCCTCGCCCAGCCCTTTTCCTTCCCCAGGACGCCCCACACCCGCTGCCTCTCGCTCCTTCTCCGCTATGTCCCCGCGCCCGCGCCGCCTGGCCCTGCACCTGTACTCCGCAGCTCGAGCCCGGCAGGACCAGCCGGCTCTTCCCAGTGCCGTGGAGAGGTCAAAGGCCCCTCCGGGACAGGACCAGCTCAGCCCCAGGCCTGCGGAGGGGCCCAGAAGCGTCTGGCATGGCCCTGGAAGAGACGCGGCTCCTTGGAGGTGGCAGGCGGGGACTTCCAAGCCCAAACCCCAAACCTCACCCTGAATGACGGGCAGCTTGAATTCCCGACCCCACAGGGAGCCTGTCCTTCGGGCCGCAGCATTGCTGGTAACGGCTGGGAGCTGGAGCCGGGGATGGGGCCCAGGGGCGATGGCTGAGCCCCCTTCCCGGTAGAGGCAGCCCTTCCAGGTGCCGTCCCTGGAGCTCAGAGCCGGAACCTGCTCGCCGCCCGCACCAGGCTGCGGGGAACAGCTGCGCCCTCCACGCGCACAGCGCACGGCCCTCCTGCTCCAGGCCCCCAACCAGAGGCGGCCCCGGGAGAGGGCCTGCAGGTGGCCGGTGGGGGCGTGAGGCGCACAGGTCCCCACCCGCAGAATCGGGTGGGACGCGTGTGAGGGAACAGGAGTTGCAGAGGTGACTTGGACGTGGCTCCCTGAGCAGCGCCCCTGGCTCCAGGGTTGACTGCCGGGAGCCGGGGGGCTGCACCTCTGTGCTTAGCTGGCTGCAAACCTGGGCCCCAAGGTGGCCACCCTAAACGAACTGAAAACGCCCGACCATCTGCGCCAGGCGGCAGAGCAGGGCACCAAGGGAGCAGAGACCGAGCGTTAGAGTGGACTTAGCCCGTGAGACAGGTCGCCGCCACCAGCACCGGAGAGCCCGGAGATGCACTGCTCTGCACGCTTTTCTTTTCCCTCCCTCCCTCCCTCCCTCCCTTCCTTCCTTTCTTTCTTCTTTCTGTCTTTTTAATAAGTTCCTGTCGTGGCTCAGTGGTTGACGAATCCGACTAGGAACCAGGAGGTTACAGGTTCGATCCCTGGCCTTGCTCAGTGGGTTAAGGATCCAGCGTTGCTGTGACCCGCAGTGTAGGTCACAGACGCGGCTCAGATCCCGTGTCGCTGTGGCTGTGGTCTAGGTTGGCAGCTGCACCTCTGATTCAACCCTTGGCCTGGGAACTTCCATGTGCCATGGGTGCATTAAAAAGCAGAAAAAAAATAAAATAAAATAAAAAAGGACTTTTGTCTTTTTAGGGCCGCACCCGCATCATATGGAGGTTCCCAGGCTAGGGGGTGAACCTGAGCTACAACTGTCCACCAACATCACAGCCACAGCAACGCGGGATCCGAGCCTCATCTGCAACCTACACCACAGCTCACGGCAACGCTGGAGCCTCAACCCACTGAGCAAGGTCAGGATCGAACCCCAAACCTCATGGGTCCTAGCTGGATTAGTTTCCACTGCACCACGATGGGAACTCCGTCAGCACACTCCTGAGAAGTGAATGCATGAGGGGCCCGCCAGCACCCTCCGGGCTCTGTGGGGCTCTTCTTACAGGGGCAAAAGCTGCCATGGAGCTGGGGTTCCTGAATTCGTGGTGTGAGGGTCCCAGGACGGCAAGGGCCAAGGGCTAGCGCTTGTCAGCTTTCATAGGAACAGCTGGGCCTTGCACCGGCAAAAGCAGGTTTACTCAGGAATAGCAGTGGAACGAGAGCCGCGGACTCGACCAGGGCAGAGCCCAGGCAAAGCCCGGGAACAAGGGCGGGACCCTGCTTCTAGGCGCTGGGGAGGGCGCCCTGATAACGAGAGTCCATTGGAGGAGCTGGGGGAGGGTCCAAAGTACGGGGCTTCCCATTGGTTGGGCTGCGCCAGTCTCTGATTGGCTGGATCCTAACCTACTGAGTGGGGCCGGGGATCCAACCCACACGCTCAGGGATACTAGCCCTGTTACCAGGGCACCACGAAGGGAACCAACTCCTGCCGATGGGTTTTTAACCCACTGCACCACAGTGGGAAATCCAGGAATGCTAGTTTGGTGAATTATTCTCAAAGGCTTGGCCGGGTTGGGTGGGAGTTGGAAGTCCCTATTATCTTTGCAACTCTGAATTATTTCAAAATAAAACTTGTCTCTAGGGAGTTCCTGTCGTGACTCAGCGGTTAACAAATCCGACTAGGAACCATGAGGTTGCCAGTTTGATCCCTGGCCTTGCTCAGTGGGTTGAGGATCCGGCGTTGCCGTGAGCTGTGGTGTAGGTCGCAGACGCGGCTTGGATCCCGTGTTGCTGTGGCTGTGCCTGTGGTGTAGGCTGGCGGCTACAGCTCCGATTAGATCCCTAGCCTGGAAACCTCCATATGCCGCGGGTGCAGCCCTGAAAAGGCAAAAACAAAAACAAAAACCACTTGTCTCTAGAGAAAAGCAAATACCACGATGTCAGTTACGTGGAATCACAAATATGACACAAATAAACATACCTACCAAACAGAAACAGACTCAGAGACATAGAGAACTGGTTTGTGCTGCCAAGGGAGAGGGACGGGTTGGGAGTTCGGGGTTAGCGGACACATACTATTCTATATGGAGGACAGGTGAACAAGGTCCTGCTGTGTAGACCAGGGGAATCGATATCCTGTGATAAACCAAAATGGAAAAGAATATGAAAAACGATACAAGGATCATTCAATCCCCTTGCTGTACAGCAGAAATTAACACAACATTGTAAATCCGCTACACTTTAACAGAATTAAATTTTAAAAAAGAAGGAGATGGTGCTTTGGGAAAGAGCCCCTGGGCTTCTTACCTGCTAAACAGTTCTTCCTTCTGCCTGGAGAGCAGTGACGGCCTCGGTGGAGCGGGGCGGGTGCTGCTGGGTTTTGATTTGGGCCGACAGAGGCTGGCACCGCAATGCTGCAAGCAGACGGGCTGCGGGTGAGAGGCGGCTGAGGTCTCCCTAGGCCGCAGCCCAGGCGTGTCCCTTTCCCCCAGGCTCAGGACAGGGTTGAGCACGCATTCAGCCTCTGCTGCTCAGGGCCGCCTGTGTGCATCCTGGGCCGGCTCGCCCTTGTGCAGAGCTGATTTCCAGGGTTCCATTCGCCACAGCCCGCACCAAGGCCCTTTCAGGAATGAGTTGCAGACAAACGCGAGGAAGAAGCCAGGCCAGCTGTCACCGGAGTCCCTGGCAGAGCCAGACTTCCTCCCGTTTGCAGATGAGTCGAAGACCAAGGATGGTGCCCAGTGCCCCTCCGAAGGGCAAGCCTACCGGGGCCTCCAGGAATTGGGGACTTCTCAGAGGGATGGGGGTGGGCTTTCTGACCTGAATGAGGCCAGGGAGCCACCTGTGTCAGAGAAGTGGGAGTCTGAGTTTGGCTAGGAGCAACTGAAGACGACTCTGGAGGCCCAAGTGGCCCCCAGACCACCTTGGTGGGGATGGGGCTGGGGGTGCAGGGGGGCCAGCCTTAGGCAGACTGTGTTTTAGCCGTCGCCCATGGCAGCAGGCTCAGGGTTTGCAGGCACCAGCTCCAGGCCGGGCCATCTGCCCCTAGCCAGCCAGGAAGGGGCACAGGCTGCATTCTGGGGTTTATTTTTAGTTTCTTTTCCAAAACGGGGAGGCAGCTTATGGCTGGTAACTTCGAGTCATGGGTGAAGGGTATGGCCCTTCCAGGGAGATAGATTTCTGTCAACAAGGAAGCTGAAGCAGCACTGAGGCTGGGTGCCAGCCCCCCGCCTTGGGCCAGCCCACACACGCCCGCCCCACTGCCCGGCCTATAAAACCCCACGCCCTCCTCTCCTGCGGGACGGAGACCTGGAGCCGGCACCATGCAGCTGAATTTCAGTGGTCTTCAGGCCCTGGTGACCGGGGCCGGGAAAGGTAGGTTGGAGCCAGGTGGGCAGCTGCAGGCTGGGGAGGCGCCAGACCCCAGGGCTCAGAGACCTGCGTCGGGGCCTTCGAGTCCCTCTGTGCCTGCCACATCCCGCAACTGTCCCCCCACGCCGCCCACCGTGCCGGCCGATCCAGGCTCCCCTGGGGCAGGACCCTAGCCTCTCCCCGGTCAGTGCGAACCCCCGGAGGATGGTTCTCAGTCTCAGTCTGGGCAGAGGAGGGGCCCAGCAGGAAGGGGCCACCCTCTGGGCCTTGCTTGGTCGGGCCCCGGCTGGCCAGGCCTGCGACCCCAGCACCTCCAGGGCTGCCACCCTCAGCCTCAGCCCAGATGTGTTGGCCCTCTGCCTGCACCCCTGCAGGGATTGGACGGGCCACGGCGAAGGCCTTGCAAGCCTCAGGAGCCAGAGTGGTGGCCGTGAGCCGCACCAACGCCGACCTGGTCAGCCTCTCCAAAGAGGTGAGCCGTGTGCCCCGACCTGGCCCAGGCCTGTGACCCTCGGGGACGCCTCACAAGGCTGCCGGGGCCACCCCGTGGTCACTGGCCTGTGCCCCCCCACAGTGCCCAGGGGTAGAGCCCGTGTGCGTGGACCTGGGTGACTGGGAGGCCACGGAGCGGGCGCTGGGCGGCGTGGGCCCCGTGGACCTGCTGGTGAACAACGCCGCGGTGGCGCTGACGCAGCCCTTTCTGGACACCAGCAAGGAAGTCTTCGACAGGTGCAGAGCGGGGCAGGAGGGTGCGGCTGGGGACGGGAGGGCAGGGCCGTGGCCACGCTCTGTCTGACCCTTGGCTCTCCCCGCAGGTCCTTCAACGTGAACCTGCGCTCCGTGTTCCAGGTGTCCCAGGTGAGCTGCGGGAGGAGGCAGCCGGGCGCTGGCCTGGCCTGGGTGTGTGGGCTGTGGGGTCAGGCTGCCCGTCTCCGCCTCCAGATGGTGGCCCGGGGCATGATCGAACGCGGCGTGCCTGGCTCCATCGTCAACGTGTCCAGCATGGTGGCCTACGTCACCTACCCCAACCTGGCTGCCTACTGTGAGTCCTCCCACCCGGCCTGGACCCCCCATTCCACTCAGGGGCTGCTGGGGTCCCAGGCTGGACCTCACGCAAAGTGGGCTGGGTCCTGCAGGGTCCTAAGTGCCGCCCTCCCCCCACAGCCGCCACCAAGGGCGCCATGACCATGCTGACCAAGGCTATGGCCATGGAACTGGGGCCACACAAGGTAGGCACGGGGCGGGGGGGGGGGGGGCTGGGGCCAGAGGCCTGGAAATGCAGGAGGCAGGCGTGGGGGCGGGGAGTGGAGAGGGCAAGGCTCGGAGCTGGGGGTGAGAACAGGGGTGGGGGTTGTCTGGGGAGGAGCGAGCAAGCTCGAAGCGGTCTGTGAGGCCGCCCCTCCGCACCCTTGGCCCCAGATCCGGGTGAACTCTGTGAACCCCACCGTGGTGCTGACGGCCATGGGCCAGAAGGTCTTACGCGACCCGGAGTCCACCCGCAAACTGAAGGAGCGCCACCCGATGAGGAAGTTTGCAGGTCAGCCCCGGCTTCTCGGCTTCTCGGCTTCTCGGAGTGGCGGGCCTGGCCGGGGCGGCTGCACCGAACCCGCCGGCAGCGCCGCGCTAACCCCGCACGCCACCCTCCGCAGAGGTGGAAGACGTGGTCAACAGCATCCTCTTCCTGCTCAGCGACCGCAGCGCCTCCACCAGCGGCTCGGGCATCCTCGTGGACGCGGGGTACCTGGCCTCCTAGAGCCGGGGCTGCGCCCCCGGAGGGATGGTCCTTGTTCGGCCCCGCCCCGCCCCACCACCCAACCACGCCTCTAGCCCAGGCCCCGCCCCACGCCCCGCCCCCGGCGCCCCAGGCGGTGCTTGCTGCCCCCGCCCCACGGCTTGGCCCCACCTCCACGCTGCCCGCGGCTCCGCCCCACAGGCCTGCCCCGCTGTCCACTCCACCCGCCCATCCTCCATCCCCCGAGTCCACACCCGCCCGCCAGGAGACCTCGCCCCTGTCGCCCCAACCGCTGTCACCTCTTCAGTGTTGGGGT
>PVHT021183569.1:39960-107410 GCA_004024745.2 Catagonus wagneri
CCGCTGCAACACCCAGCCAGCTCTGGGCAGAGGGCACAGGGCAGCCTGCAGCCGCTTTCTTCTCCTGCGGGTCTGGCCCCACCCAGAGAGGGAAGAGGGTCTGAGGAGCAGTGGGGAGAGGACACCTAAGATGGGATAAAGCCCTCTGCCTGGGCGTGCTGAGGGGCGGGCGGGGTGCCGGACCCTGAGGAGCCCAGCTCCACCTTGGGGCACACTTCACCCCATGAGAGGGCAGCCCAAGCTGCGGAGGGGTCCACAGCTGCTGCCTTACCTACTGTCGCCTGGCCCCGCAGCTGAGGAGGCTAGAGGGTCTCGCAGGCTCTGTGGGGGTTGGGTCAGGTTCCCCACATGCCTTCCGGGTGTGTGTGTGCTGGACTGGCTCAGTGTCCAGTCCTGGGCAAGGGGGCAAGGCTGGGGCCCTCCAGGCAATGGTACCACAGGGCTGGGAGAGCACGGGGCAAGCTGCGGGGCTGGGCAGTGCTGAGGGCACCTCCAGCCAGCCCCAGGGCTTCCCAGAGCAAGGCTAAGCCAAAGCTGCCTTGAGTCAGTCCAGCTGGCCCTCTGAGGATCACCGGACAAGTCAAAGGATCTGGACACCATTCTGGGGAGCCAGGTAAAGACAGTGAAGGGACCTAGCAGATGTGCCTTCCAGGAAGGACAGACCAGGGGCTGTCCCCTCCTTGGCACCTGGCAGGCAGAGGGCGAGGTTCAAGGTTAGGAGCAGAAGGCATTTTCTGCAGAGAGCCAGAGGGGAGGGCTGCACCACCGGTCAGGCCTGGTAAGGAGGGCCATCTTGGCTGTCCTCCAGGGACTTCTCTAATCTGGGCCTCCTGCTACCCCTGGCCACCCTCTCCTCCAGACTGTCCCCCCCTGCCCCCGGGCCCAAAGCCGCAGTGACCCAGAGCCCCTGCAGTCACCAGTTCCCTACCCCTGGCTACAGCAGGTCCTCAGGGCAGTGGCCACGTGAGCTCACGTGTTTCCCCAGCTGACCCTAAAGCTGCAGGAAGCAACGCTTGCCCTGGCTGGCCGCTATGTACCTGGTGACCCCAAGCCTTCCCATTCCAAGGTTTTTTTTCTTTTTTTGGCGGGGGGGAGCTTCCCCTGAGGCATATGGAGGTTCCCAGGCTAGGGGTCGAATCAGAGCTACAGGTGCCAGGCTATGCCACAGTCACAGCCATGCCAGATCCGAGCTGGGTCTGAAGCCTACACCACAGCTCGCGGCAATGCCGGATCCTTAACCCACTGAGAGAGGCCAGGGATCGAACCTACGTCCTCATGGATACTAGTCAGATTCGTTTCTGATGGGCTACGACGGAAACACCTGTCCAAATTTTTAAAGTCCTGGTGGCCTTCTGTGGCCTGGCGGGGTGACCCCTTGTTGGCTAAAGCGTACCTTCGTTGGCCGTGGGCTCTTCTTCAGGCTTATTGGGTTGTCCAAACTCTTTCCCCCAGCACTGTAAATGAGCCGGCTCGAGCCCCTCCCAGGTCTGGGGGAGGGGAGCGTGGGATCCTTTTTGCCAAACTGGTCTTCTCAGAAACAAATGCAAACCTGTTGGCACTGAGTTCTCCATGTCACATTTAGCTACGTTCTTTCTGGTATTAACTAGCACATCTGTTTTGTTATAATAATCTTCTTGGCAGGGGAGACATGCCAGCGCGGCTCGCCGAGCAAATCTCACGCGGGGCTTCAAGGTCGCCACCTGGCAGCTTGAAAATCCCGGTCCAGGTCCAGCGGGGGTCCGGATGGCTCCGCCTTGCCGCGCCCACTTCTTTCCGCCAATCGCCCCGGCTGAGAGGCCGCTAGTTCGCTGTCCCCGCCCCCCAACGCGACACCGCCTGCGATTGGCCCGCCGAGTCCCGCCCCTGCCCGCGCGGACCCCTGCGCCGCGGACACTTGGCACTCAGCTGGGGCCCCGCGGCGCCGAGAGCGCGTTCAGTTCTCATGGAGCTGGGGCTCGCGGGGCGCCGGGCGCTCGTCACCGGGGCGGGCAAAGGTGGGTCCGAGGCGGCGGCCCGGAGTAGGCAAAGGCGGGCCGAGGGGGCGGCCGGGGAGGGGCGCCCGCACTGAGCCCAGCTCCCCCCAGGCATCGGGCGCAGCACCGTCCGGGCGTTGCACGCGTTGGGTGTGCAGGTGGTGGCCGTGAGCCGGACCCAGGCCGACTTGGATAGCCTGGTCCGCGAGGTAGGTGCCGCCCTGTCCCAGCCAAGTGGGCAGCGGGCGGGGAGGGGCGGGCGTCGGGGCCCACCGATGACCCTTAGCACCCACCGCCCCCCCCCCCCGCCGCGCGCGCGCCGCCTTCGTGGGTCCCCGACTAGTCGGCAGAAAGACGACGACCCTGGACTTAAAAGGAGGCAGACATGGCTGCCTTGTAGGCTCGGGACCGGAGGCTCTCGCTGGGAGGAAGTGGACTGGCTGGAGGCGGGGCCGGGATCCTAGTCCCCAAGGGATCCCTGAGTTGAGCAGGGGCCCGGGGCCGAGGTAACGCCCCTCCCCCCTCAGCAGCCTGGGCTTCTGAGCCCCAAGAAAGCCACCGGCTCCTCTGGGCCCGCAAACCCCTGCCCCCGTCAGGCTCAAAGGGCGCGCGCACCTGCCTCCCCGCCGCCGGGAGGCAGAGGCCCAGCCGAACACCGTTTCTTGGCACGGAGCCCCTGGTAGATGGGACCCTCCCACCCTTTCTACGCAGTGCCCCGGTGTAGAGCCCGTGTGCGTGGACCTGGGTGACTGGGAGGCCACGGAGCGGGCACTGGGCGGCGTGGGCCCCGTGGACCTGCTGGTGAACAACGCGGCAGTGGCGCTGCTGCAGCCCTTCCTGGAGGTCACCAAGCAGGCCTGCGACACGTGAGCCAGGGGAGGTGGGGGAGCCCCCGTAAAGGGCTGTCTCCTGCTGCGGCCCCTGAGCAGCGTCCCTCCATCTGGCTCCAGGTCTTTCGGAGTGAACCTTCGGGCTGTCATCCAGGTGTCCCAGGTGAGCTGCCAGCAGGGCGGGAGCGGGCACTGGCGGTGACACCAGTTCTGCCTCACACGCTCGCTGTGATTTCAGGTCGTGGCCCGAGGCTTGATAGCTCGGGGAGCCCCGGGGTCCATCGTCAACGTCTCCAGCCAGTCCTCCCAGCGCGCGCTGCCCGATCACAGCGTCTACTGTGAGCGAGCCCGGCCGCACCCGCCCCGCCCCGCCCGCCCGAGCAGCCAGGTCCAACTGCGTGCCGCTGTCCCTCCTCACAGGTTCCACCAAGGGTGCCTTGGACATGCTGACCAAGGTGATGGCTCTGGAGCTGGGGCCACACAAGGTGAGCCCCGCCAAGATGCCTCCATCACCCGCCCATGGCCCGGGAGCCCCAGCCCCCCCCACCGACCCCGCCTGTCCCGGCGCAGATCCGTGTGAACGCGGTGAACCCCACAGTGGTGATGACGCCGATGGGCCGGGCCAACTGGAGCAACTCCCAGAAGGCCAAGGCCCTGCTGGACCGTGTCCCCCTGGGCAGGTTTGCTGGTGAGTCGGGTGGGGGCCCAGCTGGGCCCTTCCTCACAGCTGGACCCCACCTGCCCATGGGGGGTGGTAAAGCAGGCCCTTCCTCACAGCTAGGCCCCACCTGCCCACAGAGGGGGGTAAGGCAGGCCCTTCCTCACAGCTGGACCCCACCTGCCCACGGGGGGTGGTAAAGCAGGCCCTTCCTCACAGCTGGACCCCACCTGCCCGCAGAGTAAGGCAGGCCCTTCCTCACAGCTGGACCCCACCTGCCCGCAGAGTAAGGCAGGCCCTTCCTCACAGCTGGACCCCACCTGCCCGCAGAGTAAGGCAGGCCCTTCCTCACAGCTGACCCCACCTGCCCGCAGAGTAAGGCAGGCCCTTCCTCACAGCTGACCCCACCTGCCCGCAGAGGGGGGTAAGGCAGGCCCCCCCTTATCAGACCTGGGCCCCACCTGCCCGCAGAGGTGGAGGAAGTGGTGGACACCATCCTCTTCCTGCTGAGTGACCGGAGCGGCATGACCACGGGCTCCGCTCTGCCGGTGGATGGAGGCTACCTGGCCACCTGAGCCCCGCCCCCTCGAATAAACACGACTCTGTCCAGCCTGCACACTGACTCCGGGGCTGCTGCCGACGGCGGGAGCTGCAGAGCTTGGGGCCGGGCGTGGGGAGTGAGCCCAAGTAGAGACGCCTGTTCAGCTCACCCCTGGGCTAGCTGGTGGCCTGGCTCCCCTGCCCGAAGTTAAGTCCCTTCCTTAGGAGGGTGGTGACTCTGACCAGGGAGGGCCTCTGGCGCTGTCCCAAGGCTCCTAGGATGGAAGCAGTGGTGGTTTTTGTTTTTATTTTTGGCCGCCCCCTGGCACGTGGAGTTCCTGAGCCAGGGGTCAACTCCGAGCCCCAGTGGGGACACACACCGTAGCTGCGGCGACGCTGGATCCTTAACCCACTGCACCGGGCCACGGAACTGGTGTCCCAGTGCTCCTAAGACGCTGCTGACCCCGCTGGACACAGGGGCAGCTCCAGCAGTGGTGTTTTCAGTAGAAGTTTGGCTGGTTTTCCTCAAAGAGAGCTGGCCGCGCTGGGACTTCACTCCTTTGCTAATGATCTGGTGACTTCTGTGCGGCAGACGGGTTGTAGTTACCGCGAGACCGTTCCCTCCGCTCAGTGACTGATCACGTGTGAGCACAGAGGGTCGAATCCAGCTGGAGAACCATCAGTTTTCCTGGTGAAAGACTCCCACTTAGGAGTTCCCGTCGTGGCTCAGTGGTTAACGAATCCGACTAGGAACCATGAGGTTGTGGGTTCGATCCCTGGTCTTGGTCAGTGGGTTAAGGATCCGGTGTTGCCGTGAGCTGTGGTGTAGGTGGCAGACGCGGCTCGGATCCCGCGTTGCTGTGGCTGTGGTGTAGCTCCAATTAGACCCCTAGCCTGGGAACCTCCATATGCCGCGGGTGGGGCCCTAGAAAAAGGCAAAAAGCTCCCCCCCAAAAAAGACTCCCACCTGTTTGAAGCCCTTGAGTAGAGACTGAGAGAGATGCACGCCCCGCAGTTTGGTGCTGTCCCCGCCACCCGGACAGAAAAGGCCTGCACCCAGCAAGCCCCCCCACCTCGGCTCCTCCTGTCCAGCTCGACGCCCCGGCTCCAGCTGCTGTCTACCTGAACACACAGCTCGGGGTCCCCCACCTTGCCCTGGGCTCTGCAGCCCCCCACCTCCAACCACCTCAGAGCTACGTGGGCAGGGCCCCCGCGAGGCCCGAGTCTCGGTGCCCCTGAGACAGTCCCTCCTGTCCTCTGGCCCAGGCCGGGGGGACGGGCCAGCTCACCTGCTCCACGCCGAAGGTGGGCAGCCGAGGGGCTAGCACGCCCCAGGGTGGAGGGCAGGCAGGGGAGGCGAGCCGGGCAGGAAGAGGACGTTTATTGTAAAAAACAGGGGCTGCCCCATCCGGGGGCACAGGACAGAACCCACCCCCCTCCCCCGTCAGGGAAGCCCGTCCTGGGGCTGCCCTGCACCCGCCTCTGTGGCCTGAGGGAGACCCTGCTCCCTCCCGGCCTCCCTTGGGGGCCCCCTGGCGCTGAGGCCCCAGGAAGAGGCGGAGCAGCCGGTCCCCGGGCTTCTCCCCCGTCCCACCCACACCGCTCCCCACGACACCGGACATCTTGACACAAGGGACGGGTGGGGCGGGGCCGCTGCCCCAGAAGCAGCTTCTAGAAGACCGTGCACTTCTTCCCTGGCTTCTTCACAGGGGGTGGGCACAGGACGGCCCGGATGGCCTCGTCGAACACCGTCTTCAGGCCCCGCTGGGTCAGGGCCGAGCACTCCAGATACTTGACAGAGCCTGGGGGCGGCAGGGGCGCGGGACCGCTAGGGGGCAGCCCTCGGCCCCCACCCGGGGCAGCCCCTCTCCCCTCCGGCAGGCCCCGCCGCGCCCACTCACCGATCTCCCGGGCCATGGCCAGGCCCTGGGGGTAGGTGATGGGCGCCAGCTTCTTGTCCCGCAGCCGCTCAATGGTGTCCTTGTCATCACGGAGGTCCAGTTTGGTGCCCACCAGGAGGATGGGCGTGTGGGGGCAGTGGTGCCGAACCTCTGGGTACCACTGTGGGATGGAGACTCTGATCCCTACCCTGGGGGGCTGCACGCCTAACCCAGCCCTTCCTCAGCGTGCCTCCCTAGGCCTTCGGGCTTCGTGGGCAATCACTGCGCTTGGCAGGGAAAGGACCAAGAACGGAAGTAGCCAGCCAAGGGGCTTCCAGGCCCTCCATCTCTGACAGCCCCACTCACCTCCCCTACCCCACCCCGGCCCCTCATCACCCCCCACACCGAACACAACAGGCACCGCTTCTGCTCTAAAGGACCCCTGGTGCCATTTGCAGCAGCGTGGATGGAACTCTCATACTAAGTGGAGTCGGTCAGGAAAGGAAAGACAAGTGCCACGTGATGTCACTTATACTGGAGTCTAATACCTGGCACAAGCGAGCCCATCTACAGAAAAGAAGCAAACTCAGGGACTGACCGGGAGGACAGGCCTGTGGTTGCCGAGGGGGGAGTGGGAGGACGGGGGCTTGGGGGTAGTGGGTCCAAACTACAGCACTTGGGGTGGATGAGCAATGAGGTGCTGCCGTACAGCACAGGGAACTAACTGGTGATGGGAAACGATGTGGATCACTCACAGAAACAGACAAAACATGAAACGACTATAAAGAAAACTTAACCCTTTTTTTTAAAACATTAATTTCTAACTTCCCTCCTTAAGCTCTTCTAGCAAGAGGCCCCTTCTGGATGAGGACAGGTGCCCACCCCCCCACCCCCCAGACGCACCCTGCATCCACCCCGGCCCTACCTTGGCTCGCACGTTCTCAAAGGAGGCCGGGCTCACCAGGGAGAAGCAGATCAGAAAGACGTCCTGGAGAAAGAGACGGGGGCCCGAGAGCGGTCAAGGAGGCTCGGATACCCCAACGCCAGGCCCTTAGGGCCTCCACCCGCGCCCCCCAGACCCTGCGGTCACCTACAGTCTGTGGATAGGAGAGTGGCCGCAGGCGGTCGTAGTCCTCCTGGCCCGCCGTGTCCCACAGGCCCAGGTTGACCGGCTTGCCATCCACCATCACATTCGCAGAATAGTTGTCGAAGCTGCAGGGGCAGAGCGGTGTCTGGGTTCTCGGCCCGCACGGCCCTGGAGCTCTGCCTGCACCTCGCCCCACCCTGGAGCCCAGGCCAGGGCCGCCCGGGGGGGGGGGGGCCCGGCGCCCACGCCCGCCCGCCGCTCACACTGTGGGGATGTACTCTCCCGGGAAGGCGTTGGTCGTGTAGCTGATCAGCAAGCAGGTCTTCCCCACGGCGCTGCGGAGACACGAGCCCAGGCTGCTCCCAGGCCGCCCCGGCCGGCGCCCAGCAAGGGCGGCCCCCTCCCGCGCGGCCCAGGGTGGGGACAGCGGCGCCTGCCCTGCAGGTTCGCCGCGACCTACGGACGGAGAAGGAGGAGCAGCGGGGCAGGCGGGCCTCCAGGGCACAGAGTCCGGGGTGCAGCCCAGGTGAGAGGCCGGGCCCCACCCACCGTGAGGCCGGGCGGGGCCGCGGCCGCCGCAGCATCAGGTGGGCCGGAGCTGAAGGCCTGCGCCCCGCGACCGGCCAGGGCCTCGCCCCGCCGCATCCTCCCGCTCCCGCCCGGCCCGGCCCGGCCGGGGGCGCGTCTGGGGCCGCCCCGCCCAGACCCGGGATCCCCGCCGCGCGCCCCGCCCTGAGGGTCCCCGGGGCCGCCCGCGCCCGGCGCGCCCGGCGCCTCGCACTCACCCGTCGCCGACCACCACGCACTTGATGGCCTGCATGGGCGCGGGCCGGCCGGGCGCGGCCGCGAGCCGAGCTGCGGAGAAATGCCCGGCGCCGCAGCGGCCGCGGACCCGAGCCGAGCGGCGAGCCGAGCGGCCGGAGACAGCCGAGCGCCGCCGAGCGCCGGGCGCGGAGACAGCCGAGCGCGGCCGGCGGGGCGGGCGCGGGGCGCGGACCGCCCCGAATCCCGGCGGACGCGCCTTCCAGAGAAATCTGGTGGGGGGGGCGGGGACACGGCGCCCCCCCATCCTGTCCCCCGAGGCCAAGCGGGCAGTCCCCGGAGGCGATCCACGCCAAGGGACAGGAGGCGGCTACCACCCGGCTGGACCGGTTGCGGTGGCCCCTGAGCACAGGTTTCTGCTGGGAAGAGCCGGCCCGCCCTCCGGCCAGGGGACAGCGGGTGAAAACTCACAGTCACGAGAGCCCCCAGGCGGGCAGCTCCCTGCCCGGCTGGCCCCATCCCCTCCTGTGTACTGCAGCAGCAGTTAGGAGGGGCGACCGGGCCACACCTGGAGGGCCTTTCCTGCAGGGCCCCGGCTGATGTGCGGGAAAGGCACTGGAGCCCAAATATATCCCAAAGTGCAAAAGTCTGTATTTTACAGCACCCTGCATGCCGAGCTGATGGTTACACTGCGACAGGCGACTGACCCAGTGGGTGGAGCGCTGCCGCCCAAATTTCTTGCCACCACGGTCGGTGTTCTTGTTCCTGCAGCTGTGCGGCACCAAGGAGTGGGGAAGGGGCCACCCCAGCCCTCTTGGCCAGCCTGGCTCTGGCCCCCCAGGCGGAGCCCCTGGGGGCGAGCCGCGGCCAGCCTGGTCTCAGGTCCACCCCACACTGCTTTTCCGGGTCAGCGGCGGCAGACCTGCCCGGAGCGCCGGGTCCTGCTCCCAGTGAGGAAGGGGTGGGCAACCCAGGGGCCGACAGGCGCCCCCTTCCTATCTCCCCTCACTTCGGGGGGCTCAGGGTTCTCAGCGGGGACCCCTGCACATAAGCCAGGACAGCATTTTGCAGGAAGCTGGCCCTCTGGGCCTCCTCATCCCGGATTCGGGAGATCTCTGCCTCTTTCAGCCTCAGCTTCTCGCGGAGACAGGCGTTCTCGCTTTCCCTGTCCAGCAGCGCCTCCCGATGGTCGCTCGCCATCACTGCAAGGGAGGAAGCTCAATTGAGGAAGGGGCTCCCGGCGCTGCCTGGGCTCCTGCGGTTCCTGGGGGGCCGGGCTTGCTCGGGGTCCCCTGGATGCACAAACACCCAGCGTCCCCCGCCAGCATCCTCCCCCAAGCGGAGTCCCTAGGCAGCCCCTCCCGGAGCACGACCCGGTGGGAAGGCCTTGGCACCTTTCAGCTGGCGCTCCAGGGCCGCTGTCTTCTCCTTCAGCGCTTCCTGCGCCGCCAGCGCCGCCTGCAGGCGGCCGCTCTGCTCCTGCAGCTCCACCCGCACCCTGGTCACCTCGGCCGTCTTTTCTTGGTCCTTATCGCTCAGCTCCTGCCGGGCATGGGGTAGGGCGAGGTGGCGGCTGGGGGCCAGGGGCACCCCGGGGGCCCCCAGAGTCCGTCTACTACCTGCTGCAGCTCCTCCAGGCGCCGCCTCAGGCCCTCCACCTGCAGGCCTAGCTGGCTGGCCCGGGCCCGGGCATCGGCCACGGTCTGCTTCTGCTGCAGGCAGGAGCTCTGAGCCTCATCCCGCGCCTGCGCCAGCAGCCGCAGCTTCTCCTCCAGGTGAGCCAGGCGCTGCTGCTGTGGGCACAGGAGAGCGCGGGCCAGCTGCTTGGGCCGAGGTCCTGTGAGAAGCGACCCCTCGCCCCCCTCTGGGACTGAGGTTCACTTGCAAAGCGTAAACCACCACAACACCGTCACAAAAGTTAGCAAATGTCTCGCCCTGAATCGGCTCAACTTGAACAAGGGGCTCTCCTCCCCCGTGCCCCAGGCCGACCCCACCCTGCGGGCCCCCGTTCCCACCACGTGGTCACAGGCTGCACGCTCGGGCCAAGCCCCTCCCCCACCTCGGGGGCACCAGCTCTCTGCGGGGGGCCGCAGGATGCTTCAGTGTTCTGTCTGCCTCTTTTGCGCCCCAGGAACCCCCGGAACACAGTTCCCTTCTCCTTCCCCGTCTCCACTGGAGCCCACAGAGCTGGGCTTCCCGCGCAGCTCAGCTGTGCCAGCCCCTCGGCCCTCCCTCCCTGGCGGGTGCCGCGAGCAGCGGGCCGTGGCCTGGGCTCACCTCCTCCAGACGCGCTTGGCTCTTGGCCTTGAAGAGCTCCTCCTCGGCTTGGCCACGCTCGCTCAGCACGGCCGCCTTCACCCGGCTCAGCTCCTGCACCGCAGACAAGCGACCTGGGCCTGTCCTGCCCCTGCCTGGAGACCCCTTCCGGCCACAGCCAGCCCCTCGAGGGGAGGGCAGGGGCTGGCGCCCAGCTCACCTCCTCCAGGGACAGCCGTGCGGCCTCCAGCCTCTGCGCCCTCTCCTGCGCGGCCTTCTCGCCCTCCTCCAGGCGGCGACTCATGTGCTCCACCTGCCGGGGTGGGGGCGGCGAGGCTGGCAGGCTGGCTCCCCAGTCTGCCCCTTGTGGGGTCCCCACCCTGGGGAGCAGCTGAGTCCTGGGGACCCTGTTCCTTCTGAGCAGGGGCTGCCCCGATGGGCCTCGCAGGGAGTGAGGTCGGAGGGCGCGGCCCAGCCCCCTGCCCAGGGTGCACTGAGCACCTGGTGGCCTGCACGGTGGCCCCAGCGCAGTCGGGGTTCCTTCTAGAAACCAGCTGGGAAGTTCTGGGTCTGACATCTGCCAGCACTGCTGGAGAAGTGCCACCAGCACCCCAGGGCCAGGAGTGTGCCTCGGGGACACCATGCCCACACCGAGGCGTCCGCGGCCCCGGTGGCAGGGGGCGCGCACAGGCCAGACGACGCAACTAGCGAGGCACCTCCTTGAAGCGCAGCCGTTCCGCGTCCTCCAGGCTCTGCCGGGACCGCTTCTTCTCCAGCTCCAGGCGCTCTGGAAGCACCAGGGAAGGGCGTGGGTGGGACTCCTCTGGGGGCCCTGCCAGTTCTCAGGCCCCGCATGCCCACCTTCGGCCTGCACGGCCCGCATCTTGAGCTTGGCCGACGTGGTGGCCAGCTCCTGCCTGCTCAGGAACAGCTGCTCCTGCTGGGCCTTCACCTGCCGCTCCAGCTCGTCCACCTGGAAAGCGGGCACCCGGAGGCAGCTTGGCCCCTGCCCGGAGGTGCCAGCCTGGCTCTCCGGGGGCCTGGCCGCGCCCCCCGCTGCCCTACCTGGCTGCGCAACAGCAGGTTCTTTTCGTTGGCGGCAGACAAGTCCCTGAGGAGCTTAGACTCCCGGTCTGCGGCTTCCTGGGGGTGAGATGGAGAAAGGGGACCATGGGCCGCCTGCCGCCAGGCGCCGCCTACCCGCCCCAGGCCCGCCCACCTGCCGCCCAGCCCTCCCAACCACCTGCTGCTCCAGCCTGCGCTCCTCCGCCTGCCTCTGCGCCAGGCCCCGCTGCCCGTGCTCTGCGCCGGCTAGGCGCTCCCCCAGGTCCTGGGCCTTCTGCTCTGACAGAGCCAGGGCGGCCTCGGTCATCTGCAGCCTGCAAGGAGGCAGGGGCCAGCCCCGCCCCGGCCCCGGCATGAGCGCCCCCTCTAGCCTTGCCAGGGCCAGCGACACCTCCTCCAAGAAGCCTCCCCAGGTGACCGCCCCAGAGGCCTCCCACCTCTGCTCAGTACACCGGGAACTCGAGTCCTTGTCTGGACGGCCCTCCTCTGCCCCGCGGGCCTCCCCACGCCCCCACCCGGCCCCCTGCCCTCCTTACTTGGCCTTGAGAGCGCTGATGACAGAGTGCCGCTCACTCAGGGCCTCCTGGAGCTGCCCCACGCGGGCGGCCGATGCCCTGCGCACAGAGAAAAGGGTCCGAGACACCTGGACCCCAAAGCCCTCTGGGCCCTCGCACTCACAGGGCTCCAGCTGACTCCCTCGGGAGACACAGCCTGCGACCTCAGTGGTGGGCAAGCGACAGGCTCAGGTTAGGTCACGCCGTGCTGCCGGGCCCTGCTCACCTGCTGCTCTTGGCTATCTCTTCTCTCTGCCTGTTGATTGTCTCCATCAGGTCCAGAAACTGGGGGCAGAGCCGGCCGGGGCCCCGTCAGGGCACAGAGCCCGCCCGCTCTCCAGGGAAGGCGGGCAGATGTCCGCCGAGGGTTCCCCCTTGTCCACAGGGGGGCCCCCGCAGCCGCCCACGCCCACCCAGCCAGAGAGCCGCCACCTCGCGGGCCCAGAGCAAGTGGATCGAGGGGGCCCTTTGCCTACACAGCCTGGGTGTGGCGGTGGCGAGGGCCCGCGGTCAGAGGCGGCCCTGTACCTCACCTGCCTGGACTTCTCTTCCCGAAGGTGTCGCACCTCCTTGCTGAGGACGTGGGCGCGGGCCTGGCTCTCCCGGAAAGTGGCCTGCCGGTCCTGGTTGTGGCCCATGGCTTGCTCTGCCGGAAGAGGCTAATTGACGGATCTTCTCCGGGGGCTGAGCCCCACGGGTGGCCGACTGCCGGCCCAGCCCCCAGCCCAGCCCCACGCCCGGAAGCCACTGTGCAAGGCAGCGTCTCACCCCCAAATCAGACGGACCCCTCAGTGCACCAGGCAGCTGAGGGGCCCCGAGGGGCTGGGGGGGGAGGCAGGCGGGGTGGGGGGGGCAGGCTGCTCAGTCGCCACTGGAGGTGGGTGTTTAGGCCCTGCCCCAGAAGTCAGAGACCGCCGCTTGGCTTTTAAGAGGCGAACGCAGACTCTAGGAAAATCCAGGCAGCATTTGAAAAAGGACCAGCCAAGAGCAGCCGTGGGGTCGGAAGCAATTACAAGAGCTGGGGTGACTGGGGACAGGGCTGAGGACCCAGAAGCGGGAGAGGACCTGGGCTGGGCAGGCGCAGCAGCAGGTGGCGACCCCACACCAGACTCCAGCCCTCGGCCTCGGCCGGCAGGACAAGGAGCCGTAGGGAGCGGCAGGCGCTCGGGCAGCCTGCGGCCAGGGCCAGCTCGTGATAGGACCGGACCGCGGCGCGAGAGGGCGACAGGCAGCACCGGGCAGTGCGCTCCCACCGCGCTGCATCCCCTCGCGCTGCCCAGAGCAGCCCCTCCCCGGGCGGCCGGGCCTCCATCACAGGGCCAGCTCCAGGCCCTGCTCCAGAGAGGGCAAGCCGCCCGTACCCACGGCTCTGAGGATGTCGCCGGGCACGCTGTTCCCAGCCAGCTCCAGCCTCCGCAGGGTTCTGTTGCTGGGGAGACTGTCCACCAGGGCCCGGCCCCCCAGGAGGCCGATGTGGTTCCAGCGCAGGTCTGGAAGGCAGCGTGGTGTCGCCCAGGGTGGGGACTGGGGGCTGGCCCAGCCAGAGGCACTTCCTTTGGGGGGCAGTACTCCCTGTGACTGGGGCCCCCGTCCCAACACCCAGCCCCGCGCCCTCCGCTCTGGGAGACAAGAAAGGAAGCAGTGCCAGGGCCGAGGGGCCAGACGTGCAGCCCTTGCCCCAACCAAGACCCCCCCCCCGCCCCTGGCCTGGTCCGAGGGCCGAGGGCTGGGGAAGGCCGGCGCCGGCGGCCTCACCCAGCTGCTGGAGGCCGGCATTGCTTCTCAGGGCCAGGGCCAGCTCCTCAGCGCCCTTGTGGCTGATCTGGTTGTTGCGAAGGTCCAGCTGTCGCAGCGTGCTGTTGGCTGCCAGGGCCCCGCAGAAGGTGGCGAAGGCTGCTTCCCACGTGCCCAGGTTGTTCCACTCCAGGGTGAGGCTGCAGGAAGGGTGCCTGTGAGGCGTGTGGCTTCAAGGGGCATCCAGCTTTCACGGGGTCTGCCGGCCTCGCGGGCTGCGGCAAGCAGGCTGGAGCTGCATGAAAAACTCAGCCCGCCTATGCCCAGCCCAGGAAGACTGGCACGTGGGAGCGCACCGTGCCCTCTGGGGCCAACCCAGAGCCATGCTGAGAAGGAGCGAAGCCTGGGACCACCACCTCACCTCTGGATGGACTTGTTCTGTTGGAGGAGTTTTCCCAGGGCCTCAGCTCCTGCGGCTCGAAGGTTATTGCCCTAGAACAGGAAGAGGCTGGCCAGTCACTCCCGGTGTCCCGGGCTGGGCTGCAAATGCCCTGGGCAGGCAGTGGGGGCCTGAGCGAGCCCTGGACGGGGGCGGGGGATCCATTCCGATTCCGCCTTCCCTGAGCACAGCGGCCCCGGAGGCAGGCTCTTTATCTGCTGTGGGAATGCTCTGGAACTTCCATTCCTGCCTTCAGGACGCGTGCACACGCGCGCGAGACTAAAAGATTGGTGGTTACGGACACTGTCTCGCGCCACCATCGGGATCCCTGGTCCCCAGGACAACTGCAGCTTCTCTATTCTTCCTTGCGGGGGGCAGGACCCTGAGTGCAAATCCATCTTTTTTTTTTCTTTAATTTTTTTGCTTTTTTCTGTGCTTTTTTTGTCTTTTCTAGGACTGCACCCGCGGCATATGGACGTTCCCAGGCTAGGGGTCTAATTGGAGCTACAGCTGCCGGCCTACATCACAGCCACGGCAACACCAGATCCGAGCCGCGTCTGTGACCTACACTACAGCTCATGGCAACGCTGGCCCCTTAACCCACTGAGCAAGGCCAGGGATCGAATCCGCAATTTCATGGTTCCTAGTCGGCTTCGTTTCCGCTGCGCCACGACGGGAACTCCAAGATCCACCCACCTTGAGATCCAGAAATCGCACCACGGTGTTGACACACAGTCCTTGCAGCAGCAGCGTGGCCCCTGTAAGACAGCAGGCGAGTCACTCTCCATTCCTGCTGGCTCCATCGGGGGCAGCTCCCCAGATGGAGAGGAGCAAAGGGTGTCCCCTGCTAGCCAGGGTTCATGCCAAATATGAGTCACCCCACGCCTGTGTCAGGTTTGAAACATGGCAGCTGCGGAGTCTGGCCGCAGACCCCTTGCTCAGTGGCACATGGGGGTCCTCCTAAGCCAGCTGGCTGCGGGCACTGAAGTTTTTTTCATTACAAAGAGAAACTGCTCACTGGTCCCTGGTTTCCAGAGGGAATGCTGCCGCCTGCTTTGACTACAGTGAAGGGGAGACCTCACAAAGAAGAAATTAGGCGGGCCACCGAGCACCAAGGCGTGGGGTACTGAGCGGCAGGGCAAACAAGCCGAGGGAGGCTGACCCCTGCCCGCCCTCCGAAGCTGAGGTCCATCGTTGCCCACCCTCGTCGCTCAGCATGCAGTCACTCAGGACCAGTTCCTTCAGCAGCGCCTCCTTCTGCAGCAGCTTGCCCAGAGCCCTGCAGGTGTCCAGCGTCAGGCTCTGTGTGGCCAGGTCCAGCCGGCCCCGCAGCAGCCCGTGCAGCTGCTGCAGGACGGTCTCCTGGGGCTCGGCCCCACTCTCCTTGCACAGGCGGCTGTAGGCGCGCTGGAACTCCTCCATGAGCGAAACGCTGGCGGGCCTTCAGGCTGCCAGACAGGCCTCACCAGGAGCGGGCGGGGCGGGGAGGCTGGGGAAGGGGGCTGCCGGCTCCTGCTGGCTGGAGCCTCCCCCTGGGGCCTACGGAGAGCCCCCGACAGCTCAGGGGGGCACGAAGACCCGAAGCTCTCAGCAGCCAAGCAATGAGGAGCAAACAGTCGGTTCAACAGGCAGGAGGCCCCAAGAGGGCGGGGGCGGGTGATTCTCGGGGATAGGGGGGAACTGCTGAAGCCGGGGACCCGGGAGGAGGATGCCCTCGGGGGCGGGGCCTCTAGCGGAGAGCCCGCTCCCGCCCCAAGCCCCAGGCCTCGCGCCTAGGACGCCCCACTCCCTCGCCGCGGGGCGTTCGCGTCCGCCGTGCACCTCGGTATCCAGGAAGAGCAGGGCGCGGCGGGAAGGCCTGGCGGAAACTACGACCCCCAGGACGCTTTGCGGGGGCGGTACGCTTGCCTAGGACCAATTAGGGCGAAGGAGCGGGCGCGCGCCTCAGTCCCATTGGCTGGAGACTCAGCGGCGGAGCTCCAGAAGGCGCGCTCTGGGTCGATTGGTTGTCGGTGTGGGGGCGGGGCCTCTGAGAACTCGCGACTTGGAGGCAATCATGGAGGAAAGCGGCGCGGGCTTCCGGAAGGTGAACGAGGGACTGCGGGGCGGGACCGGCTAGGGGCGCGGGGCGAGGCCGCTGGGGCTCCGGCAGGGCGCTGGGAACGAGCGCGGAGTCCGGCCTCCTGCGTGAGCCAAGTGCGGACCCTGAGCCAGTCCCCGCCCTGCCGGCCGGTGCTTTCTAGGGTCGGCCCTGTCCCAGAATCCCGCCACGGCCACCATCCGGCCGTCTCCGTGACCCGAGTGGGTGGGTAGCTAGGCCGGCAGGCTCCGCTCCCAAACCCTTCAGGCTGTGAGTGGTCTCACAGTCTCACTTTGTTGCTCGGCCCTAAGGTTAGGAAGCACTGAGCCCTTGATATCAGCCCTTTGGGTACCTGGGTAGGAGGAAGGGTCTCAGCCCCTCGCGAGGACTTCCTTGTCCAGCGAGTCCCTGGAGGGGTTTTTTTCCCTCTTTATCACCCAGGATCGTCACTTTGCCCAGGCCTAGGAGTTAATGTGTCAACGGGGAAATCACTGAGGCTGGGTCACTGACAGGCGGGGCTCTGAAAGCCCCCCACCTCCCTGCACTGTAATAGCTGCAGAGGGGACCTTTGGACTGGGCCTGCTTCTTGGGATCCTGGGCAGCTCTGGAGTCCTAGCCCCGAGGACTCAGGCCGGAGCTGGGGTTGCTGTCACTACCCATGAGCAGGCCTGTCCCAGGCAAGAGTCACCGGGGGTGGAGTGGGGGTGGTGGTGCCTCCGCAGAGTGGGACAAAGGCTGACCGAATCCCAGATCCCATGCTGCCTCTGCAAGCTTAGAGACTCTCCTCTCCCACCTGGTGCTGGCTGCTTTAGTTGTCACGGTAACCCGGTGCAGCGGCTGCTCCCCAGGTGGCAGCCTGGCTCTTTTAGCTCTTCCCTGGGGTCTGGAGGCTAGTGGGGCAGCAGAGCCTTCGGGGCTTTCCTGGTAGGACCAGCAGGTGGCGCCAAGCTCGCGCGCTCACTGTGGGAGGGTAAGGCCGCTGCCACGCTGCTGCAGGTACTGGCTGCTGCAAGCTCTTACCCTCCTGAGCCCTGGCCCGCCCAAGCTCTGCTCCCTGTCACGCACCTCTGGTCTCCAGCTTTGCTCAGCCACCTCCGTGGTCGAGGCTGGAGGCCCGGTGGGTCCCAGCACACCACCTCATCCTGGGCTCCCCCTGCTGCTGTCCTCTCGGCCCCTGGCTCACAGCCTCTCCCAGCGGGCCACCACCCTTGGCAGCCTTCCTCGGCCCTCCCAGGTCCTCCTCGCCAGCATCAGCCATCTCAGGCCTAGCTGCCCACTGGCTGCTCTACCTGGGCTCCTTGTGTGTGTCCCTCGTGAAAAATGTCCCAAGCTGAGCTCCTGAGTTGCTGGTCCCCAGAATCCACCTCCTCTTGCTGGCACCATCCTCTGGGGCTCAAGCTCCCCTTTGAGAAGACTGGGCCTGGACCTGCACTTGTCCCGTCCTTGCTGTTCAGGGAGTCCTGCTGGTAGCCTGAGCTCTGTCCCTGACCTTGACTGCCCAGCTCAAGGCTCCTCTGGTGCCCTTGTCCGTCAGTGTTGGTGTGGACAGAGTGTGAAGGGCCCGCGGCACGGGGAGCACCTCGTTCCTGGGCCTGGAGCGTGGGACTGCTCTAGTCCCGCTGGGAGCCTCACAGCAGGCTGTCTGTCTCCCCACTGCCCAGTCCCCGGCCCCAGGAGAGGCCCCGCGGACAGAGCACTTCCAGTGGAAATTACCGGCCTGTCCCATCCAGGACTCAAAGCCTGAAGGGCTGGGGACGGGGGGGGGGGGGGGGGGGGGGGGGGGGGGGGGGGGGGGGCAGCGACCCACCGACACCCGCTCTGTCCCGCAGGGGCTGGTGAGCAAGCTGCTGCACCTGCACTTTAAGGATGGCAAGACCAAAGGTGTGTGGACGGGAGGCTGGGGGGCCTGGGGGCAGCTCTGCGGCGGCCAGGAAGCCCAGGAGCCAGGTCAGAAGTGCCGGGGACAGAAGCGGGGAGGCAGAGAGGGCGTGTCGTGACCCGCTCCCTCATTCGTCTTGCAGTCAGCGGGGATGCGCTGCAGCTCATGGCCGAGCTGCTGAAGATCTTCGTTGTGGGTGAGCGGGGGGCTGGGGGGCTGGGGGTCCCGTCCTGCCGGTCCAGACCAACCCGATCCCTCTACGTTTTGTCTTGATGGGGAAACCAAGGCACAGCCCCGCCTCCGCACAAACACCCAAGCTCTGTGTCCCTGGAAAGCTGTTTCCGGCCCTGGCCTCAGTCTGCTGAGCTGTCAGCTGGCACGGGGTGGGGGAGCAGCTGGGCCGAAGCCCAGGGGCTTGGGGTTCAAGCCCCCCCAACCCTTTCTGTTCTCCTGTGTCCCACAGAAGCGGCCATCCGCAGCGTCCGGCAGGCCCAGGCAGAGGACCTGGCCTGCGTGGACGTGGAGCAGCTGGAGAAGGCGCTGCCCCAGCTGGTAGGTGCGCCTCCAGGAACTGGGCCTGGTCTGGGCGGCGTGGGGGCTGGGCTGGCCGTGCCCACAGGCTCTGAGCACGTCTCCCCACCCCCAACAGCTTCTGGACTTCTAAGGCTTTCCACCCTCACTGTGGCTGCCTGCCCTAGTCACGGCCAAGCCTGTGTCGTGTGCTGTGGCTTCTACCTTCGACAGGACAGGAGCCGCTGGCCCCCAGATCCTCCTCAGCTCTGGGGACAGGCCAGCGTCCCAGCAAACCACCACTCCCCATGTCATCCTCTGCCTGCTGCCAACGGCCTGGACGCAGCGGATGGGGGCCTGAGTGGGAACTGGGCCCACAGGGCTGGTGCCTCCCGGGAGCGCCAAGTGCCCACCTGGGCAGCAGAAGCACCTGCAGGAGGAGCGGGACCCGCCGCCAGGCAAGCCGTCCAAGCGTCCTCCACACGCGCGCACAGGAATCGTGAAGTTCTGCCACCAGCGTCAAAGCTGGCACATCACCTACTGGCCACGTGCCACTCCCCCGAGAGGATGTTTCCCCGAGCTGCGCATCTGTCCTCAGAACGGCGTCAATAAACCAGAGGCACCGCTCTAGGCACAGCCTGTTGCCGTTAATCACCCAGAGCCAAGCTGCTCCACAGCCAGGAGAGGGCAGGTAACGCACAGCGGGGGGCGCCGTGCATGTGTGGCTGCTGCCTGGGACCCCGCCGGCACCACGGCCACGGGGGTCACACCGTGGGAAGGGAGGCCACTGGCTTGGGCCCGCCAGGAGCCCGGTAGGGAGGCCTGGCCGCCCCCGGGGGCTCACTCTGCCTGCCCGGGGCCTAGTCTCCCCGCAGCGCCCACCTCCCACTGATCCCGAAAGCTGCTCAGAGGCCAGTCGGGACCCGCAGGGTTGGGGGACCTGGCCCACCGGGGAGGGCCCCTGCCGCCGCGGGCACCCGGAAGCCCTCCCTCCAGCCCCGGCTCTCCACCTCTGTCTCCCCCTTCCCCGGGGAGTCTCGGGGCTTCAAAGCTCTGGGCGCATGTGGAAGTAATTAGACCTGAGGGGAGAGGCCGGTGACAAGTGCCAGCGCCCATGCCCCACAGCCACTTTGAAGTGCGCTCAGAAGTGGGGCAGGCGGGGCACCGGGGAACCCCAGGCCAGCCCTGCCCGCTGTCCGCGCCCTCCTGGCAGCAGACAAGGGGTGCCTGGGGACTTTCTCAGAGGAGGGCGGCCAGCCCCGCCCACTAGGTAAAGCCCGGGACCCTGTGCCCTTGGCACGGCCTTCCAGCCCGGCTGTGGACCAGCTGACCCCAGGGTCCTTTCCCGGAAAGACGACAGGAGGGCCTGGGGGGAAGCTCGCGTCTTTATTCCCGCTTGGTGGGCAGGGTCCTGTGGCCGGTGGTGTGGGCGCCTCCAGGCTGGCGGCTCTCACCTCTTGGCAGCTGCGGCGCAGAAGCACAGGGTGACTCTGCGGCCCGGGCCCCCGCCCGCCCTGGGCCCCACCCGCCCGGCGGCCTCCCCGGTACCTGGCAGCTTCAGCCACTTGGGCACCTTGCCTGGGTCCCTCTTCGTGGGCTGGGCCACCCCGGGGCTGGGCCTGGGGAGACCTGCTGCCCCGTCCTCAGAGGCTGGCTCCCGCTCCAGGGGCGCGGGGTCAGGGGCCGGCAGCGGGGACGGGGTCTCGGCGGCCCTGGACATGCACCTGAGGATGAAGGCCAAGGTGCAGGATAGCAGGCACTGGGCCCGCCCTACCCCTCTGCGGTCACTCACCTGGCCACCCGCACGTCAGCAGCAGACGGGGACACGGTGTGTTCCAGCAGCCTGGGCTCCAGGTACACGCCTGCAGGAGACCCAGTCTCACCTCCGGCCACAGGGGAGGGACCTGACCGGGCAGGTGGCTGTCCCAGTCTGAAGGGGGAGTATGGGGGCGTCGGGGCCACCGGCCTCCCCCCCAGACCCGTCAGAGGAGTAGACATCTGGGCCCAGAGCCACTGGCAGCGGGCAGAGAGAGAGGCCACCCACCTGTTGGCTCCTCGGGTCCAAAATGCACAAGGGCAGCGGGGAAGAGGCTGGCCTGAGAGGGGAACAGAGGGGCGCTCAGGGGCCACGACACCGCACCCACGACGCACCCCCTGCCCGGCTTTCCTGGCCGGCCGGGGCATCAGACCACAGGGTCCTGCCAGGACCCAGCTCCAGCCCCAGCCGGACAGGCACCTGTGTGCTCCGGGCTTTCTGCCCCCAGTTCCTGGGGGACCAACTGATCCCCTGAAGGACGAACTAGGCCTGGAAGCCCCCGCCGCCAGCAGAGGCTGCAGGGGGGTCTCTGTTCGGGGTCTGACCACACCCCCCACTCCCACTGGTGTGGGACTGGATGCTTCCTGGGCATGGGGCCGGACTGCGGGCAGAACCGGGCCGCAGCAGAGGAGGGCGAGCCCCTGCGCCGTAACCTGCCTCCTCTTCCGCCTCTGCACCCGAAGACGGTCACGGCCGAAACCCCAAAACAGACCCAAGGCAGCAGCAAGGCCACTGCCTGAGGCTCTGTGTCCCTGGTCCTTGGCGGAAGGCCCACATTTGCCAGCTGAGTGTGTCCCCCTCTGTTCTCAGCTCCGAGCTCTTAGAGCTGTGATGGGGGCTTAAGAGGGAGTTTCAAAGGCTGGACTCAGGAGCTCGCAGCCGAGGCTGAGGGCACAGAGGTCGGCGGAGCACACTCAAGCCCCGTGAGGCCGCGGGGAAGCCTGGTGCAGACGCACATGGCCTGCGGGCTCGCAGGCGCTGCCCCAGGGCCTTGGAAGCCGGCCACGCCAGACCCCGGCCCGGCCCGCCCGCCAGGCACTGCGCCCACCGGTCCTGCCGGGCCACCTCGGGGCTGTAGCGCTCGAAGCCTTGAAGGAAACCCGGCCTCCCCGACCCCCCTCAGCGCCTGCTGGAAGCCATTCCTGCCGGCCGCGTCTCGGGGGTCCCAGGGGACCAGGGGTGAGGGGGCAGCACGGTGACCACCAGGAAGGAAGGTCGCCCCTCTGCTCAGGCTGACAGGGCGGTCTTCAGGGCCCCCCGAGGGCGAGGCCGGGGCCCTGGGCCGGGCAGCAGGTCTGAGGTGGGGGCGCGGGCGGCTTTGTGTCCACACGCAGCCCCCATGTCCGCCCGTCCGCAAACCTCTGCCTCTCCCAGCAAGGAGCCGCTCCTGCTCCAGCAGCCAAAGGGGCAGCTGGGCTGCCGTCCCCACACCCACCCTGAGCTGTCACTCCAGGGGGTGCGGGCCTGGCCCCCGGCAGCCTCCAGGGCGGCCAGAAGGCAGCCCTGCCAGGGACATGAAAGCCGGCAGCCTCCGCGCCGCTGGCCCACCCCAAGCCCCGCCAGCTCTCTGATCGCGGGCAGCCGGGGACACCACCCTAAGCGGGTGAGCTGACGGACGAAAGGAGACGGCTGCTGGTAGCGGGGGCGCAGTGTCACCAGGAATCAGGCCACGTGGCAGGACAGGCAGCACCCGGGGCTCCTAACCGGAGGGGCATGCCGGACGCAGGCCTCCCCCATCCCAGAGCATCTTCCAAATTCAGTGCTTATCAACAGGCTGGCCAGCCAGCGAGCGAGCGCGAGGAGGGCGGGCGGGACGGGGGAGCCCCGTGCCTCTGGGGCTCCCGGGGGCTGAGAAGGGGGGCGGGGGGAGCACCCTGCTCCCGGCAACCTTGACCCCTCCTTTCCTTGGTGGGCTTCCAGCCTCTGTGCCGGTCGGTCTGGCCCCAATCCCCGACGGTGGCAGCCCCGGGCAGCACGGAGGCCCCCTGCCCCAACTCGGATCTGCAGGGCCTGCTGGCCACTTGACAAAGGCCAGCCTCTGTTCCTAATTAAAATATCTGAAGAGACTTTGAAGAGGAAACCATTAGGCTGGAGGGCTGGGGAGGCCCTGGGCTGCTCTCGGGGTGAAGGCACGGGACATTCCTTCTGGCTCTGGACGCAGCCCAGCAGGGCAGCCGAGCAGGGTCGCTGCTCCCCACCCTGGGAGCTCCGGGGGCCCAGCCAGCAGGGAGGGCCTGGCGCGTGCGGCGTTCCCAGCAGAGGCCACGGGGTCGGGAAAAAGGCCTGGCCGCAGCCCCTCCAAGCTGGGGCCAAACCTGCCCAGCGGCTGGCACCCCGCCCTCCCCGGGGATCTGGCCACCTGCGGCTGCGGCCTCCGACCCCCGACCCTTCAGGGCTCCCTGACCCCAGCAACCAGCCCCTCTCACCCAGACCTGGCTCAGTCCTGGCAGGGCGGTGGCCGCAAAGCCCCAAACCGACCTCAGAGGCTCCCTCCAGGCCCGCCCGCCCAGGTCCCGGGCCTCTGCCGTTCCGGGCTGGGCCCCAGCAGCGCCCTCCCCGCCGCCCCGCCGCCAGGCTGGTACCTGGAAGAGGGTCAGCGTGTGGTCGTCCAGGACGGTCTTGGGTGGAGCAACGACTGCGGAGAGGTGGCTGTCGTGTTGGCGAAGCGCCCTGGCCCTCTGCCCACCCGCGAGCAGGAGGCCCGTGGCCACAGCTGGCGGCTGCTGAAGCGGCCCTCCGCTCACAGCGCCCTCCGCCCCGCTCGGCGCCTTGTGCGGCCCCAGCCCCAGCCCCACGGCCCCTGGGCCAGCGGGGGGCACCCCCTCCCGCCCCCGCGCCCCCAGCCCGCGCCGCGATGCCGTTCCCGCAGGAGCAGCTGCAGCCCCTACTCACACAGGTGGAACGGCAGCTCGGGGTTGCTCAGGTGGCTCCTCACGAAGTCCCGCAGGTCCCCCACTGCGGGAGGAAGGGCAGGTGGCCGGGGCCCGGAGGCAGACCCGCTCCCGCGCCGGCCCCTCTGCGACCGCCTGGCCCAGCCTCTGCAGACCAGCCGCTCTACCTCAGGCCAAATCCGAGCTCCGAGGACAGGAGTCCAAGCTGGTTCCTTCCGCGGTGCCCCCGCGGTCTGGCCAGTGGGACGGTGCCAGCCTGGGACCCCATCTGCTGCGGGGGTGGCCCTCCCCTGGCCTCTCAGCCTGCCCACCACCCAGCCGGCGCTCGGCCCTGGGTACCGAGGACCTCGAGGGCCCGTCTGCTACCCCGCCCCGTAGCCTTGGGTCCAGGTCCCTGAGGATCCCACTCAGGACCCGTGGCACTGCTGCCTTCTCCCCAGGCGAGCTGTCGCCCCGAGCCAGTGACCCGACTGCGGGTGCTGGGGAGTCCCGGGCCCACCTCCGGGCACCCTGTCCCACCCGTGCCCAGAACCACTCAGCTGGCCTGCCAAGCACTTGGTGTGAGTCGGGCCTCCAGCCCGCACCTGCCGCCTGCCCCGCAGAGACGCCGACACCCGGCAAACGTCCATCCCGAGGCCGGTCCCGCAGCCCCGAGGGAGGAGGCCTGGAGGGGGTCCCGGGGCCGGCACCCGCCCAGATGCCCGCGGGCTGCTCACCCGTCTCGCTGGGGCGGAAGGAGCCCTGCAGGATGTGGCGGTCAGGAAATAGGACCCTCAGGACCACCTGGACGGGACAAGCCGGCCGGTTAGCAGGGCGGCCGGAGCCCGGGCCGGCTCCCCCGCCCAGCCGCCCCCGCTCCGGCCACGGGCTGGAGCACTCAGACCCCCGGCCGCCCCCCGCTCCGGCCACGGGCTGGACCAGTCAGACCCCCGGCCGCCCCCGCTCCGGCCACGGGCTGGAGCACTCAGACCCCTGGCCGCCCCCGCTCCGGCCACGGGCTGGAGCACTCAGACCCCCGGCTGCACTTGTGAAAACACCAGCGTTTCTCATCTGAGGTGGGGCTGGCCGGCTCACTGGTGACCAGCAACCACGCAGGCCTGTGCGGAAGCGGGGCCGGGGGCTGGCGCGGGCCCCACCTGTACCTTAGGGTAACGCTGCAGCTTCTCCTCCGTCTGGGCCTCCCTGAGCGCTCTGGTCACCAGGGGTGCTTCTTCCAGGCGCTTCCTGGCGGTGGGGGGGAAGGTCCCAGGTCTCCCCAGCTGGAGTAGAGCCCCCACACCAGCCGGACCCTGGGCCTCCCCCGCCCCCTCGGACTCAGTGAGCTGCCCCCGCGCCCCCGGGGCCGGACAGGACCGGAGCCCCCGCCCGCGCCCCACGCCGCCGAGGTGCTGCCCGGGGCCTGGTGCCGGGGACCCAGCATGGGCTCCGGGGGCCCCGGAGAGCACACCCACCGCTCACTCCTGAGCTGGGCCAGGCGCCTCCGGACGTCGTCCACGGTCACCTCAAAGAACTCGTCGGGCAGCTCTGCGGGCCAGGCCTGGAGCAGCACCTCCAGGTCAGGGTGGCACACCATGGGCTCACGGTCCAGCGGCTGGGCAGACAGAGGGCTCGGCTGGCACAGGGCTCGGGACGGGCCCCGGCTCCCACCCCACGGCCAAGGGCAGGGCTCCGGGAACGGATCCCCTCCTCCACGCCTGCCCGTCCCCCAAGGCCGCTGCCGAGACCCTCCCTCAGCGAGGGCGCACGACCCTGGGTCTGGGTTCAGCTGGGCCAGCTGGCACCCTGTGGCACCCACACTGCTGGGAGGACCCCAGCAGCCTCTCCGTTTGCTGCCTGTCTCCACAGGGGCTCCCCACGAGCTTGCTACCAGCGTCCTCTGGAGCAGAGCAGCAGGGCCCTGGTCAAGGCCACGTCAGGGAGGGGCAGCCAAGCAACAGCCCCTGGATTAAGGGTTTGGCAAAAAGCCGCCAGCAGCTGGTCCCGCAGCCAGGCTGAACCCCTCCCCGCCCCAGGGGAGTGGGCCGAGCCCGCCCTGCCCTCTGCCCACCTCGTGGACACACAAAGGGACAGCAACACTCCTAATCGGCAGGAATGGCGACAGAAATTACAAGGCAGGGCCTGCTCTGCTCACAGTACCTCCGGGTGGGTAACTGCTGCGAGTTTAGCTCAAAGACTGGGGGGGGGGGACCTGGCGGCACTGAGGCCGCCCGTGGAGCTGGGCCCACAGCAGGTCCCCCCCGCCCTCGGCATGCTCCCACCCGCTCCCCTCCGCCGCCAGCCTCAGCACGGGGCCCTTGCCTCCCGCCTCTCCACGCCCGGGGCCGGGTTCTGACCAGCACATCCTGCAGTCCGGGCCACAGCCCACCCACTCCACAGGCCAGACTCTCGGATTTGGGGAGGGCCAGGCCCAGGCTGGCCACGGGCGGACGCTGCCCAGGGCCCCTGCCAGGTGTCCCAGGGTCCCCCAACCACAGCCAGGGCCTGGACCGCCCAGGCCGGCAGGTCTCCACTGTCCCCGAGTGTACAGTCGCACCGCGCCTCGTGATAAGAGGAGGTGGGCTCTCACCAGGAAGCCCCTCTGGTCTCGGGGCACTGGGGCAGGGTGGCCAGGGAGGGCTGGCAGAGGCCCTGGGCAGCAGGGCCCGTAGGTGGCTGACCAAGGCCCCTAGGGCCTGTCCCCTCAAAGCCACAACCCTCCTGCAGCCTGCAGGCAGTCCACGCCAGAGCTTTTTATAACAAGATGCCAGGCGCCAGCCTGCCCCCCACAGCCACGGCGCCTGCATTCCAGAAGGGCCGAGTGTGCGCCTGGGCCCCTGGGGGAGGGCGAGGGCGGACATGGATGCGCCCAAGCCGGGCACGGCCGTGCTTGCGAGCACCAGGCCCCAGTGTGCTCGAGCACGAAGCCCACGGGGGCCGCCTGGCCTGGTCCCACTCTCGGAGGACCCGAGCCCCCGAGCCCCACAGCTGCCATTACGTCCTGGCCCCCGCGGGCCCCGCCCCACCGGAACAGCGGACAGGCGGGCGGGACGTGACACCCAGGGGGCCTCCAACCCTCCACGTCGCCCTGCCCGCAGAGACACCGCGCCTGAGAGGAGAGCGGGGTGGGGGAGCAGGAGGAGGTGGGGGGCCCCTCCCGGGGAGGCCGAGCCCCAGCCCCTCACGGCTGGGCCCTGGGGTGCAGTCCCTGCGCCCAGCTCCTGTCCTCGGCGGGTTTATGCTTCTGCATGGAGGGCAGAGGTCTACGAGAACGCACAGGCCAATGCCAGAGGCCCTGCGCCCTCGCCATGGCCGGGTCCCGAGCACTGGCTGGGCCGCGGCTCCGCGGGAGGGGCCGGGGCTCCGAGATGAACCCCCCCCCCGCTGGCGCCAGGGATGGGGTGGGGTGGCTGGCCTGGAACCTTCCCAGCCCCACCTGCACGTCAGCGCCTCCAGAGGCTTCCAGGGAGACACCAGGCCCGGGTCATCCCACCCAAGCAGCAGGTTTCGCATCACGGGCTCACTGCCTGGCTCCTGAAAACTGTCACCGTCCAGACAGCTCCCGCGTGGCCTGGATGACACTGGTGAGGGGCCCAGAGGGCGCCTGGGAGGGCCGGGAGCACCCTCTGTGGGTGACGTTCGGAGGAGGCCCCGGCTGACGGCCGGAGGCCGGACAGAGGCCGCGCTGACACCTGGGCCACTCAGAGGCGGGGTCTAGCGCCCAGCTGACCACTGCGATGGCCACTGGTGCCTCCATTAGGAGCCCCTGCCACCAGGACGGGCCCCTGGAGGGAGTGCCGAGGGAAGAAAGCACGAGAGCCTGTCCACCCTCGGCCTTGCGCCGGGTCCGCGTGGCCCAGGCGCAGCCAGGACCGGGCCTGGAAGGGACGAGGGGACCGGGCCCTGGGCTGAGACGTGGGCCTGACACGTCCCCAGCAGTCGGCGGACACGCTCCGGGGAGGCCCACAAGTGGCCGAGGGCCCACTTGGGCACACAGCGGTCCCCTCGTGTCAGAGGCAGGCTTGCTGCCACCGAGGTCTCATTTTCTTGATGGTGATTTTCCAGGACGTTGATGACACACGGAGGAAAAATGTGAGAACTCTGGAAGAGACCTCAACCCCATTTTCCAGCTTCCCTGCGAGGACTCTCTTTTCCTCGCTCCCTCCCTCCAGCCTCCCTCTCAGGCCGCCTTCTGACAGGGCTGAGGCTTGGCGCCAAGCCATCACCAGGCCGGAGGGCCGGCGGCGCTGCCACTCGTCACTCGCCACCGCCCTCTGCAGGGAGCGGCGCGCCAGTGCGAGGCTGGGCCTGCCCCGGGCCCCTGGCTGGTGGGTCTCCCTTCACGCAGGGCGGGCAGGAGGCAGCCCCCAGGGGAAGGCGCGCCCGGCTCAGCAAGCCCGGCCCGGGGCCAACCCGCAGAGGAGCCCCTAGCCTGCTGGCCAGGCACCCCGCGGTGCCCACACGCGGGCGGCCCAGGCCCGGCTGAGACAGCAGGGCAGACAGCGGCAGGGCACGCGCCGTCACCAGGCCCCTGGAGCCTTCCGAGCTGCTGAGCCGCCTGCCAATAAACCTCGGTGGGCGTCCCGGCCAAGGCCAAGGCCGAGATCGGGGGACGTCCACCAGTACCCACGGGGAGGGCCGTGCTCACACCACGCCCTCGGCCCGCATGCGGCCACGTCACGGGAGGCACCACGGGCCCGGAGGAGGGCGGCGGCCGGCCAGGGGCACGGCTCTTGGGGCCACCCCCGGCCCCGGCCCTCGGAACCTGCCGGTAAGCGGGGGCAGCATGGCCACAGGCGAGCCGACACCTGCCCAGAGACGGGGTGCGCGGTGCCGAGCAGGCCCCCGGGGCCGGGGCCGCCCGGGAGGGTGAGGGGCAGGCAGGGGAGACCGTGGTCAGCCCGCCCTGCCCAGGGGGTCGGGGCCTTTGATGGCGAACCCCCGTGCCAGCTGCATGGGGGACGCCTGCTGGGACCACGGCCGGCAGCACAAAGAGCTGCAGGGCGGCCCCCAGGCCAACGGAAGGACTTCAAAGGACAGGCCCGGGCCTCCAGGCAGCCCCAGCCTCCCCGGCACCGGCTCTGTGGTAAAACTACCTCCTAACAACGAGTGTTTCGACATCAAAGGCAGGAGCCGCCCGCGTCTGTAAACCATCCTGGGCCTCAGCCGAGGACTGGCCTGTATTTCATCCTGTCTCTTCTGACTCTTCATTCAAAGCCCAAACCACACACAGGCACAACACGAACGGGAAACCTGGAAACTCTTTTGATTACCAAAGCGTACCTTTGAAGTTCCCCAAAGTCCCGTTTGGTTCCTTCTCCCCTCCCCCAGGGCTTGAGGGGACACGAAGCAGACACCATGTGGCCAGCCGGGCCTCCACGAGCGCGGCTGTCAGCGTGACAGGGGCGAGGGGCGGGCGGGCGCTCCACTGTCAGCCAGCTGCTGGGGCTCCCAGATCAAAGACAAGCGCTGCTGGCGGCCAGGCGGCCCCTCGCCGGGACCCCTCCTTCCTGGGCCCCTGGGGTCAGTGCTCGGGGTGCCCGGACGGCAACTGCCTCCCGGCCGGCACCAGTCCAGGCCACTCCCCATGTGGCGGCGGGCACCAGAGGTTCCCAGAACACGTGAGGGCCACGGCCTTCAGGGAGGGCGGAGGGGCCAGCTCTGGCACTGGCTTCTGACCCCGAAAGAAGAGGCCTGCAGGGAGCCGGGCCCCCAGCCCCGGCTCGCCTCAACCACAAGCGTCTGCTTTCGCCTGCTGGTTCGGGCCCAGGGGACGAGGCCGTGACACTGGGGGCTTCACGCTAGTTTCTAACGCAGCGGGAACATCGGCGCAGAAGCCGCTGGGGTCCCCGGAGAGCCGGCGCGGCTCCACAGCGCCTCCCAGGACAGACGTCCACAGGGCCTGGCACTGGCCCAGCCCCACCCGCTCGGCAAGGGTACAGGGTGGTCCCGGGAGCGGGAGGAGCCCCTCTGCCGACGCTGAGCCTGCCCCACCCACGGGAGCCCCCAGCCTTCCCCAGGTGTGCGACCTGGAAGCAAGGGTGAGGACGGGCTCCAGCGCTCAGATGCAAGTTGACCGCCACTAGCAGGGTCGGTTAACACGCCACCAAAACTGGACTCTGCCTGGCAAGCGAGGGCGGCCCGATGGGGGAACCTACTCGAGACCTCACCCCACAAACAAACGGCAGGAGAAAGGAGGCCCAGAATTATCTCAGCACGGAAAACACAGTTCGTAAAGCTCCACGCGCACTTACGCAAAAGAAAACCGCTCAGAGGATGAGGGCCAGACCCCCTCCGCCGGGTAAAGGCTCCTCACGGCGCGCGCCATCCTCACCGACAAGCGGGGTCACGCTCCGTTAAGACCAAGGTGGAGACGAGGACGCCCCCTACATTTGCTGCTATTCAATGACCACCGCAACACGGCGACGACAATGACAACAGAAGACACACGAGAGAAGGAAGGATGTCAGGGAAAAGGGTAAGGCTGATGTTATCTGCCGAGGCGCCAACTCGGCCGGGAAGCACTGCGGCAGGTGAGCGAGGCTGCCCGGTGTGGAAGCCGGCGGATGTGGGGTCAAAGCCTCACCAGCCACACTCCACGGGCCCCCTCCAGCGGTGGGGGTGCTGCAGCGGCTCTCCGTCACCCGGAAAGGTGACCTGTACAAAGGGGGTCACTCTTAGGACTTCCTGCCGCGGCACAACGGGTTAAGATTCCAACTACGGGAGTTCCCGTCGTGGCTCAGCAGTTAACGAACCCGACTAGGAACTATGAGGATGTGGGTTCGGGCCCTGGCCTCGCTCAGTGGGTTAAGGATCCGACATCGCCATGAGCTGTGGTGTAGGTCGCAGACTCTGCTGGGATCTGCACTGCTGTGGCTGTGGTGTAGACCGGCAGCTGTAGCTCCGATTAGACCCCTAGCCTGGGAATCTCCATGTGCCGGCGTGCAGCCCTAGAAAAGGAAAAAAAAAAACGAATCCAACTATGGCCGCTCGTGTCATGGTGAAAAGCAGGTTCAACTCCCAGCCCAGCACAGTGGGTTAACGGATCTGGTGTTGCTGCAGTTGCGACACAAGTCACCTCGGTGGCTCAGATTCATTCAGTCCCGGCCAGGGGGCTTCCATACGCGGAGGGAACAACCACAAAATAAAAACAAACAAAGGAGGTTTCTTTCGGCAGCAGCATCCTTCTCACCACCAGGTAAACCTTCGGCGGTCCCCGAGGGGGCACAGGTGACAAGGTGGGGCGGAGCTGGCCGGCGGGAAGGGCAGGGCAGGGTGCGTGCGGGCGGGAAGGCACCCCCACACCTGAGGGCCGCAGGGGCCCTGCAGGGGATGTCGCGCTGGCCCCACCGCCAGCTCTCAACTGGGAAAGGCTCCTCCAGCCACTCGCCTGGGACCCGGGGATCCAGCACGCGCTTTTGCTGATGGCGGGCCGGGAGCGCTGCTGAGGGAGCAGTCCCATGGAGGGACCCAGGGGTGCCCGCGGGAGCCCCGCCCTGCGACCCACGAAAGCCCAGAGGCGCGCCGAGCGGAAGATCCCGTGCCTGTCCTCTCTCTCGGGATCTCGGACGTGCCTGGGGGTCCCCTTGCGCGGGTGGAGAGAGCCAGGGACGGGGGCGGGCGCCACGTGGGGACGGTGTGAGGCTCAGGGACAGCTGGAGCCAATGGTGCTCAAAGGCGGGCTCGGCACAGACAGGACAGAACTGGCCAGCGCCGCCCGGGGTGGCATCTCGGCACCTGTTGTGCCGACCAAGCCCCTCACAGACGGGAAGGGCCCGGGCCGCTTCATCTCTGCTCAGCTGGGCCGCACGCCCTCCTCAGCCGTGGCCACGCATCCACGCCAAACAAGTCCCCACCAGACGCCCAAGGCCCCGCGGGGCTTGTGAAGAGGGAGCCAACTCGCCCTGCCTGCCCACTGGGAGCACGGCCAGCAGTGGCCGTGCGGGAGCCGGGGGGGGGGGCGCCTGGCTCAGGAGGAAACGTGGCCAGACCACTTTCACATCCAAAGCTGGTCAAAACCACCAGCCCAGCTCCGGGAGCGATGGCTCCGGGCTGTGACGCGGCCACGGGGACACACAGGTGCGTCAACACCCATCAGACCACACACCCAGGACCATGCTCCGGAAAGCTGACTGCAGACGGAACGAGGGCAAAGACCACTTCCCCAAGAAGAAGAAAGGCGCCCGGTGACCACGCTGTACCCGTGGAGGTCAGGTGCGGCCAGCAGAAAGGACCTCGGAGCCCGGCCCGCCCCTTACCGGCTCCCGCTCCCGCTGGGGCTCCTGGCCAGGCCGCGACTTCTTTGGCTTGGAGGGGCCTGCAGGGCTGGAGAAGGACTTCGGCAGCTTGGCTGAAGACGACACCAGAGGCCTCGCAGATCCGGAGGGCCCCCCCAGCCGCTGTCCCCCGCCCGAGAAGGGAACGAAGGAGGCAGGTGCAGGCTCCTTGGCGATGGGCGTGGCCTGAGCGTCTGCCGGCTTCGGGCCGGGGCCATCCCTGAGCGCGGGCCCCGCGCTGGCCACCTCCTCCTGCTGGCTCACATCACCGTGGCTGGGCCCCGCGGAGTTCAGGGGGCTTCCCGGGCTTCTGCTCTGGGCGGCCCCGGGCTCCTGCTTGCCAGCTGGGTCACAGTGCTTCACGGCAAACCTGAGGGGGGCCGGAAAACAAGTGAGACCCCACACGGCAGCCCCACACCTGCACGCCCGTGTCCTACCCTCTGGTGACGACCAAGCCGGGCCCATCCCGAGAGCACCCCTTGCCGCCCCACCCCGCCCCAGAGGAAGCAGCGGGCCCAGGGCGCCAGGCCTGCCGGCTGCCCTGCAGAGCACGGGCCCCCACCCATCCAGTGCCAGGCCCCGGCGTGTCCAACCCCCAGGCTGCAGGCGGGAGAGGCCGCCAGGGAGGGTCTGGGCTGCCCGCGTTCCCATCCCCTCTCCTCCGAGACCCCACTCTTCTTCCCGGGGCGGGACTCCAAGGCCCCCACCTGAAGGTGGCGCTGCCCCCAGTGAGACCCAGCGACTGCAGGGTGGTGCTCTGCAAGGCGGCTCTGCCGGTCACCTGTGAGGAGGGCAAAGGACACCCCGCTGACGCCCGCTGAGCAAGCTCCCATCTGCCTCCCGCAGCCAGGGCCCCGGCCCAGCACCGGCTCCCCAGGGCCTGGCGGGCAGGGCCTGGGCCTGGGTTAGCCACATCTGGCCAGGGGACCGGCCGCCGAGGGCTGGGACCGACCACGATGGCCCTGATCCAGGCCCAGGTGCCCGAGGCTCGGCGGCCTGCCTTCCCCGGGGGAGGGTATGTCCCTAAGGCCCCTGCTCACGTCCCGGGGTCAGGAGCCTCAACTGGGATGGGAGGTGGGCGTGTCCCAGCCGCAGCGGGCGCCTCAGGGACAGTGGCCACCCCAGGCCAGGAGAGGGCATTTGGCCAGGGTCGAAACAAAAAGCCCCTGTGAGCCAGGGGACTGAGCGCCAGGAGGGTCCCCCCGTCACGGGCGGGCGAGCGGGTGGGGACGGGCAGGGCCTCAGTACCAGGCCAAGCCTGCACCATGCCGGACTCGGTTTTGAAAAAGATCAAAACACGGAGCAAAGCAAATATTTACTAAAAAGAAACCACTTTTGTGACTCTTGGGCTTTGAGAGGAACTGAGAAAACAAACAGGGCTCTGAGGGAGGCTGGGAGCAGCCCGGGCGGCCCGTGGTTGCTTCCAGCAGAGCCGGCGCTGGGCCTTTTTTCCATGAAACACATCATGCTTTCAAGGCCCAAGTCTCCCGGCCGGCGCTTTGAAGCAAGTCTGGGAGTGAATTTTCCAGGCTGGAAAGTGGGGCCGCGCGGGCGGCGGGGCACCTACCTCGTCCCTCATGTACACGCAGACCGGGCTCCCCTGACACGGCCGCTCCAGGCGCTCCCTGCGAGGACGGCGAGCAAGGCGTCACGGGCCCGTCCCCCGAGGAACACCGTCCGCCCTGGCCGTCGGCCCACAGCCTCCGAGCGCTGGGAAGACGTGGGCCAGGAGACGGGCAGCACCAGCCCCTCCCGGGCCAGCCTCGCTCAGGCCACCACCGACCGTGCCTGGGGTCGGGACAAGAACGCCCTGGGGGGGCCGAGACCTGGGCTTTTACCTGAAGCCGTCCCCTGCGTACCCTGGGAGGTGGCTGCCCAGAAGCGCAGGGAGCACTGGGCTCAGATCCACCACACGACCTCCAGGACAGAGCGGGGCAGAAGGGGCGCGGCCGGGGTTAGCCACATCTGGCCGGCAGACGGCCCACAAGGGCCAGGACCGAGCACGATGGCCCTGATCCAGGCCCAGGTGCCCGAAGCGCTGGCCGCCATTGCCCGTCGGGTACGCTAGACCCAGGCGGGAGGGAAGGGCTCCGGGGGATGCACAGCTGGAACTGCAGGAGGATGGCGACCTGCAGGTGTCCGCGCACACCAGCCTGCGCCGGCCATCAGGGTTACAGGGGCGAGGTGACCGAGCCCTGGCTTTGGATGGTTAAACTGCTGGTAGCAGGCCTGTGACAACCAAGAAGTTCATTTCTGCATTTCCTGACACGCGACTGCACAACTCGCCCCCAGATAAACGGACGACCCAGATGGGCCGGCAGGCCTCCGGACCGGTCCCAGCCCTCCCGCCAGAGCAGGACACCCGGCGCGTCCCCAGGCCACGCGGCACCACCCCAGGGCTCACACAGACCCGGCTGGACGGGAGAACCGACGGCTGAGCCGGTCATGACACCTGGCCACTAACGCGCGCCACCCGGCCCATCCCGAGACCCACAACGCTGTCCTCTACGTGCCTTCAGCAGGTCTCTCGTTTGCTATCAGTTTTTGATTCTGTGAGGCTCCCGGGGCTGAGAGACCAACCCAAAGCCTGCCCTTGGGTGCCCTTGGGGCAGATCCCCAGGCACCTCCCACTGGCTGGCACCCCGGGGAGCTCAGCCCATGCTCTCCCAGGCTTGTGCTCACAACAAAGCCGCCGTCAGCCAGAGCAACTTGGGGGCCAGCCAGGCAGGTGTGAGCCCGCACACACAGGGGCCCAGGCTCAGGAAAACGCAAGACACCAAAGTGGCCCAGAAAGGGCCCTGCCAGGCCCACAGGCCCTTCATCCCGAAGCCAAGCCAGAGGAGGAGCGAGGAAGGGGCTCCAGCAAAGCAGGGCCGGGCCAGAGGGGGGTGGGGGCGCAGGGACGCGCTGAGGCAGCGGCTGCCCGCCTGCCACATGACGAGCAGAGTGCTCTCTGCTCTCAGGGACTCTGGCTGCCAGTGCCCCTGCGGCCAGTGCGGGGGGGCGGGGCGGGGGGGGGCGCGCGTCACCCAGAGGCCGGAGGGCACACAGCACCCGGGAAGGGAAGGGAAGCCTCCGGACATCAAACGGCGGCCGGCTTTGATGTCGCGCTCCAGAGGGATCGGGTTGCGGGAGGCATCTGAGGAGAGGCCTGTAAACACACCAGGGAGGGGTGGCCGCGATCCCTTCCAGACTTTCCTGGCCAATCAGCGGCGCGCTCCCGTCTGGCGAGGACAGCGGGCCAGGGCCTTCCGGCTGCACTGGGCGCCGCCGCCACTCCCTTCAACAGACCTGACCGCCAAAGTCCCAGCCGGCCTGTTGGGGGTTTCCTGAGGACCCCAGCAGCCCTGGACCTGCCCCCCGCCCCAGCCCAGCACTGGGCCCAGAGGGATGGTGCGAAGGGGCCGGGGCGGGGGGTTCCTCCCGCCACCCAAGGCCAGCAAGCCTGCTCCCGGCACCAGGCCAGGGATCGGCGGGGCGGAGGTGCTGCTGCTGCTGCGCTCTCCTGGCCACGGCTGCAGCCGGACAGCTCCCGGCGAGGCACTGCTGTGAACTGGGGGCAAGGCCAGAATCGGGAGCCCCTTCTGTTTTTTGTCACCTGTTAGGGCCTGACCAAGTTGAACCGGTACAAACACAGAGGCCACCAGCACTAGCTTGGCACCCCAGCAACCCCGCACAAGACTGAGACGGATCAAAACTGACTCAGACGAACAGAGCTGTGACTTCGGGTTCAGACGGGCTTCTGGTGCCACACGGGGGCCCTCGGTGGCGAAGGCCACAGCCCAAGGGGCCAGGTGACTCACCCCCACCACCCGGCTGCCCAGCCCACACAACACAGATGAGAGAGGGCTGGGGGCAAGGAGGCCAAGGCCCGGCCGCAAAGCAGAGAGCCCGCAGCCAGTTCCCAGAGGAAGGCGGCGCCTGGCGCTCCTGAAGACAGCACCCTCGACGGACACCCTGGAACCTGCGCTCTGGCTGCGCCCACAAGGCCCTGGGCGCAGAAGCCCAACCACAGCCTGACCGCAGGCCGGCCCCCGCCCTCACAGGCAGCCCCTCCCTACGGCCCGCTGTGCCCCGGGGGCCACACGACCGGGAACAGGAGGGCGGCTGTCTCTCCCAGGGACGCCGGAATCAGTGAGATGAACGTGGCGGAGGGTCGGGGGTGGGGGTCGGCCACAACGCAGCGCCAGGCGCGAGGGGTGGAACCCAGCCTGGGGGCGGCCCCGGGCCCCCCCTGCAGCAGACACCCGAGAAGCAGAGGAGGACCGGCCAGCCCACACGGAGCTGGGCCCCAGGGTGGCCACCCTTCCACGCGGTGCTGAGCCTTGCAGGGCGCCCAGTGCGCAGGGAGGCCGCTCCAAGCGTGAGATGCGCCAATTTCCAAACCAACAAAGAATGTAAAGTATCTCCTTTTCCTGTTGATGACACGTCCCAAGGGTAATGTTTCCGATCTTCTGAGTCAAGTTAATTATATTCCTGAAATTAATTGCACCTGTTTCCGCTTTCCTTTGATGTGGATCTGAGAAAATGAGGACTTACTCCTGTCCCGCACGTGTGGCCCACATGCCCATCCAGGGGACAGTCAGTCGCTCGAGACGCTGGGGTCAGAGCCAGGCCACCATCCACCCAGAGCGCCACACAAACGGCCCGCCCCCGCTCACCTCCAGCAGCTCCGGCCACACCGGCACACCCGCTGCTCTTGAACCACTTCAAGTGAGAAAAACCAGCTCCCCGACGGGCCCCTCTGCGGGGACTCGGGACGCCCGGAGCTGCTGCGTGCCAGCACGGCTCCCACACCTCTTGCCTCTGGCTCGGGCTGGCGAGTCAGTGCCCCCACATCCTCAGGGCCCCGCAGGTGGGAAGCAGCCGGCTGCTCCCGCACGGCCCCGGCGCGGCCCTGCCAGCTCGCCGGGCTGCTAGCCACCACTCTGCTGCCTAGGATGCCGCAGGCGCTCCCTCATCTGGACCCAGCTTCGCCGCTGGCAACGCCAGCTTCCAAGCAAAGGCCTGGAGCTGAAGCCTAGATGAGTCCCACCTGCGGGCCTAGCAGTCCTGCCTCTAAAGCTCCCGCCCCGTTGGCGCAGGCCCCCTGCTGTGCACAAGCGACAGTGGAACACACACACAAACGCGTGCACACGCAAGCCAGGACAGCGCAGCCGCCGAAACGATGCCCGGGGGATCCTGTGAAGACATGACGGTGGCAGCACAACAGAGCAGGTGCGTCACGCCACGTGCTCAACGCCCCGTGTGAGTGAAGGCCTGACCCGCACTGCATCCGCCCCAGCCCATGTCCCTGCCCCATCACCCTGCTTCTCCCGCCGCTGTCCCCACTGCCCCCCAGTGCTGTTTCTTAACGTCTCAAGCCTAGGTACTGAGCCAGTTGGTCCCGAAAGGCTTGTGTGACCCTATGTTCCCAGCACCTCGGCCCTCCCCAAGGCGGCCCTGGACAGGGACGCAGGGCCAGGAGGGGGCGTGGCCATCCTCACAATGGGGGACCCTGGCTCCCCTGCATGGGGAACCCCGGGTCTCAGGAAGGCAGAGCCCAGACTGCCGAGTCCACGTCGGGCCTGCTCCCCCAGATCACCCTAACCCGAACCCGAACCCTAACCCGACACCCTCCCCCAGGTCACCCTAACCCTAACCCTAACCCGACACCCTAATCCTAACTCTGGGTGAGCACAGCCTGAGCAGGGCGCCTGGTGACACGGTGCCCTCAGCTCCCCGCACTCCACACCTGCCCTTTGGTGCAGCAGCCAGCAACTTGTTCAGAGGCTGTGTGTGGCAGACAGGTGCTCTTTGGGTTCTAAAAGCAGCTTTTTTCTGTGCTCACTCCTCAGTAATCTGGCAAAATAGAGCATTCTAGAACAAATGAACTTCCTGATATTGCTTTTTTTTTTTTTGGTCTTTTTACCTTATCTACGGCTGCGCCCGTGGCATATGGAGGCTCCCAGGCTAGGGGTCTAACGGGAGCTGTAGCCGCCGGCCTACGCCACAGCCACAGCAACACGGGATCCGAGCCGCGTTTGCAGCCTACACCACAGCTCACGGCAACGCCAGATCCTTCACCAAGTGAGCAAGGCCAGGGATCGAACCCGCAACCTCACGGTTCCCAGTCGGATTCGTTAACCACCGAGCCACAACGGGAACTCCCCTATGGTATTCTGAACGCACTGCTCTGCCACCTTCCTGGTGGCGGTGCTGGGTTGGGGGAGGTGAGGCCTTCGAGCAGGTCAGCCGTCCCCAAGCCTGTGGAACCAGGTCCTGGTCCCCAGCTCCCAACGAGGCCCTGCTGGTCACTGTGGAAATGCATGGCCTTCAGTTCTAGGACCCTTCCCACGGCCTTCAGTTCCTCCTGTGCTTCTCTGTCTTCTAGAGACGCAGGAGCCCACGGCCCTGCCAGCCGGATTCTCCCTCTGGCCTCCATCCTCACGCTTGTCCACGGGCTCTATAGCTCCCCCCCAGGAGGCACCTCGGCCAGGGCGGCAGTGACGCGCACCCAGGCATCGGCTCCCAGCCTCGCGGGCCCCCCCACCCTCAGGCCCCTGCCGCCGCAGGAATGACGCACTCAGGCAGGCGCAGACCAGCCAGGCTGGCTGACCCTCAGGCGCACAAGCAGAAAGACAGATCCTCAGGCCGCCAGCCGGCCCCAGACACGTGGCATCTGGTCACAGGGGACAGCCATCGCAGCGCCCGATCCCCAGCCAGGGCCCTGCTTCACCTCCTGCTGTGCCTCCTCCTCCACGCTGCGCCCAAACCGCTGCAGCGACACGCTGAATCCCGACCCCGCTGTGCCGCGAGAGAGCTCCTAAACGTTCCTTTTCAACGTCATCCAGCTCCAGTTCCAGCAGCCCCTCTGTCCTCAGGGACTGGGGACAAACGGCCACCTGTCCCGACGGCCGCCACCCCTTCCCGCCGCCTTGCTCAGACTGGGCACTCGGGATGTGGGCTCCCGTTCACGCCCGGGGCTCTGGCTGCAGTGCAGCAGCTGTCAGCACCAAGCCGGGGACCGGGGAGCCAGCGGAGCCCCAGACGTCGACAGCTGGCAACACTGTGGGAGCCACTGGGGGCTCACGCTCGCCCACCCCCGTTCTCAGATCAGTGCAGGCACCCCCCGTGCAGAGGGCCCCACCCGCCCAGCACACAGCGGGAGGGGATCCCAGACCCCGCTTCAGCCAGCTCTGGCCCGCCACCCCCGCCCCTCCCCACCCACGTCCGCTGCGGTCACGGCCCTGCTCCAGCCTGCCCGTCCTCCAGGCCGTGTCTCTGCCAGCCCCCCAGTGGCACCCCCGCCTCCTGGGAGGACGTAGCCACAATGCTCCCCAGTGGTGCTCCACGGGCGCTCCCGCTCATCTCTGCCCCCGCCGCGGCGCCTTCCCTTCGCGGGTGCAGCTGGCTCCTTCCGGACCTCCCTGGCCCCCCAGGCGGCATTCCCCCTGCCTCGGGAATCTGAGACCAGGACCACGCTTCCCTGCCGCAGCCCCGGCCGACTGTGCTAAATTAAAGACAACGAAGAGAAGCAGAAGCAGAGGCCCCGTCGTTTCAGCAGCGCAGCCAGCAGCCGAGAAGGCAGGTGCTGGTCCCCAGGCCCTGGGCTTTGAGGAGCACCCCCCAACAGCAGCCCAACCCCCAGGACCTGGTAGGACAACAGGTGCCCAGAGCTGCATGGGGAGGTGGCGCTAATGCTGCCGGAGGCCATGTGAGGTGGGGAGGGGACTCTTCAGAATGCGTCTGGCAGGAGGCAGAGGCCGGCTGCCGGGGACCAGGCACCTGGGAGCGGCAGGGACCGCCCGGTCTGGGCACCGCACCCCCACAGCCTCATCACATGAAGAACGGGAAACGGGCCACCGGCACCAGAGTGGGCTGACGAGGTGCTCCCAGAGGCAGCTCGGGCGGGGCTCAGGTGGGACAGCGGGAATCTGGCTGCGGGGGCGGCTCGGGCAGCGGGTCCCCTACAGTGAGGCGCTGCCACCCAGGGGCCTGCCCCGGGCCCCTCCTCCGCAGTCAGACTGGAGCCAGGCCCCTTTCTCGGCACTTGAGACACATTATTAACTCACCTTCTCGTCACCCTTGGGAGGCCCGGAGAGGGCAAGCAGCTCGCCCACGGCCACAGAGCGGCCACTCCGGCTTCCCACTCAGTGACTGAGGCTTCTCTCCCACAACCAAAAAAGCAAAACTTAGAAAATGACCATCTGGACACGTTCAGGAGCAAAGTTTAAACATTCATCCGCACACAGCATGACACATGACAGCTGCCAGAAAGGCTTTCTCTTTAAACAGAGCCCGTTCTCGGCACGCCCTCGCGGCTCGGCAGATCAAGGAGCCTGTGCGGTCACATGCTGTGGGTGCAGCCAAAAAAAAAGGCCCCAAACCACACCCAGTGTCACGTTAAAGACTTCAGAGCAGCGGCGGCAAGCGGCCTCTCAGGTTCCCCCAGCGCCAGAGCGTGCCGTGCTCTCGCAGGAGGGCCAGGTCCAGCGGTCACACCAGGAAACCGTGGGAGGACCAGCCGCTGGCAACCAGCACGGCTGGTACGGCCCTCATTTCCGACCGGCGGGTCTGGATCAGCCCTGGCCGGGCAGCGTGCCCTGCGCAGCGCAGGGCGGAGCCGTGCCCGCAAGCTGCTCCCCAGCACTCACCTGATCTGTGCAAAATGGCAGAGAAGCTCCCAGAGCGTCTGGCCTGAGCGGAACGTGTCCTGCAACCTGGAGCCGTCATCCAGCTGCAGGGCGATGCGTACCTGCGGGAGACACAGGCGCGACGGGAAGAGGCCTGAGCCCCGGGCGCGGGAGGCCGGGCCGAGCACCGTCCCCGCCCTCACTGCCCAACCTGCCAGCCTCCGCCTGTGCATCCGAAACCGCCGAGATCTGGAGTGATTCCTGTCTTACTTTTCTTTTCCGGCCAAGCCTGCGGCACGCCCAAGTTCCCGGCCTGGCACAGAGCCCGGGCGGCGGCAGCAGCCTGAGCCCAACGGCGACAACGCCAGGTCCTTGACTCGCTGCACCCCAGGGACGGGATCCCCAGGGTAGCTTCTCACTAACAGGTAACCAACTCGCCCTGTCTACGGGATTCTATTTTTCAGAAACGAGCACGCTGCTTTCGTCAAACCGTCTTGAATAACCATCTCCCTAAACGGGGACACAGGCCTATGACCCGTGAAGCGGGAAAGTCCACTCAGGTCCCTCTGCGGAAGGACAGACGCACCACGGCGGGAGCAGAGCCCCAAGGCGAGTGCCGGCTCCGTCCCACGGGCCAAAGCCCAGCACGGACTCCCTGCGTCACGGCTCCTCCCGCCCAGACGCGGGCGTGACGCTCTTCAAGGGCATGTTTATTATCTGTTTGTACTTTTAGGGCCACACCGCGGCATACGGAGGTTCTCAGGTTAGAGGTTGAATCAGAGCTGCGCATACTGGCCTTCGCCACAGCCACAGCCACGCCAGATCCCAGCCGCGCCTGCGACCTACACCACAGCTCACGGCAACGCCGGATCCTTAACCCACTGAGCGAGGCCAGGGATCGAACCTGTGTCCTCATGGATGCCAGTCGGGTTCTTAACCTGCTGAGCCACAACGGAGACCCCAAGGGCATATTTATTTACAGTAAAGCCCAACAACTAACAGAGGAGGGACTGCTCCCCCAGTCATGCCCTCAAGGAACCCGCACAGCAAGTCAGGGTTTCTTCCACGTGAAAGGCTGAGAATCACAGCGGTGACGGACAGAGCGGGGCGGTGGGCTCGGCCCCAGCGGCCTGACTCCCAGGGGCCTCTGGAGAGAACTGACACCCCAGGGCCCGGGCCTCCTCCTGCCGCCTGCTGGGAGAACACAGCTGGGCGCCGGCTGGCCGCTGTCACTTAACTGCCATCTCTGTGCCCAGTAACCCCACTGTCACCCGCTAAACCCCCTGGGCTGCAGCCTAGGTTACTGATCGGGTAGAGCGCAGCGGATGGGTCGGAAGGCTGGTCCTGGGCGCGGCTGTGTCCTCGCCCCAGAACCGAGGCTGCGTGGCCTCGGCAGAGAGCTGCTGGCTCGAGATTCTGAGTGATTTTCTGGCCAGAAACCTCAGGTCCCATGGCGAAGGCGGCCAGTGTGGGATGGGGACACAGCACGATCACCCCCACCCCCCAAAAAGACCCCTCAGCACAAATGCGGATGCTCATCTGCCACCAGCAAGCAGAGCAAGGCGGGAAGGCGGGAGGGCGGTCTGCGGAAGCCTCCTGTGGCCCAGACCTCCTGGACCTGACCGGGAGGGAAAGGCAGACAGGAGCCACCTACCGCCGCCTCGGGCCCCTCGCGGCTCCGGGAGGCGGGCACCACCTCCAGCTTGGCGTTGTTGGGCAGGTTGGCGAATCGCCACTGCAGAGACAGGTCAAGCACGTTCCTCTGAAACCTGCAAAAGAGACAGAAGCCACGGGCTGCCCGCCGGCCCAAGCCCAGCCCAGGGCTGTGGGGAGCCGAGGGACGCCCGCGTCCGGCCAGCAACCCCACAGCCTGCGGAGACACAGCGGGTCCCCAGCTCCCGCGGCGGGTCTCAGGAAGGAAAGAGAGCGCGAGCTGCAGGGACAGAAAGAACACAGGTGGGGACGTGGTGCGTGACCAGCCCAAGTACAGACTCACAAAATCAGAACACACACAGGCCCGACTGAGGGGCGTGCGCCTTGCTCCGCTCAGGAAAGTTCTAAGAGCGCTGTCGTCACCGCCCAGAGCTACGGCGGCCTGGCCACTGCAGCCACGCTCCCTGTGCAGCTGGCCACTAGACAAAACGACCAGCTCCAGTCACCCCTGCTTCCTGCCGTCCTCAGAAGCAGAGCCACAACTCCAAAGACAAGCAACAGAGGCAAAGGTTCTAGAAAATCACAAACAAAATGACTCAGCCTGAAGTCCCCAGGCAGAGCCAGGCCCTCACGGTGGCCAGGATTCGGGGATGAAGGGCTGGGAGCACCCTTCCCAGCTGGCCAAGCCAGGTCCTCCAACCCTGGACCAGCCTGTGTCCTGCACGTCCAAGCCACCGCACAGGGACTTGCAACTCTGAGCCTCCAAGAGGCAGGCGAGGCCGGGAGCCTCCTATGACCCTCTTGCACAGCTCGAGTCCAAGTGCGAGGGGTCCTGGATGGAACTGGGGGGAGCCCAGTGAACTGCTGAGCAGGAGGGGAATATCCCAGGCTGGGAGAGATGGGCAGGGAGAGCACCCAGGGACCTCCCAGACGCCCACTGGTCTCTCGGCGGCCTGCCTCCCTGGGAAGCATGGCCAGCGTCGGGGTCAGCATGCTGCACAAACGGGAAACTCAGATGAGAGAAGCGCCAGCAGGTAGCCCAGGCCACCCAAAGGTCGCGCTGGGCCCACCATGTGCAGGTCCTGAGGTCCAGCTCAACTCACCCCCGTGTGGGCTGACACAGCCGGACACCCACTGCCGAGGAGGAAAGAGGGGGCCACAAGGGACTCAGAGACCCAGACAGCACCTCACCTGGGGGCAGGAGCGCAGCAGGCAGGCGGCCTCTCCTCCAGACCCTCAGCTCCCAGGAAGCCTTTGGGAACAGGAACCTTCACCGCTAACCCCACAGGTCACCTGGGTCTGAGAAAAGCCCTGCCCACGGCAGGAAACCCCACCGCTGCGCGGCTTTGATTTCACAGGAGACAGGGGCCGGATGAGTCGCCAGGAGGGTGAATGACAGAACTTATTTACGCCGCTCAGAAGTCAGACGGTGAGCTCCATTTTTAACGACAGTCTGGGGGGATCACAATGCAGGTGAGAACATACGAGATCCGAACACCTCAAGGCGGCCAGCAGACCGCACGAAGGCCAAAGTGCCTCTGTAAACCACAAGATTCCGAACGGAGACGGAGCGCTCGCAAGACTTGGGAAAGAAACAACCCTTATCGCCGTCGTCGGCGCTGCTGGAAACTGCCACACAACAACTTCAATGTCGAGTGCAAGACAGGACGGCAGACCCAGGGGAAGCCTGGGAGCCTGTGCGGGGAGCCCTGGCGTAAACAAATCACACAATCAGTGGCTGCAAAGGAGACAGGAGAAAAACCGATACGTGGTATACGAGGCCTGACGTTCTGAGCAGCCCTGACCAGACACCACGAGGATGTCTCGGGCAGGTTCAGATCACGAGAGCGGAGAGGGGACACACAGCTCTGTGACTGGAGGCCAGGGGACCGCCCGGCCCAGGAGCCTGGGATTGTCGGGGGCTGCGCGGGAAGCAGGGATCCAGGAGGACGCGAGGGCCTCTCTCCTCAGAACCTCCTCTGCACAGGGTGGAGGCAGGGCGGGCCAGGCACAGACAGGCTCCCCCCGCCCCTCGGGCTCCTCGCCACCCCTGCCGTGAGGACACACCGCTAAGGTGGCAAGCTCCCGCTGCAGGACAGAAACCCATCCACCAGTGCGGGGTTCTGACCCCAGAGTGTGGTGAAAGCCCCTCTTTGGAAAACCACCCGCGCACAGAGACCTGTGCACACAGGTACAGGGGCTCTGAGGCCACCAGAACCCACCTCTTCCCATTTCTCCACGACCACCTCCTCTTGCCCTCGGAGCCCCGCCAGGAACTTACACAACTTTAAATGCATAAAGACCCTCTGTAGTGGGTGTAACGGCAGCCCCTAAAAGGACAGATCCACATCCGAACCCCCCAAAGTCGTGAATGCGACCTTAAGGAGACAGGGCCTCTGCAGAGACAATCAAGGCTCTCGAGATGACGGCACCCTGGACTATCTGGTAGGCCCTAAACCCACCGACAAGTGTCCTCAAAAGGGACAGAAAGAGAGACACAGCACAGTGGAGCAGGGAGGCACAGAATGGAGGGCGGCCACAAGCGTGGGGTCACCTGGAGCCCCCAGAAGTCGGAAGAGGCAGGACAAGGTCCTCCCCTGGATCCCTGGACCAGCACTGTATTAAGGGCTCCCGGCCTCCCGGTGGTGACAAAGTAAGCCTGTGTCACCTTAAGCTGGGGAGGACCGGCTGCGGACAGGACGGGAGACTAACTGGGAGAGGCACGAGCTGGGGAGAGCGGACGGTCCACAGCAGCCAGAGCAAACTCACTTCAGGTCGTACTCGTTGGGGTTGAAGTCCTGCCGCCGGCATGTGTCCTCCAGGACCTAGGGGTGAGATGAGGGCGTGAGCCACTGCTTCCATTGGGGTGGGGGGCGGGGGGGGGCAGGCAAGTGACACGGAGGCAGCCGGGACAGCACTCTGCCGGACACAGCCCAGTACAAGCCATGAGACGGACGGACCAATCAAAGCCCGGCATCGCCTCATTGCTCACTGTCCTTCTGCGCACTGGCCCTGCCTTGTCACCCCAGCTCCACGCCGGGTCCCCAACAACCCGTCACCACAGGCATCTTCCTACACACCCGGGGACTCCCGCTCACAGAACAAAGTTCCAACCTCACAGAGAACCAGCTGGAGCGCGTCCTGCCCCCGCCCCCGCCCCGGGAGGCAGCCCCCCTCTGCGTCCTGCTCGCCCTGAGGGGTCATCGCGGCTCAGCCCGCGCCGCACAGTGGGTGCGCACGGTCCCCTACGCAGCGGCGCTCAACAGGCGCGTTCAGCGTGACAGGCTCGACGTCGGCCGGCTGCCCAGCGAAGTGCAGCAGGTGACTCAGCACAGCCGGCCACGGCGCACCGAGCCGGAGAGCGCCCCCGGCGTGGGGAACCCGGGCCCGGCGCGCCGCGGCCTCCGGTGCAGGGGGCAGAGGCCCCGACCCCCGCCGGCCCCTCAGAGCCGGGAGCCCCGAGCCCGCCGCGCCAGGAGGCCGCCCATTGGCCACCGCAAGCCCCGCCCCGCAGTTCCGCCCGGCCCCGCCCCCGCGGCCCTCGAAGCAACCGCAGGGGCGGCCGCCGCCGCGCCGCCGGCTCCTTCCCGCCGCAGCCCTGCCCGCGGCCGCACCTGCAGCAGCACGGTGCTCGGCGTCACCTTCACCGTGTGGCGCCGCCCGTTCGGGGCCAGCACCGACACCGCGGAGCCCCCGCCGCCTGCTGGGGCCGCCATCTTCCGCTCACGTGACCCGCCGCCGCCCGCCCAGCGTCAAGCGACTTTTTCCGCAACAGCGGGACGCACGGGCACGCGCGGGGGGGCGGGGCGGGGGCGGGGCCAGCGCGCCTCCGGACCCGCCCCCGCCTGGCCACGCCCCCTTGGCGCTTCCGCTGGGTCCCCGAGCGCCCGCCCTACTGCGGCCCGGCGCGCTCACCCCAGCGGGGCCACGTGGCCCGGGCCCGGGCTAACCGCGTGGGCCGCGAGCGCACCGAGGCCAGGTCTTCCTGCCCTCGACCCTGCCCCCTTTGGTCCCGATGGGCGGGATCAGGCCCCGCACCTCTGTGGAGTGAATGCCTGCTGCCTTGAGAAGTGTTGTGAGGGTCAGGGAGCGGCCGCGGGAAAAGGCCGACCAGAAACTTCAGACCAGAGAGCAGACGCAGTGAAAGTCTGCAATGAGCATTTGGTGCCCTCAGTCTTCCAGCAGCTGAACCCCGTGACAGAAGTTGCCGCCACCAATTCCAGCTGCTCAAGTCAGGGGAGGTTGGAGAGGAGAGGCGTGGGGCGGTTTCTGCCAGGCCTTCATGTAGCTGACACTTGTGTCTCACAAAAATCCTGTACTGACAGACAGCTGCATGCATATGCTAGAAAACCGGCAAGCCTCAGGGTAGCCACAGCTCCAGGGCCGACTGCCTCAGCCCAGCAGGCGTGGCCTCTGCGCAGCCTCAGTGCCTGAACGACATATTGCCTGTTTGCCGTCAGCCAGACCCCTCCCCGAGGCTGGGGGGCATCATGGGACGCGGGACTGTTAGGTTTGCTGGCTCAGAGGTGACTTCCCTGACCGGCCCCGGCCCCATCCCTGCTCGCATGGATCTCATACCAACCTGCAGGTGAGCATGTAGGGCTTTGGAACCGACACCCTTGGGGCAATTTTTTTTCTTTTTTTCTCATTTTTAGTCTCCCTTTAGCATATGCAGCTCCCCGGCCAGGGGCCAGGTCAGAGCCACAGGGGCGACCTAAGCTGCAGCTGCAGCAATTCTGGGTACCTAACTCCGTGCGTGGGGCCGGGGATTGAACCTGCATCCCGCGGCTCCCAGACGCCGCTCCTGTTCTGCCACAGCGGGAGCTCCACTTTGGGCAGTTCTGACACTGCCTGGTCAAGCTCTCCAGCCCACCCTTCTGCCCATCAGGACGCCACATGCCGTCTGTGGCATCGGGGCCCCGCACGCCAAGTTGCGCCCAGCCTGGCCTCTTGGGCACTGTGGGGTTTCCTATACGGCACGTGTGTGCTGGGACAGGCTTTTCGTGCCTGCTCACTTTTTACCGTCTCCCCCCAGGGGCGGCCCTATCTGTCCGGCCCGCAAGCACTCAGAGCGGGGGCGGGTGCTCTGCAGACATCTGCCGGAGGAATGACTCTTGATGGGGGCACAAGCAGATGCACGGTCCTTCCTCATGTGTCTTCCCCTCCTACTGCTGCTGCTCGCCCTGCAGGGGCCGAGCGCCCCAGGCTTGTGGGCGCGGGCAGGAGGAGGTGGGGAGGAGAAGAGCCCCGCCTCCCTTAGTGGCCTGGCTGGGCTGGACCTGCTGCAGACCGAGTGGGACAGAGCGGACCCTGGGAGGTGCCCGTGAAACAAGCCTTAGAGATGACCCCTGGGTGCCACTCGGCCTGAGGTGCTGGGTGGTAGCTTGACACACCTCCGGGCACAGGAAAGGCCCCGCAGAGTCTCCCCCGAGATAGGGGGTTATTTCAGGCTGGAGATGAAAATTCCAGTGGCTCCGCTCTATAGCAGGAAGGACCCTCACCTGTCCCGTGGGGAGTTTGCACATAGATTAGAAGTCAGGAGTTCCCGTCGTGGTGCAGCGGTTAACGAATCTGACTAGGATCCATGAGGATGTGGGTTCAATCCCTGGCCTCGCTCAGTGGGCTAAGGATCCAGCGTTGCCCTGAGCTGTGGTGTAGGTCGCAGACGCGGCTCGGATCAGGCGTTGCTGTGGCTGTGGCGTAGGCCGGCAGGTGCAGCTCCAGTTTGACCCCTAGCCCGGGGACCTCCATATGCCGCGGGTGCTCCCTAAAAAGAAAAAAAAGATCACACAGCTCCAGGGGAGGCTGTCTCCCTGTGCTTCTCTCCCCAGGCTCCCCCTGCAGCTCCGCACCTGCCCAAGGCCCCATCGCCCCCGGTGTCCTGCGTCCTGCAGGGCGGTCGAGGCACAGCCTGGAGCTGCCCAGGTTCCAGGTGTGATGGGGGTCAAAGGTCACCTTTGGAGAGTTCCCTGGTGGCTCAGCAGGGTAAGGATCTGGCATTGTCACTGCTGTGGTGCCAGTTCCATCCCTGGCCCAGGAACTTTGGCGTGCCACAGACTTGGAGAAAAAATAAAAATAAGAAACAGAGAAAGAAGGAAGGGAGGAAACGGAGGACAAATTCGGGGTTGCTAGAGACGAGAGGCGGCGGGAACGTAGAGGGCGACACCAGGGCCCTCCTGGTGACAGAGCCCGCCGGGACCTTGACACACCAGCCCATGCTGGGTAAGACCGGAAGGCGACACATGCGGGGCGGAAGGCGGGTGTGTCGTGTGCACGTCTCTAGCCTGCTGTGATGCGCTGGTTTGGCCGAGTGTTGCCGCTGCCGGAAAGCGGGAGAAGCACAGGAGGCCTTGCTCTGAGCTTAAACAATGACAAATCTACCAGCTAAAGGCTTAAGACAATAGGAGTTCCCATCGTGGCGCAGCAGAAATGAATCCAAGTAGGAACCATGAGGTCGTGGGTTCAGTCCCTGGCCTCGCTCAGTGGGTTGGGGATCTGGCATTGCCGTGAGCTGTGGTGTAGGTCGCAGACGCGGCTCGGATCAGGCGTTGCTGTGGCTGTGGCGTAGGCCGGCGGCTACTGCTCCGGTTAGACCCCTAGCCTGGGAACCTCCATATGTCGAGGGTGTAGCCCTAAAAAAAAAAAAAATGCAAATAAATAAATAAGTAAATAAAAAGATTTAAGACAAAAACTACTATTTACCAACTCCTGTATCCCTCCACCTAGATGCAGCAACTGTTGACATTTTGTCAGCTGGCCTTTTCTCTCTGCATTTATATACACATTTCGTTTATGCCTGAAAGTGAGCTGACGCACCAGGGACCAACCCTCCAAGCACTTCAGCAGCTTCTCCCGAGAACCAGCACCGCCTCCTGCCTGAGCAACACCGACCACCACGCCCCACAGCCACGCAGTCAGGGCTGCCGGGACCCTATGCGACATGGTCCACTTTAGAATCTCCCTCCTCGTCCCAAAACAGTCCTTTGGAGCTGGCTGTCACTTCACATGTGGCTGCTGAGTCTGTTTACATTCCCTTTAATCCACCACAGTCCCCCATCTTTTGTCTCAGGTACTTAGGACATCTGCGTTTACCGAGGGCCGGCAGGCTGGATCTGCCTGACCTTTTCCTGAAATTAAACATTCAGGTCACTGAGGCCACGCAGAGGACAGCCCCTCAGGAGATCCTGGACGCCAGTGTGTCCCATCAGGGGGAAGAGCAGTCTACACACTTGGCCAAGGTGAGGTCCGTTTCAGGCCCCTTTGAGAGTGAAGCAGCTGTGTGGGGAGTTAATTCTCTGAGAGCACAAATGTGATGTTTTTCCAATAACCACTTTCGCAGTGGCTTTAGCATCAGCCGATGGTCCTTGCCCGAATGCGTCATTACGATCAGTGTAAAATTACAAACTTCCCACCTTATCATTTCTCTAAAATCCTTTTTTTTGATGTTTGGTCTTTTTGCCTTATCTAAGGCCGCACCCGCGGCACAAGGAGGTTCCCAGGCTAGGGGTCTAACAGGAGCTGTAGCTGCTGGCCTTCGCCACAGCCACAGCAATGCGGGATCCGAGCCATGTCTGCAACCTACACCACAGCTCACGGCAATGCCGGATCCTTAACCCAGTGAGCAAGGCCAGGGATCGAACCTGCAACCTCATGGTTCCTAGTCACATTCATTAACCACTGAGCCACGACAGGAATGCCCTCTAAAATTCTTAAAGATTAATATGAACTCATGGATTCTTTTTCTTCATTCAATTATTCCTTTTTTTTTTTTTTTCACCCGCGGCATATGGAAGTTCCCAGGCTAGGGGTCTAACAGGAGCTGTAGCCGCCGGCCTTCGCCACAGCCACAGCAACGTGGGATCCGAGCCGCGTCTGCAACCTACACCACAGCTCACGGCAACGCCGGATCCTTAACCCACTGAGCGAGGCCAGGGATTGAACCCGCAACCTCATGGTTTTTAGTCAGATTCGTTAACCACTGAGCCACAAAGGGAACTCCTCAATTATTCCTTTTTTTTGGCCAATACCCGCAGCATGTGGAAGTTCCCGGGCCAGGGATCAAACCCCCCACAGCAGCGACACAAGCTGCTGCGGTGACAACGCTGGATCCTTAACCCACTCGGCACAAATGAAATCCCAGTTATTCTTCTGATGCTCCAACTTGATCCGGATTTAGCCCGTGAGGTGCCCCTCCACCTCAAGCTGGCTCCTGTTCTCTTCTGGGGAAGGGCAGTGACTTTTTATTTTTATGTTATTTCAAACTTAAAACTTGCAGGAACGGTACAAGGAACTCCTACATATCTCTTAGAAAGACGCGTCAGGAGTTCCTGGTGGCTCAGCGGGTTAAGGACCTGGCATTGTCATTACAGCAGGTGGGGTCGATGCTGTGGTGGGGGTTCGATCCCTGGCCTGAGAAATTCCACGTGCCACAGGTGCTACCACAAAGAAAAGAAAAAAGAAAAGAAAGGCTTACCATTTGCTTCGTCATGGTCACCGTCTCCCTGTGTGTGTGTGCGTGTGTGTGCGTGTGTGCACGTGCGCGCGCGCGTGCATGTGCACACGCGTGCGCGCATGTGTGTGTGCATGTGTGTGTGCACGTATGTGCGTGTGTGTGCGCGTGTGCGCATATGTGTGTGTGCGCGCGCGTGTGTGCGTGTGCGTGCGTGCGTATGTGTGTGCGTGCGTGTTGTGCACATGCGTGTGTGTATGTGTGTGTGCGTGTGTGTTGTGCACGTGCGTGTGTGTGTGTGTGCGTGTGCGTGCTGCACATGTGTGTGTGCGTGTGCGTGTATGTATGTGTGCACGCACATGTGTGCACGCGCGTGTGTGTGTGCGTGTGCACGTGCGTGTGTGTGTGTGCGTGCGTGCGTGCGCCTGCGTGTGTGTGTGTGTGTGTGCATGTGTTTATTTATTCATATATAAGGTTTTCTTGGACCATGTGAGAGTAAGTGGAGCTGCTATGCACCTTGGCCACTCACAACCTCAGTGTGTGTTTCCTAAGGGCAAAGCCACCTCTTAAGTCACCCCAAACTGTGATAACAACAGCGGCAGATCCGTCTCCGAGGCCTCACTCCAAGCCACGCTGACATCTGCATCTTTTCTGTGTATTTGCTGTTCTCCGAGCACTTCCTCACTTCGGCCACAAGAAGGCATCCTAGGCTCACCCAGGACATCCCTTCCCCAGCTCTGCCTGTGCCATTTCTCAGCAACCCCCTTTGGGGAGGAATGGGATTTAGAAACCAAGATCTGGGGCTGAGCGTGCTCAGTGCTGTCAGGGTGCCTCTCCCTTGTGGGCCCTCTCAGGCGACAGAGCAGTCACAGCACTCTGAGTTTACCAGAGGCGCTCTCGCTCCAAACCACCCCTCAGCCTTCCTCGTCCCCCCTCCTTCCATTTTCGTATCTGGCTGAATTGTAGGCAATTGCCAATATCCAGCCATTTCCCTTACTTTTCTTTTTCCTTTTTCCTTTTTTTTTTTTGGTATTTTTAGGACCTCACCTGCAGCATGAGGAAGTTCCCAGGCTAGGGGTCAAATTGGAGGTACAGCCTATGCTACAGCCAGAGCAACACAGGATCTGAGCAACATCTGCAACTTACATCGCCGCAGCTCACGGCAACGCTGTATCCTTAACCCACTGAGCTAGGCCAGGGATTGAACACGGCAACGCTGTATCCTTAACCCACTGAGCGAGGCCAGGGATTGAACCTACGTTCCTCATGGGTACTAGTCGGGCTTGTTCCCGCTGAGCCACAAAGGGAACTTGCCAACCATTTTCAGTCTACAAAAAAGGCAAATCTGGAGCTCCTGCTGTGGCACGATGGGACTGGCAGGGTCTCTGCAGTGCCAGAATGCAGGTTTGATCAGTAGGTCAGAGCAACCAGTATTGCCAGAACTGCAGCTGGGATGTGCTTCCTGGCCCAGGAACTCCATATGCTCCAGGACAGCCAAACAAACAAACGAAAAGGCATATCTACATGATTTAACCAAAATCCCCTTCTCCACAGTAAGGTCTTGCTTTCAGCAGCATTAACGTATTTACTAATTTGCTCTGTTCTGAAATACCCTGCAAATAGTTTTGAGGTGACTGCAACAATCCTGCTACTAACAAGACCTACTAAGGAAATCTCAAGCTCTATTTGTAATTACTTTTATCCTCAGAATATATCCCACTTGGAGTTCCCGTCATGGTGCAGCAGTTAACGTATCCAACTAGGAACCATGACGTTGTGGGTTCGATCTCTGGCCTCGCTCAGTGGGTTAAGGATCTGGCGTTGTCGTGAGCTGTGGTGTAGGTTGCAGACACGGCTTGGATCCTGCGTTGCTGTGGCTGTGGCTGTGGCGGCGGCTGGCAGCTAGAGCTCTGATTAGACCCCCTAGCCTGGGCACCTCCATATGCTGTGGTGCGACCCTAAAATGACAAAAGACACAAATAAACAAAATAAAATTTTTTCAAATTTTTGAAAAAAGTAAGTTCTGGTGGCCAGCTGCCGCCCACCCTCCCCCTCCCCTCTACACTCCCCTAGGCTACCCGCACCTCCCTGTCTCCACACTTGGCTGGGCTCACCTGGCAGGGGGCCTCCCGGATCCGCTCCCACCTGCCGCCCTCTGCCTGAGTTTGTGTTCTTTCTCCTCCGGGCCGCATGTCGCGGAGGCCACGTGGCAGCTGCTTTCCATCGCCTCCGCCCGCGGCCCCAGCGGACAGCCCCGGGACAGGGCTCCAGTGAATGAGTGTGCAGTTGTCAGGGACCCGGCCCCCCGTGGGTGCAGCTGCCCCATGGCTGGTCTCAGTCGGTAGCTTCCAGGCAGGGCAGACACCTGGACAGGTAAGAACCTCGGCTCGAACTCACACGTGGAAGGAAGGTCACACTACTGATTTCACAAAAGGAGTTGGGTTTCTAAGTTGCCACCTCACCGACTGGCAGAATAAGCAACGCCCGAGACTCAGGCGCTTGCTGGGTCCTCGGCCTCCTCCTTTGAGAAGTGGATTCTGAGTCCCGGGTGGAGGCCATGGTGCTGGTGCTGCTGCGAGAAAAGGAAAGCCCTCAGCGCGGTCTTCCCCGGCCTCTAGCCAGTGCACAGAAGCAAACCCAGCGGGGCGGGAGAGGGCGAGGAAGGCCACCTTCCAGCCCTTCCTCACCAGCATCTCGCGGGCATCTTTCCTCGGGCCTCGGCTCCGCAGCTAGCTCCTCTCAGGATCTGCTTTGAATTAAAAAGCGGTGTGGCCCTTTAAGAGAAGCATCCGCCGCCGCCCCCGCCGCTGCTGCCCCCTTTGAAGTCTCTGGCGTTGAAAGGTTCCCAGTGGCAGATCTGAGGGTTTGCTTCTGCCTCCCCAGAGGCCACGTGCGGATCACGGTGGGGGGGGGGGGCTGTCACGTGGGCGGCCAGGCCTCCCTGGCCCGCAGCTGCTTTGCAGCGGGCGCTGAGGACCAGCCGACTACTTGGATGGGGACGGCCTGCTGGAGCTCATTAGGTGTCCCAGAGCCAGCAGCTGGGACAGCAGTGCAGGAGGAGTGGCTCGGGCCCTCCCCTGGGGCCTGGGGCAGCCTGACTTCCCCATGCCCTCTCGCCTGCGTGGGGACACTCCGGTGACACCCACAGACGTGCAGGAAGCCCCTCCATCCCCAGGTCCTTCCTGGCCCCCCTCCCCGCCCCGCTTTGGAATGTGGCCGTCCCAGGAGGACGCAGGGACCCTGACACCCCAGGTCAGCGGCGGCCTGGCATCCAGGAGGGTCCCCCAGGTGGGCTGTGCTGTGCCAGGAGGGTGGGACCGAGCAGGGGTGCCGAGGCCGGCCCCAGGGGAAAGAAACCCCGCGTCCTCTGGGCGCAGATGTGGGGGCGGGGCTTGCAGCGGAGTGACAGCAGCGCCTGGGACTCAGCGGGAGCCCTGGGGGCTCTCACGCACAGGCTCGGTTCCGCAGGTGACCTCAGCCTGCCCAGGTCAGGCCAGCCTGCTGCACCCTAGCCCCCGCCCTGCGCTGGACAGCTCAAGGACAGGGGCTTTTCTCACCTCGGCCCCAGGATGTGAGGCGGGGGTGGGGGGAAGGGTCCTGCTGATGGATGGGGGGCTCCAGGAGACCAAAGGGGTCCAGCACCTGTGCCGGAGGCCCCGCCCCCAGCAGCAGCTCTGGGGGCGGAGCCTCCACTCTGAGCACGGCCCTGTGGGGAGTGCGGTGGTCTCCCCGCCCCCCTGCCCTCCGGGGCCGTAGAGGCCAGCAGCTGGGACCCAGAGGCTCCCAGGTGGCTGCGCCAGGGGGGGCGGCTGCGGCGGCAGGCAACAGCTGGACCCCAGACGGGCGGGCGGCAGTTGCAGCACAGAGCAGCCTCCTGCTGGGAGCCCAGGGCTCAGGGGTCCCCAGGAGGGAGTGGCTATGTGGTGGCGGGCAGTCCCAAGTCCAGGCAGGGCATTGGGTCTGGAGCTGCTTGACATCCTGAGGCCCTGCAGGCCGCGGAGGGACCCTGCGCCACTGACTGCCCCTTGCCATGCCTTCTTTCCCAGGGCCCCCGGCCAGCCTGCGCCCCAAGCCTGCCCAGCTCAGGCCCTGGCTCTTGTTTCCTGAAATATTCCACCTCCAACACTCCTGTCCCAGGGCCTGCCCCGTGCCCCTGCAGGGACAGAACTCTCATGGGCTAACTCTGTGCTCCGTCCCCTCTAAATTGCTCCCCATGGGAGCAGCCCCTGAACCCCTATCCTACACCTGAGGGCACCCCTCTGAAAGAGGCAGAGCCCGCCCCCCAGGCTCTCGCGTTCCCAGGCTGCCTTGCACCCGGGCCTGCGTGGGATCTAACCTTGGCTGGAAGCCCCTGCCACCCGCCTGAACGGGAGCCAGGAAGCCAAGCAGCAGGCTCCATGCGGAGCCAACTCCGGCATGGCACGTGGCGGGGTGCCGAGTGGCGCGGGGTGGCATGTCCAGCACGTGTGGTGTCTGTGATCCGCGGGGATACTGTAACGAGGCAGTTTGGGACATCGTCCTGCATTCCGTCCCCGAGCCTGAACGCCTGCCCTCCAGACATCCCACAGGCCCCTGCACCCGGGACCCCAGTGCAGCTCGGTCCCGGAAGGAGGGCCGGCGTCCAGCGGGGAGTCATCCACGTCGGGGGTGACGTGGTCACTGGCCACGAGTCCTGCCTCATTTCATGCCCCCGAGACCCGGGGAGGCAGGCACCATACTCCCGCACCTGAGGTTCAGAGAGCTAGCTGCGGGCCCAGCAGGTACATCCCCCAGTGGCCGCTCGTCTGTGCGATGAGTGGATGGGGGGACACACACCCCACGTGCCGGCAGCATCTCCAGGGTGGGACCAGCCCACCCCTTCCGTTCACCTGCCCTCCCCCCCCAGTCACCTGGTGCCTCAGGCCCAGCCTGCTGACCCTCCCTTTTCAGACCATTGGCGTCTGGAGTTTTTTCAGGTAAAATTCATAATACGAAACCACTTTAAAGTGTACGATTCCATGGCATTTAGTACATGCAAAAAATGCAACCATCAACACAATCGTAAAACATTTTCATCACCCTAAAAAGGACTGTTGGGAGTTCCCATCGTGGCTGAGCAGCAACGAATCTGACCATCATCCATGAGGACACAGGTTCAATCCCTGGCCTTGCTCCGTGGGTTAAGGATCCAGCGTTGCTGTGAGCTGTGATGTAGGTCACAGATGCGGCTCAGATCCAGCGTTGCCGTGGCTGTGGTGTAGGCCGGCAGCTGGAGCTCCAATTCACCCCTCGCTTGGGAACTTCCATATGCCACAGGTGCAGCCCTAAAAACACAAAAGAAAAGAAAGAAAGAAAGCAATGCTGAACCCATTTGCAGTTGCTCCCTATTCTTCCCTGTCCCCTGGCAACCACCAACCTCTCTTCTGTCTCTGTGGATTGGCCTGTGCTGGAGATTTCATGTAAATGCAGTCACAAGATGCGGCCTTTTGTGTCTCACTTATTTCCCTGAACTTAAGGATTTTAAGATTCATCTGTGTTGTAGTGTGTCTGTATTGTGTTCCCTGTTATGGCTTTATTATAGTCCACTATATGGAAGAACCACATTTAGTTTATCCATTTCGCTCAAAACGGGCATTTGGGTTGTTTCCAGCTTTTTGACCAGAGTGAGTTAATGCTTTTTGCCTTTTTTTTAAATTCAGAGCCGCACCTGCGGCATATGGAGGTTCCCAGGCTAGGGATCTAACAGGAGCTGTAGCTGCCGGCCTTCGCCACAGCCACAGCAATGCGGGATCCGAGCCACGTCTGCAGCCTACACCACAGCTCACGGATCCTTAACCCACTGAGCAAGGCCAGGGATCGAATCCGCAACCTCATGGTTCCTAGTTGGATTCGTTAACCACTGAGCCACGACGGGAACTCCTCGAGTTGAGTGATGCTGTTGTGAACAGTCACGTACAAGCTTTTGTTTGAACACCTGCTTTCATCTCTTTGGGGCAATGCCTAGGAGTGGAATTGCTGGGTCATGTGATCATTCAACGTGTAACTTACTGAGGAGTCACCATTCGATGTCCCTGCCAGCAACACACAGTTCCAGCTTCTCCACATCCTCGCTGACCCTTGATTGTTTTGATCTCAGGCATCCTGGTGGGTGAGAGGTGGAATCTGACCTGTTCGCCCTCCTGCTCCTGTTGTCCGGCCTCAGTGGTTGTCTGGGCTGGGTGCAGCAGCCTGGAAGCAGAGGCCCGGGGCCAAGTGGCTCCGAGAACCTGCTGTCCTGGGGACCTCTTCCTGGATCTGAGAGCTGAAAACTCCGAGTAGGGAGTCTGAGGGGCAGAAGATAAGGCTGGCCTCTCGGGATGGGGAGTCAAAGCGCAGAGCCAAGATCATCTGAGTCCTAAAGGAGGACGAGGTATGAATATCCAAGGGTTGGGGCGGGGGGCAGGGAGTCTAAGCTTTAAGTGGAGTGGGGGGGAGGCAGAGCACAGGCTGGTCTCAGGGAAGGCGCTTCGCTTCTGCCGGTGGTGGTGAATAAACCGAACAGGGACTCGCTTTGGTCAAAGTGCAGGCCAACTCTTATTACAGCAATGCCAGTGCTTACAGCAGGCGCTCTCCCCCTCACCCTGGAATGTCCTCGCCAGTCAGAACTGCTGTCCCCGCAGCGCTGAGCACGTTCCCGCTTGGGCTCCCGTAACCCCACGACAGCCCCCTGATGGAGGCACGGCCACTGCCCCGCTTTAAAGAGGAGGACACGGAGGCACACAGAGAACCCACGGGCCTTGCCCAGGATCGGCCCTCCAGGAAATGGCTCAGAGCCAGGTCTGCATGAGGCACAAGTGTGCACGGACGCCCTGCAGCTGGAAGCTGCGTGTCCCCGCCTGGGACTCGGATAACGGGTGCCTAGAGGAAGCTCCCCAGGGCCTACGTCAGCCAGGGCCGGGGGTCACCTTCGATGGGGGACCTGTGTTTGACATTCCCGCCTCTGGCCAGTCCCATGCATGGCCTTTATCCCAACTTGATAACGGGAGGATGGCAAGTGTGCCTTTGCCAAGGGCCAGAGCTCGCTCTTAGCTGTTCTGCTGCTGGTGTCTCTGACTCTCAGTCTCCCTCATCAGAGAAATGGGTGCACAGCTGGCCCACAGGTGCTTTTGTCTGTCACAGCCTGCCCTCTCCTTCATGGAGCGACCCCAGCCAAGACCAAGCTCTGGAGCACCTTAGGTTTGGAGGTTGAAGTCACAGCTGAAACCTCACGTGGTGGCTCTCAAGTCCCCAGTCTGGTGTCCCACTGCCTCCTCTGAGAGCCTGGCAGGCAGCAGGCTGCTGTGTCGTAACTTTCCAGCACGCAGCTCATTACTCAGCTGGGACTGGGCAGGACACTGCTCACGACCAGTGGGGCAGGAGGCGAAGGCAGGGGCAGGGTCCTCGGTGCAGCCAGAGGCTCCGGCAGCCTCCGTTCTCCTGCTCTGGAGGGGCTGCAGGTGCCTCCCGGGGGCACAGCTTCGCCACTGCCCTGGGTTGGGAGGGGCTCAGGATTCCTGCCGCAGCTGCAGACCCCTGTTCCCCAAGGAAAGGTCTGTTTCCTGCCTTGAAAAGGGCATAATGACATCCACGGAGCTGTGGCCGCGAGGAGAACGAGAGGTCCGCCACAGCTGGCTATGGCACTTTGCGAGTGGAAAGCGAGTAAACACTTTCCTTTCTTCTGTCTGCCCACGGGGGCTGGTGGGGGGGGGGCTTCTCCGCAAACACCTGCCCCCACCCCACCCCATTTTCATTTCTGGGGAGGAATGTGTCCCCAGTGAGGTGCGCTGGGAAGGTGAGATGATGTGGCCGAGGTGCAATGTCGCGTGGAGGTCGCCGCACAGAGACCAAGGCGGCAGCTCTTCTGAGGTCGCCCACACCCCCGTGGCGGCTGGAGCCGGGGATGGCTCTCTGGGGCCTTCGGCGCCGGGCGCAAAGCCAGGGGGCACGCGGGGGGGATCGAGGACCCCACCCCGAGGCCTACTGACCTCGGTAAGTGGCAAGGCCCCTCTGCCTCGCTGCCTCCGAGGGCCGCCCAGATTCTATCGACCCAGGCACGGGACAGGGCGACTTCCCCCGTGGCGCCGGGCCGCGGCGCCCGTGCCCTCCCGCAGGTCTCCGAGGGCGCCGGGGCCTCGCGCCACACCTGTCCGCTCCTCCGGGAGGCCCCGGCAGCAGCGGCGCCGGCCCCTCGGCGCGGAGCCCTGTGTCCGCCGTCGCTTTGATCCCGGGGGCCCCGCTGGATAAAAGTCCCGGGCGTCTCCGCGCCAGCGCCAGAGGGGAGGCAGCCGAGCCGGGCGTACCAGCGGGCTGGCGCTGGGCGAGCGACGCCGAGGAGCGGGGGCCGCGGGGCCGCCCGCGCCGGCCGCGGTGAGCGCGGGGCCTCGGGTCGGGCCGGGGTGGGGGATGCGGACCGGGGTCCCGGTCGCCCGCGGGCCGTTCTGGGCCTGGGCGGCGCGGCGAGGGGGACTTCGGCGGCCCAGGTGAACACGCCCCCTGCGCCCCAAGCCCGTCGGGCCCGGCCAGCCGCGTGGCGGCCGGAGCTCCCCCCGCTGCGCGGAAAAGCCCCGCTCCTTCCCCGCCCGCCCCCCTCCCTGCAGCCGCCCGGGAGCGGGGGCGGCGGCGCCGCGCTGGCCGCGGTGAATGAGCCGCCGCCGTGGCCGCGGGGCCGCGCTGCCCCCCACGGAGCCAGGCCGGGAGCGCCTCCGGCGGCCGCGGCGGGATAGTCCAGGCCCCTCCGTCAGGCTTGCGGTTTGGGAAGAAAAGGCGATGCCTCCGCCAAGAAAAGAGCGAGCGCGGCCCCCTCCCCCTCCGCCGAGCCCGGGCGGCGGCGGCGGCGGCACATCTAAGGCGCGGGCACCCGGGCCGCCGCGGCCCCCGCAAACTACGCCCAGGCTCGGCCCCCGCCTCTCATTGGCGCGGGCCGGAGCCAGCGCACCCAGACCGTGCGCTGCCCTCGGCCGGCCGCGCGCGGAGCCCGAGCTGCCCAGGCCGACGGCTCCCGGCCCCGAGAGCCTCGACGCCGAGCCGCCCGCGCCTCCTCGGCCGGGCCCAGCGCGGGGAGCGGGGCGAGCGAGCAGGCGCGGCTGGCCCCGGGCCGCGGCCCGGGCACCCCCGGCCCGGCGCCCCCGCCGCCGCCGCCGCCGCGCCGCCTCAAGGCCGCCCGCTCTCCGCAGGTGGCCGCGGGCCCGAGCGGCGCGGCCATGGGCCGAGGGGTGCGCGTGCTGCTGCTGCTGGGCCTGCTGCACTGGGCCGGGGGCGGCGAGGGCAGGAAGACCTGGCGGCGCCGCGGCCAGCAGCCGCCCCCGCCGCCCCCGCCGCGGGCCGAGGCGGCGCCAGCGGGGGGGCAGCCGGTGGAGAGCTTCCCGCTGGACTTCACGGCCGTGGAGGGCAACGTGGACAGCTTCATGGCACAGGTCAAGAGCCTGGCGCAGTCCCTGTACCCCTGCTCGGCGCAGCAGCTTAACGAGGACCTGCGCCTGCACCTCCTGCTCAACACGTCGGTGACATGCAACGACGGCAGCACGGCCGGGTAAGGCCCGCGCCCGCCCGCCGCGACCCGTTCGCCCCCGTCGGTGGCCCCGGGGCTGCAGGCCGCCTCGTCGTCGGCGGGCTCGCGCCACCCACCTCCCTGTCCCCGCTCGCAGGCGCGGAGTCCCTGTGCCGGACCCTCTCTGCTGGTGGCAGCGGCGCTCGCCCACAGGGGAAAGGGCTCCCGTCGGGCCTCGGGGACGCTGGCCCGGGGGAGGGCCCTGCTTCGTGACTCGCCGCGCAGAGGGGGTGGGGCAGCTCTTGAGGCGCTGGTCCGAGACCAGCCCGGGCACTGACCCCTCGGCCGCCGGTGCCCAGCCCCTGTGCTCGTGTCCTTCGGTCCCTGGGCGGGGAGATGGCAGTCGGCGAGTGGCCCTGGCTCCAGAAGGAGGAGGCGACACAGGGGGGCGGGGAGAGTCCTGCCGTGCTCCCACCCCCACCCCAGCTCGACTCGCCCGGTTTACTCCCTACTGCTGCCGGGACTGCTAGGGGTCCCAGCCAACCAGAGGGACAGGCAGGGGGCGCAGGTGGGACAGAAGGACCTGGGGTGCGGCGTTCACCCCTCTGCAGCCCAAAGTAGAAAAGGAAGGACGCGAGGCTGGGGGTTGGGGAGGGGGCGGGGGCGCCCGTGCCCTCAGCGACTCCACTGCCGGAGGAACGAGACGTGAAGTCGAGCCTCGGTGGGAAGGCTGCGACCCGGACTCGGCGGCGCCGCGCCCCTTGTCCGACCCCAGTGCCCCTGCCCCACGCACACTCCTTCAGCGAGAGCGCTTTTCAGCCTCCAAGCGCCACTGCGCGTTCCAGGAGGGTCCCGAGCCCTGGCGAGGACCCCCTCCCCCGCTCGGCCGCGGGCGCCGAGGTGACGGCGGGTCCCGCGCGGGGCGGGCTGTGGGGATTTTCCACGGACCACACAGCCCCTCGCCTCGCTTCCCCGCCCCGCGAGCGCCACCTCCCGGGCCCGGTCGCCGCCGGAGGGGCCGGGCCCGCTCTGCGGGGGCCTGGCCGCTGGCGCCCCCGTGCGGCCCCCGCGCCCCGGCGACAGGTGGAATGACCCCTCCCGCCCTGGAGCCGGGCGCTGCTGTCCCTGCCGACCGCCCGCTGCGCCCACTTCTCTTGCAGCTACTACCTGAAGGAGTCCAAGGGCAGCCGGCGGTGGCTGCTCTTTCTGGAAGGTGCGTCCCGGGGGCGGACGCAACGGGGTATGGGCTGGGGTCCCTGGGCACTGGACCCTGAGGTGGTGGCTGTGCCCGTAGGAGGCTGGTACTGCTTCAACCGGGAAAACTGCGACTCGCGGTACGACACCGTGCGGCGCCTCATGAGCTCCAAAGACTGGCCGCGCACCCGCACAGGTCAGGGGCCAGGGGCGCGCGGGGCTGGGGGCGGAGCACCTGGGGGGCGGGGCTCCCAGTTGGAGGTCCTGGAGGAAGCCCCTCCTCCTCGTCTCTGGAGCCCCAAAGAGGCCGCACCCCAAGTTTAGGGAGCCATCACTCATCTTCCTCTCTCATTTCAAGGGTAATTACTGCAGCTGCGCAGTACACAGCTGGCCCCTAGGTCAACGCAGCGGGTCGAGGGGGGAGGTTGGGGGCCGTGTCCAGTTATCCGGGCCTGACTGGGCATCCTAGCCCATCTGTAACTCAACCCATCCGTTCCCACTTCCCAGGCGGCTTTGGTTCAGGCAGGTGTCACCACCCACCTTGCTGGGGCCCAGTAGGACCCCCTCTCAGCCCAGTCTTCCTGTGGTCCTCACCCCGCACGCCCCTCCCCCACTGCCTCTGTCCCCTGCCACAGGCACGGGGATCCTGTCCTCCCAGCCAGAGGAGAACCCCCACTGGTGGAACGCCAACATGGTGTAAGAGGGAGCAAGAGGTCCTTCCTGGGGGGTCTGGTCCTGGGGGTCCTCCAGAGGGTCCTTAGAGGGGAGTCCACCCCGGGGGCCCTGCCCTTGAAGGGTCTTTCCTCCAGAGGTCCTGCCTAGGGGAGCCCGCTCCTCAGGAGTCCCTCCTGGGAGGGTGGTCCGCCCCGGCAACCTTGGCGCCAGAGGAGCGTGGCGGGCTCACACGGTCCCTGTGTTGCAGCTTCATCCCCTACTGCTCCAGCGATGTCTGGAGCGGGGCTTCGTCCAAGTCTGAGAAGAGTGAGTTCCCCGCCTGCCCCCGGCCCCTCCCAGGACGGGGGGCGGAACCTCGGGGGAAATGCCGACTTTCCGTCTTGCAGCTCCCCTGACCCTGGCCGGTGTGTCCCAGAGTGCCTGCCCCCGGCCCCCACTGCCTGGCCCATCCACATCTGGCCTGGCTCGCCCCTGCCCCTGGGGTGCCCTTACTCCTGGGTGTTCGAGAGCCCCCAGCACAGCGTTGCGCCTCCACTCGCCTCCCTCCAGCCCCCCCAGCCCCTGGTCCCTCTGGACCCCCAGCTGTACCCCTTCTCCCTGCAACCGGGGGTAGGCGGCCTGTCCTCTGCCCAGGCCCCCGCTTGAAGCTACCCTCCGTCTCCACACAGACGAGTATGCCTTCATGGGCGCCCTCATCATCCAGGAGGTGGTACGAGAGCTCCTGGGCAGAGGGCTGAGCGGGGCCAAGGTGCTGCTGCTGGCCGGGAGCAGGTGGGCTGGGGCCAAGGTGCTGCTGCTGGCAGGGAGCAGGTGGGCTGGGCGGGGCTGGGCTGGGAGTGGTGGGGGCAAGCCCAGAAGGGTCAGCAGCACGGGGTGTCTCGGAGGTGGCGTCCAGAGGACGCTTCCGGATCCGCTGTTGCATGTGACAGAAACCTGGGACGGCAGCGACCCAGGTGGTCGGTTAGGGTTGCCTGTGGACCGATGCACCGCCAAGCCTGGGGTCCCGTCCCCCCCACCCCTGGCAGGCGTGCAGGGTAGCAGGGGCAGGTAGGCTCACCTTCACTTTCAGATACGGGAACCGAGGCAGGGAGGGCGGCAGGAGGGAGGGGTGGGAGTAAGCGGGGTGGCTGACGCTTAGCTCTGGGTCAGCGCCTCGAGCTCGGCCAGCCCCTCTCTCCTCCAAGACCCCAAAGGGCCCAGGAGCTTCGGGACCCCTGCCCCTTGGGGGTGGGCTTGGGGCAGGTCCGCCTGGCCTGACGCCCACTCCCCTGCAGCGCGGGGGGCACGGGGGTGCTGCTGAATGTGGACCGCGTGGCCGAGCAGCTGGAGGCGCTGGGCTACCCGGCCATCCAGGTGCGGGGCCTGGCCGACTCGGGCTGGTTCCTGGACAACAAGCAGTACCGCCGCACGGACTGCGTCGACACCATCACCTGCGCGCCCACGGAGGCCATCCGCCGGGGCATCAGGTGCGGGAGGGGAGGCCCAGCCGGCGCCGAGGGCCCGGGCCGGGTGCGCTTGGGGGCGGGCAGCCTGACCTGCAGTGTCTGGCGCAGGTACTGGAACGGGATGGTCCCAGAGCGCTGCCGGCGCCAGTTCAAGGAGGGCGAGGAGTGGAACTGCTTCTTCGGCTACAAAGTCTACCCGACACTGCGCTGTGAGTGTGCACACGTCGCAGCAGGCTCCACGCCTCCGGGAGACCGAGCCTGGAGCCCAGCCCTCAGAGCCCGGGCCAGAGACCACCGCCGCCCGCCCCCTACCCCGCCCCCCAGGGAAGGGTGACCGAGTCTTCCGGGTCTGGCCAGGACTTTCGCAGGCTCGGTGCGAAAAATCTCCTGGGTTCCCACAAACTGCAAACCGGGAAGGTTGTCCGCCCTGGCCCCACCCAGCGCTGCCCGGGTCGGGGAGGGGATGGGCACCTTTTCAGGGCAGGGCGCTGTGGGAGCTGGCGGCCGGCACCCGGGGAGGGCCCGGCTGGCCCGGGAGCCTGCTGTGGAGCGGGCTGCAGCCTCGGGACGCAGAGCCCGGGGTGGGGGGCAGAGCGCCGAGGCGAGGCCCAGCTGAGCCATCCCCCCAGGCCCGGTGTTCGTGGTGCAGTGGCTGTTTGACGAGGCCCAGCTGACCGTGGACAACGTGCACCTCACGGGGCAGCCGGTGCAGGAGGGCCAGTGGCTGTACATCCAGAACCTGGGCCGGGAGCTGCGCAACACGCTCAAGGACGTGCCGTGAGTGCGCCGGGGCCCACACTGCCCCCGGGTAGACGGTCAGCACTTAGAGGCCTCGAAGATGCAGAACAGGGAGCAGCCAAGGGGCCTGGAGTAGGCACTAAGCTGGGGTCCATCCAGACAGGGGGACGTTAGCGGGCGCCAGAAGAGGGCGGGCCATCAAGCCGCAGAGACACGGCGGCGTCTCCGTGCATGTTGCCCAGGGAAGCGGGTCTGAAAAGGCCGCGTGTCCGGTGACTCCAGCCCTGCCACAGCCTGGAAGATGCAAAAGCACGGACACGGTGAAGGACCAGCGGTGGCCAGGGCTGGGAGGAGGGAGGACGGCTGGGTGGAGCAGAGGGGCTTTCAGGGCCCAGAAGCAACCCCGTGTGGCATCTCCATGGGGGACGCGTTTGTCCAGACTCATAGCGGGGACAACGCCCAGGACGAGCCGTGATGTAGGCCGCGGACTCGGGTGGTGGCGCTGTGTAGGTCTGCCACTGTAACCAGCGTCCCCTCTGGTGGGGGTGCTGATGGTGGCGGAGGCTGCGTGTGTAAGAGCCGGTACTAAACAGAGCGCTCCAAGTCTCCCACCAATTTCAGTGTAACCTAAAACTCCTATTAAAAACTACGGTTACGGAGTTCTCGTCGTGGCGCAGCAGAAATGAATCTGACTAGGAACCATAAGGTTGCGGGTTCGATCCCTGGCCTTGCTCAGTGGGTTAAGGATCTGACCGGCGTTGCTGTGAGCTGTGGTGTAGAGCCCACGTTCTTGTGGCTGCGGCATAGTCTGGCTCCGAGTGGACCCCTAACCTGGGAACCTCCATATGCCGTTAGTACAGCCCTAAAAAGCAAAAAAAACAAAAAAAAAACAAAAAAAAAACAAACATAAAAAGGAGAAAACTTCTAATTGTCATCAATAAAATAAATCAGGAAATATAGTCTTAAATTTTTTTTTTTTTGTCTTTTTGTCCTTTTATGGCCACACCCACGGCATACGGAGGTTCCCAGGCTAGGGGTCTAATCGGAGCTGTTGCCGCCGGCCTTCACCACAGCCACAGAAACGCAGGATCTGAGCCGCGTCTGCGACCTACACCACAGCTCACGGCAACGCCAGACCCTTAACCCACTGAGCGAGGCCAGGGATCGAACCCGCAGCCTCACGGTTCCTAGTCGGATTCGTTAACTGTTGCACCATGACAGGAACTCCTAGTCTTTAATCTTAAGAGTAGTATTTACTGATTCACTCATTTATTCACAAAATTGATGGAAATTGTTAACAAGTTAATTAACTAGTCACCTGATTACCACAGTTAATTAACCACACTGACTTAATCTTCTTTGAAAACATCAACTAATCATTTCCCAGGTGTCAGGGGGTATGCCATTAAAAAAAAAAAAAAGCTAAGTTTAGGAGGGGCGTTCCCATCCTGGCTCAGCAGTTAACGAACCTGACTAGGATCCACGAGGACGCAGGTTTGATCCCTGGCCTCGCTCAGTGGGTTAAGTATCCATCATTGCCACGAGCTGTGGTGTAGGTCGCAGACATGGCTCGGATCCTGTGTTGCTGTGGCTGTGAGGTTGGCAGCTGTAGCTCTGATTCGACCCCTAGCCTGGGAACTTTCACATGCTGCAAGTGCAGCCATAAAAAAAAAACAAAAACCCACAAAACCCAAGTTTAGGAGTTCCTGTTGTGGTGCAGTGTAAACAGATCTGGACCACTAACCGTGAGGTTGCAGGTGCAATCTCTAGACTCGCTCAATGTGTTAAGGATCCGGCGTTGCCGTGAGCTGTGGTGTAGGTCGCAGACGCGGCTCAGATCCCGCGTTGCTGTGGCTGTGGTGTAGACCGCCAGCTGTAGCTCTCATTCCACCCCTAGCCTGGGAACCTCCATATGTCACGAGTGCAGCCCTAAAGAGCAAAAAAAAAAAACCTGAAAACCTAAGTTTATTTAAAAAAACAAAAAGCAAAATACCCCATGAGAGCCCCCGCCCAGGAGGCACTGGAGGCAGGAAGGGACACAGGTTGCTGGGAGCACGAGGCTGCTGGGGACAAGGCCTGGGCCGGAGGAGCGCTGGCTGGCACCACGGCAGGAGGGAAGCAGGGCCGGGCAGGGGCCAGGCCCCGGGGCGGGGGGGGGCTGGAGCTGCCGGCACCCGTGGGCCCTGGGGTGCAGGGGTGGGGTGTTATTACTCACAGGCTGTCTTCTCCCCAACAGAGCCAGCTTTGCCCCCGCCTGCCTCTCCCACGAGATCATCATCCGAAGGTCAGTGTCCCCGCGTCCTGGGCCAGGTCACACTTGTGGCTCCCGTTCCAAGCATACGCAGAGCCCCCCTCTGCAGCGTGCTGCCCCCTGGCCTCCCAGGCTCTGGCTTTCTTTGGGGAGCCTTTCAGAGTCCCTTACACAGCCAGTCGTGTGGCAGGGGCTCAGCGGCCGCAACGCCCACCCTGTGTCTGCAGCCACTGGACGGGCGTCCAGGTGAAGGGGACCTCGCTGCCCCGGGCGCTGCACTGCTGGGACAGGAGCCTCCACGACAGCCACAAGGCCAGCAAGGCCCCCCTGAAGGGCTGCCCCGTCCACCTGGTGGACAGCTGTCCCTGGCCCCACTGCAACCCCTCGTGCCCCACCATCCGGGACCAGTTCACGGGGCAGGAGATGAACGTGGCCCAGTTCCTCATGCACATGGGCTTCGACGTGCAGACAGTCGCGCAGCAGCAGGGCCTGGAGCCCAGTAAACTGCTGGGGATGCTGAGCAGTGGGAGCTAGGCCAACCCAGCCGTCCCCCGCCCCGGGTCTGGATGGCCTCCAGGCAGCCCTCACTGCCTCCCTCCCACCGCCTCCGGGAGTCCCAGCTCCCACCGCCCTCCTCCTCTGCCTCCAGCCTGCGGTGGGGAGCCAGAAGCACTGGATCCCACAGCCCCCGGCCAGCGCCCGGCCTCGCCTGCCCTTTTGTACTATTTTATAAAGTGACTTTTTTATTACTTTAATTTTTTGAAAAAGAAAATTAAGCAAGAAATATATGGTGAATGATATTGTTTTGTAACATATTTTTTTTAAATAATGAAAAAAAAACGATAACAAAAGAACCTTACCCTGTGACCGTGTTTATTTGAGGGGGCGCTTGGCCCACTTCACGCGCCTCCCCGCACCCCCCACCCCAGGGCAGCAAGGAGACTGGGGGCAACCACAGGGCCCCGACCTCTGACCCCTGCTCCTTCTGTTCCTGCGTTCAGCGGACAGCCTCGAGCGAGCCCCCAGCGCTGTGGCACACTCCCTTTCCTCTTTATTTTCTTTCTTTCTTGGGGTGACATTCACGATGCAAACGCACCGTTTCTTTTTTCTTTTCTCTTTTTAGGGCTGTACCTAAGGCACATTGAATTTCCCAGGCTAGGGGTTGAATCAGAGCTACAGCCGCCGGCCTTCGCCACAGCCACAGCAACGCAGGATCTGAGCCGCGTCTGCGACCTACACCACAGCTCACGGCAACGCCGGATCCTTAACCCACTGAGCGAGGCCAGGGATCGAGCCTGCGTCCCGTGGATACTAGTCAGTTTCATTACCACTGAGCCACAACGGGGACTCCACACCCAGCATTTCTAAGTGCACAGCCGGGCATGTGCACACCCACAACGCTGTGACCCCCAGGAACCCCCAGTTTCGAAGCTTCATCACAAAACACTCTCTACCCAGCTAACACTTGTTCAGAAGTTCCCACTGTGTGGAGTTCCTGTCATGGCTCAGTGGTTAACGAATCCGACTAGGAACCATGAGGTTGCGGGTTCGATCCCTGGCCTTGCTCAGTGGGTTAAGGATCTGGCGTTGCCGTGAGCTGTGGTGTAGGTCGCAGATGCGGCTCGGATCCCGCGTTGCTGTTGCTGTGGCTGTGGCGAAGGCCGGTGGCTACAGCTCCTGTTAGACCCCTAGCCTGGGAACCTCCATATGCCGCGGGTGCGGCCCTAGATAAAGCATAAA